>CM022104.1:7161610-7556132 GCA_011114355.1 Carex littledalei
GTGATAACAAAAACTATTCGATACAGATAAGAATACTTAGAGATAGATAGATAGAGGGAGAGAGAAGATAGATTTCAAACTTTGTATTTTGATTTCTTGATTTCCTTTACACTCTATTGGTCCTTATATACACTTAAAGAGCGCTTCTGTTACTTTTAACAAAACCTACATCCTCTATTAAAAACAATGAAATTGTGTAATAGAAAATGTTATTCGCCCCAAGAATCACTTCTATCATACATACTTTTAACAATTAAAGTAACAAAAAAACATTGCATCACATTGTTTTTTTTTTTTTTTCCATTTTATTAATTGTTTTCATTTTCAGATTTTAATAATTAGTTTCTTGCATTAAATTGATTTAACAGAAGATTCTTGAAATCGAATTGTTGTGTACGAAATGTAATGAAGAGGTATTGTGAACCATCCTATTTAACAGAAGACGTCATTGATGAATAGCAATACAAATGGACGTGTTGGCAATGGGAGATCTGAAAAAGGAAGAGACAAAGTAGGTGAGAAATACTTCATGAACCAAAAATATATTACACAATTTATTTAACATGATGACTCAGTTGCCACGTTATATCCTGTTAGTATTTTTAGACAGAAATAGTAACATAGTGACATAATTAAAACAAATAGAAAATTAAATAGCTACTGAGGAACAAATCAAACTTGAATGATCAACTGTGACAAAAAGCAAACTTTAGTGAATCGGCTTTTTTAGTTTGACTCTATAACGGTGTTGCATGAAATAAAAAGAGTAATGTCAATATCTTCATCCCTTGTACATATATCAATTTATTTATTCTATCCGATTATCACGAGTCGATTGAAATGCATAATTAACATTAAAATGAAAGATATTAATTTTATAGCAAATTATAACCGTCAACCTTCATATTATTGGACAATTTGTTAAGGGAACAAAAATATTGTGATTAATTGAAATTAATACATACGAAAGAAATGTTACGTAAAAAGAAAAAAATATGACCAAGAAAATACTTAACATATTATCGTATCATGATGATAATTAATAGTTAAAATATAAAAACATATTTTAAGTTTTTAGTTATTGAAAACTTTATATTTCCATCTCTGAAAATAGATGATAGAGATACATACAAGTATTTAAATTTATGGGAGGATAGAGCTTACTAGAAATGTTCGTTACTTTGCTATGACACAAATTAGAATGATTGAACATGCAATTAAATATCCGCTTTTTCTCGCAAAGTTGAGTTTGAGTACATATAACATCTTAATATATATTACCCCTCAAAAAAGAAGCATACAACTAACTTCTCTTGTTGTCCAAATATCTAACCATTCAAGTTGTTTAACTAAAATTTGTAAAGATATATCACATATTAAGATTATGCTAACAAAGTCAGAAAATAATAATAACAAACATTAAACAATACAAAAAAGATGATAGAGAAAACTGACATTATATTACTCAACAGTTGTTATCAGATCAATATTAATACATAAATATCAATGTAATAATGTTTCCACAAGAATCACAGAGAATGTCATTCATGCAAATAAATTGTACAAATGGGAGATTAAATCTAATTATTCTTGTAAAATGGTATATGTTTTATATAGCTTATTTTCAAAAGCAATAACGAATTTATGTTCATATAGCTTTAACTGGATCGAAACTTCAAATATTTAATGTAATTTGCCTTCTAAAATATATCTATATTAAATATTCAAATTGAAATATTATATTGAAGTAGTTGATAATTTTTCAAGTATTTAAATGATTTGTTCATTTTTAAAACAACATTACAATTTATGATCCAATTTTGAATAAGTAGTGCACATATATGACCAGTATTTAGATGAAATACAATGAATAAAAAGATGATACATTCTGCGAGATAATTTATCCAAATACCAACCAGCAACCAGCCATATATGAAGTATTTCAATTATGTTAAATTAAGGTTTTCAGACAAATTTGAATACGTCTTACTCATTCAACAAATTTAATTCCGCATTCTAAAAAGAATTAACATAACATCATCCTGTTACTGTTATCCTACTCCTAACTCCCCCAAATGATTGCATTTGATGGTTGTGACTAATAAGCGGGTCACCATCGTTAACTGGCAGTAGACAAGAAATGATGCGATGCGATGAATGCGGTTTTGCAGGGCACAAATTATTGTTTATTCATTGAAACTAATTTTTAGGGCAATGGAATGATTGCATAGAAGCCCCAAGAAGCAATCTTTTTCAAATTTTCAAAATAACAGCTAAAGAAGCAACTCCAATGGTTCCTATAATTATTATCTAATTACTCTGCTGAGGTGAGTCATATTAGAACAAAATTCAATGGTTCCTATTTTCCAGTGGTATTTTCCATTACCAAAACCATTAAAAGTCTAAGGTTAGAGATGAGCGTATATCACTTTTACAAAACATATAAGCAATTATTATGACAACTTGAGAAGACCCTGATAATGAAAGCATCATATCTGAAGCACAAGATTAAGACAGGGAAAAAAGCATGTAAACTCAAAATTCATACCAAAACCTCTAATGAAATAAAAACAAAAATTATATTGCAAGTAGTATTTCCGGTACAGAGCAAATCAACTCTATCACGAATCAAGCTTTCAAAATTAAACTATTTATTTCTACTAGACAGTCACGATATCAAAGTACCAAACCATCCAGCTTTCTAAACAAAAGATAAAACCTACCAGTAATTTTCAAACTTGATCCGAACCGATCAGATCAGATCAGATAAAATCAAATCAAATGGGGCTAAGCAGCTGGTAAAGAGACGGCTTCGGATCCGAGTTCATGCCAACGACAATAATCAAAGGGATGAATCCGTATTGCGCCGCCACTTTCGCCTTCTTCATAGCCCAGGTACTCCACACCTTCACGCACTTCACCGCCGTTCTCTCATCCGGCGCCGCCGCTGATCCGCCCCGACCCGACTTCGCCACCTTTCCCTTGCCCTTTAGAGATGCTTTGGACGCCATTAGAGAGATCGGGCGCTTTGATCAGGTGCGATAGAAGGGTTGGTAGAGAAAGGACGACTTGTCAAAGAGGTTTAACGAGCTAAAACCCTAGATATTTCGGACAATATCTCATATTTTGCTTTTGCGCGACTTTTCGGAAAATATCAACCGTTCTAATACGTTCGGCACGAATCTAAAGCTTAAAGAATACTGGCCCCCTTGCTATCCCCGAATAGGTATCGGACACGTTGTGATTCTTTTAGGATGGACCTAGCACCTGACAGATGTGTGTCACTGTAAAAGAGGGTCCTACGCGCTACGCTTTTCAGCCCCATTTTTTTATTAATAACAAAAACAAAACAAAAATATTGATAATAAGTTTAGTTTTCATGAAATTTTGAAATAGAGGAAGAACATTATAGTTTATAATATTTAGAGCACTGTAGTTGGACGTTATGAATCATAACGTTTAGTTAATTTGATCATTAATAATTGTTTAAAAAAAAAACACTGTAACTGGACATTATTAGGGGTGTTCATCGGTTCGGTTTGGTTGAAACCAAACCGAACTAGGCAAACCAAAGTTATAATTCAGTTTCAAAAATAAAACCGAACCGAACCGATTTAGCATTGCAACCGAACCAAACCGAACCAAAGTTTTATTTCGGTTTGTTCGGTTCAAACCGAAATATATTAATTTTTTTTATTTAAAGCAATTGATTTATAATAAACCGAAGTGTATTAAGAAATAAACCGAGGTATTAAGAAATAAATCGGGATTTTAAGAAATAAACCGGGATATTAAGAAATAAACCGAAGTATTTAAAGCAATTGATTAAGAAATAAACCGGGGTATTAAGAAATAAACTGGGGCGGTCCGGACCAAATTCATAATATATAAAATTTCGGTTGGTTCGGTTATTTTGGTTTTCAAATTTTTCAAACCGAACCAAACCGAAATTATAATTCGGTTTTAAAAAGCAAACCGAACCGAACCATTAAACCGAAAAAACCGAACCGTTTAGTCCAAACTAATTCGGTTCGGTTCAAAACTGACTAAACTGGACCCAATGAATACCCCTAGACATTATGGTTTATAACGTCCAGCTAAAATGTTTTTTTTTGTTAAAAACAATTTCAAAGGAACAGTTAAAACTAAAGCCAAAAAAAAAATATATATATAGTTGGACATTATGGTTTATAACGTCCAGCTACATTTTTCTTTTCGTTTTTGTGGGTTAATTAGCAATCGGATTAACTTGACATTATAGACTATAACGTCCAGCTACAATGTCTGAATGTTATACTCTATAACATTCTTTCTGTATTTCAAATTTTATGATTTCGTACTTCATTTTCGATATTTTATATTTTCTTCCTATTAATAAAAAAAATCGGCTTTTCAGCGACTCTCCAGGTTCCTTTTTTTCCGGACAAACTTCAACGAATTCAAAGAATTTAATAATCATTTATATCACCAATGTAACTCAAATTTTAAGTTTAGATCTGAATCGTCAAATCTAATTTCACACAAATATTAAAAGAATTCCGTACAACTTCGAACTAAATTAGTTTAGATTCTAATTGAACGGTCCGAATTTAAATTCAAATGTCGGCTTACTCCCCCCCTAAGCCGGCCATTTTCTGGCCGGCTTACTCTCTTTTTTTTTTTTTTTTTTACACACATAATTTTCTGTTAAACTTTGGATATTAATAAAAATGTCGGTTTAATCTTGATGAGTTTATTTTTGCTGTTTAACGCACTTATGCAATTGTTTTAAATATTTTTCTGTTTATTTTTTATGTTGTACTACTATTTTAATATTGTAATATTTTCTGTTTAGTATTATCATGATAATTTATTTTATCTGTAAATAAAAATAGTACCATAAAAGCACACATACAAAAGAACCGAAATATAGGATAATCCAAATATACCAAACATAAATAGTATACCAAATATAAATAGTACAAAACTAGTAAAAATACAACTAAAACGGAGAGGGGGACCATCGCTGAGGCGGTACTCCGGCGTTCGCCCGGCGCCAGTGCGGCCAGGCTCTGTCTCTCTCGGCCTCCACAATAGCATCGGCAGACCTGCGTATCAGCTCGGCGCTATCGCATATGGCATCGCCCGTGGAGACTGGCTGTACTGGCGGAGGTGTACTGAAGATAGATGCGGCGAACTCAGTCCCAAAGGCAGGCTGAGTATGAGACCCGCTACCACTAGCCTCTCCATCATGCGGCATCTCTGTGCCATATCGGGGTACTGCCGGTGCCGACATGAAATCCTCATCGAATACCCCGAAGTCCTGAAGACTGTACGAGTGGGACTCGTACTCAGAAGTATCGGTCTCCGCAGGTGGTGGCTGTGGCGGCATCTCTGCCGGACCCTGCAATCATACACATAAATCAGCAAATTTGATCTGAATGAAGAAATTTATTAAAACCTGACAGATACTGAAGTATGACATACATGAGGCTGCACCGGACGTCCATGCTCGTCGTACCATGCCTGCCACCCAACGTTGGACAATACCCAATTATGGTAGTCCCACTCTGGATGCGAATCGGGAGAAGGTGGCATCTCATGTCCAATAATCGGGCCCGGGTCAGGCTCGGTCGGATCTATCTCACGCCAGTTGATGTTCTCTCCGGCGTCTCGCAGCATCGTGATGATCTTCCCACCGTGCCCGGCATCCTCAACCGCATTTGCATTTTTCTTGAGGATGCGGTACCCAATATATCGCCAGTTCTTCTTTCTCATCGTGGCGATCTCATGAGCGCACTCCTTGACCGAAGACAAAAGCTGAAAAAAATTGACATGTCAGATCAAACCTTGATGAACTATTAAGTTAGAGAAAAACTAGGTAGTTTTAGGTGCTTTACCTGGCGAGCGAATGAACAGCCGTTGGGATGGTAACCATCATAACTCTGGATCCTGTCGCGGAGATGGGCACCGTAATCGCCCTGCAGATAGACACTAGCCATGCAGATCTGCATGTACCAAGTATCGTACCTCAACTGGGGATCTCCCTGGGTCTGAATGATCCCATCTGACACATGATAGAAATCCAGATGTTGAGGAGCCTGGGCCGTACTGTAGTATGCATCAAAATGGGTGCTCCAGTCCTTATCCAGTCGCCCTAGGTGGTTCATCCTGTAAGTAAGACGTTAGTTGCAATACAAAGCTATCAAGTAATATGAGATATTTGACAATAGACTACGACTTACCTGTGTAGGTCTATAATCGTGGACCTCGGTAAAGATGGGTCTGCGGGAATGAACGCCGGTAGACCAAACTGGCGGAGCACCCGATCTGGGTAGTGGTGCTCCACTATCCAGAAGTGTATGAGTGGACCTCGGTAGAACCACATCCCCGCTCCTGCTCGTCACCCACATTGCCCGGCAAGAGGTTCTCCATGTACAACTGCTCGTACGACGTCCACTCAACAAGAACGGATGGCAAACTCCACCAGTCCAGCGATGAGAGATGCATTGATGATGCTTCTCTCTGTCCGCACGATGTCCACAACCTGGTAGAGACCCAGGTTGATGAGGTACGGAGCCATCACCTCGTAGTACTGCATGTGAATGCACCGCAACTTCACATCTAAAAGACCCGTGTCCTGCATTGAAAAAGGTATTCCGCAGGGTGATAACATAATAAAATTTAAACCCAACAAAATTTAAAGAAAATCTAAAAAAAGAACGTACCTCACGAGAAGCCAGTGAGACTCAGTGCTCGCTGTGGGGAATCCACAGGAGATGACTGATGTGCTCCGTACTGCTGGTACCGATGTGCTCCATGCTGCTAGTACTGATCGGCTCGTCCACTACTGGAAGCGGGGTAGACCGTGCTCTAGGCATCCTGATGTCTAAAATAACCTAATTTCAGTAAAATTACGCTGGATTAGCCTAATTATGGTAAAAAATACCAAAATACCCTAAATATTGGTGAACTGTGCTAATTACACTAAATTACGCTTAATTAACCTAATTATGGTAAGAAAGGCCAAAATACCGTAAATATTGGTCAATTGTGCTAATTTCGGTAAAATTACGCTTAATTAGCCTAATTATGGTAAAAAATGCCAAAATATCCTAAATATTGGTCAACTGTGCTAATTACACTAAATTACGCTTGATTAGGCTAATTATGGTAAAAAATGCCAAAATACCCTAATTATTGGTCAACTGTGCTAATTACACTAAATTACGCTTAATTAGCCTAATTATGGTAAAAAAGGTCAAAATACCGTAAATATTGGTCAATTGTGCTAATTTCGGTGAAATTACGCTTAATTAGCCTAATTATGGTAAAAAATGCCAAAATATCATAAATATTGGTCAACTGTGCTAATTACACTAAATTACGCTTGATTAGCCTAATTATGGTAAAAAATGCCAAAATACCATAAATATTAGTCAATTGTGCTAATTACACTAAACTATGCTTAATTAGCCTAATTATGGTAAAAAAAGGCCAAAATATCCTAAATATTAGTCAATTGTGCTAATTTCGGTAAAATTACGATTAATTAGCCTAATTATGGTAAAATAGGCCAAAATACCCTAAATATTGGTCAACTGTGCTAATTTCGGTAAAAAAAATACCAAAATACCCTAAATATTGGTCAACTTTGCTAATTACACTAAATTACAACAATATACTATAAATTCTAACACCTAAACCCTAAATCCTAAATCCTAAACCCTAAAATAAATAAATTAAAAATTAAATTAGATAAAAAAAAATTACCTCAAAAAAGAGAGAATTCGGTTGAGAGATGAGAGAATTGTGAGAGGGAGAGAGAAAAAGGGGTATATATAGGATTTTTTGCGGGTAAAAAAAAAAAGAGTAAGCAGGCCAGAAAATAGCCAGTTTAGGGGGGAGTAAGCCAGCCATTTTCTGGCCGGCTTGGGCATTGTTCAATATTGGGTCAAATTCTGGGCATAAATAATAATTTGTATTAAACTTTGGATATTAATAAAAATGTCGGGTATAATAGTGTGGTTCTTCCAAAACGTTTAAAAAATAAAATAAAAAAACGTTTGTTAGGGATATTTCATCGGAAATTAAGAAAAACAAACAAAAGAGGTACTTTTGCAGAACTAAAATCATACTTAATTATGTTACAGGGACGGAGGGACCGACATGAAACTTCCCTCCTATCTTCTAGATATATCCTATCCGGTACCAGACTGTGTACAATACTCCAGCCAAAGTAAGAATATGGGGTGCGTTTTGAGATTCGTGCCAGAATAAAATGAACAACTGAGATCTCATGCTATTCGGTGCGGTATTGCATTGGATCTAAATTCCCTATCTTCCAGCTATCCTAAAACCTCCGAGAAACCCCAGTAAACCAAACCACCAGTGAAACCTCGAAACCAAAACTATCCATTGATTCATTCCATCCCAATTCAATTCCCATGGCAACATGTTTCCACACCTTCCTCCTCAAACCCCCGCCGAGGCAATTACACTTCTGCCCCTCGCCTCCTCTCTTCAAGCCCCCTCTCAAGCTCCTCCTCACCCCTCTCCACGCCGGCCGCAAGAAGAAGAAACACACCGGCGGGCGGATCGAGGGGCCGGGCGAGATCCGGCGCGAGGCGAAGGAGAAGGCTCGAAACAAGAGTCGTCGCAGAGCGGAGAACAAGTTCTACCGGCGTAACAAACAGGCGACGAACCAGGCCGACTCGTTCACCGAAGAGGAACTGGAGATGCTTGGCATGGGCTACGACCGGGCCGTACGGTTTATGGATGGGCCCGACGATCCCAGGCTTCGTCACCCCTACGACTGGTACTCGTGCTTTTTCTCATGTGGAAATTTTGGTACTACTTAGAACGCATTTGAGTAATGTTTCAAAAAGTGCATCCAAAATCATTTTGACACTCTTTCTTCCACAGAGTTTACGGTGTTTTATGCAATATAACACACTGTACTTGTATCATTGTAAGGTACTAAGGTGTAACATTTAGAAATAAAAAAAAGGAGAGAGCGAAAATTGTTACATGTGAACAATTGCTTATCAGGTTGTTGGGGATGATTTTATTGCGTCTTATGACAAAAAAAAAGAATTAAATATGATCCATAGATATATGAAATAAGCAGAGTAAGAATATGGATAAGTTATAACTGGTTATTTTTTGTTGTGGTCACTGTCTGGCAGCGACGGATATGCCCATTTGAATGCTGATATAACCATATGATAATTAGCAATCACAGCTAGAGAAATTATTATGATGAATTACTTGAGGACTTCCCTAAAGTAAGCCAAATTAGATATAATATAGCACATGTAGATAACCTTATTCTCTTTTTATAGAAGTAAAAGTTTGTATAGATTGCAAACAGTGTGAAAATACTTCTATTTTTGTGCTTCCATCATATTCATGCCTCTATTTTTTAATAGTTAAATAAAATAAATCCTCAAACTGAAATAACAAGATAAAAACCGTTAGATGTAATCTTTATATCTTTCTATGAACGCGTGTACACCCACACAAAATAAGGCAACTTTGGTTTTATTTTGATGAAAACCTAGAGCTTGAAAACATAATGTCCATAAATGCCCACATTGGTGGATTTTTTTGCAAATCCTTTGTGCCTATTAAAACAAGGGGGGATTTCATGTATGCCCCTCAAAAACTTCAAAGTTACATATTTCCCCCTCTAAACTTCGAAATTACGTATTTCCCCCTCTAAAACTTTCAAAACTCACAAATTTACCCATTTTATTGTCTTTTATATTAAAACTCATTTTAAATTTACAAAATACCCATTTTACCCTTTATTAAAAGCATAACAAATTTGTAGCTTGTTTAAGAAAAATGTCGATATTATATTTGATCAGTTTTCGAGGGAAAAATGGGTATTTTATAAAGGGTAAAGGGTATAATGGGTATTCGGTTTTCGAGGGCAAAATGAGTATTTTATATAGGGTAAAGGGTATAATGGGTATCTTATAAGATCAACATTTTTCTTAAACAAACTACAAATCTTTTATGCTTTTAATAAGGGGTAAAATGGGTACTTTATAAATTTAAAATGAGTTGTAATATAAAAGACAATAAAATGGGTAAATTTGTGAGTTTTGGAAGTTTATAGGGGGGGATACATAATATTGAAGTTTAGAGGGGGGAATACGTAATTTTGAAGTTTTTAAGGGGTGTACATGAAATTCCCCCTTAAAACAAAGTTGTTGTTGCAAATTTGTATGTGCACACAAAGAAGGTGATATAGATCACATCTAATAGTATTATTTGGATGTTTGAGTTAATGAACTTAAAAAAATGGAGACATGGTGAAGGGACCAAAAATAGAGGCATTTGAACCCTCCTTACAATATTCAAAGATTGGTCTAATATATGCTAAATATTCCAATCTTTTGTAGATGATCTGGTCTGTTAAGCTTTTCTCAAGAAAATGACACAGCGTAGCTCATGTTGAGATTATTTCAAACATGACAGATAAGAACTATGCAAATTATAAAAAAGAAAACCTTTATAATTGAAATCTAACTAGCTCTTTTGTACAAAATACAAATCATTGGTGAATGATGATATGTTAGGCTAGAAGTGTAATAGTTAAAGAAATTTGTACAAGTTGGCTGGTACGATGAAAAAAATATTTTTCTACAAATCTGAAAGAAGAGCTAAAATTAATTTCGCACAGTTCTGATGCATAAGTAGCCAACTTCATAGAAACTACTGCCAAGTCATAAAAAATTAAGAGAGAATTAATTCCAATTTCCAATATGAAACTAAATGAGCCCTGCATTTAATTCAGGTACAAGTACGGGCAGTACGGGCCATTCTCTTGGAGGGGCATAGTGGTGGGTCCCCCAATCCGAGGCCGGTTCTCTGATGATACTGTCACCCTAATATCAGAAACTTCAAATCATGAGGAATGGGAAAAAATTGAACAATTTGAGATGGCAAAAAAATACTCACATCATCTTGAAAGAATGGATCCTAAAATTGGTTTAAAGCACTATTGGGTGTTTGTGCGGCATCCGAGATGGAGGGCGTCAGAGCCTCCCTGGGAGCAGTGGACATTAGTTGCTGAGGTGGCAGTCGAGGCCAGTAGGAAAGAGAGAACAGATAAGTGGAAATTAATGCTCCGCCTTGGGAATAAGACACGGGCTGCAATTACACAATGTGCCGCATGGTGTCGGCCTGATATTATATATGTCAAGAAGCCAATATACCAGTGCAGGTTTGAGCCTCAGGTGAGGTTATTTCTTATTGTACATCTTGACTTGTTATTTTGGTCCCTTCCGTTTATTATTTTTTTTTGTCAGCAATCTCTGGAATCCTGTCCTTCTATCATGAAAAATTCAATTTACTAATTTATAACTTTCACTACTGAGGTTAGTTATATCTCGTTAACTTGTTTTTTTATTCTTTATTTATTTTTTTCTTTTTTTGAGCAAAACCAAAAACTCGAGTTCTAGTTTTTCTCATTTACGCAGTTGAAAACAATGTCCATTGAAAAGTAAGGTATCAATCACCATACAACACTTGTATGCCTCTAGTGCTTCCCCAAATGCTCTAGCACTAGCACTAGCACATGACTGTTCTGGTACGGTACCAGAACGTGTAATGACATCCTCTCATGTGTCAAAACCACAATTTTTCTTGCCACCTTAAAGTTTATTTTCATAAATTGGTCCTACATATCTCATTAATTTTAATATTTGTTTTACTGTAGATTGATTTCTTTAGGCCTCTTGGCCCCATTTTAGACCCGGAGACTGAAAAGGATTTTCTCTTCATTCTTGATCCAAACTCACCACCTTGCACCTACTTTCAAGGCCTCTGCAAGATTTTAAAAGTGAACCCAAAATCTTATGTGGATGATGTGGTAAAAGCATATGAGAAACTAGACGAAGAGGGCAAATCACGATGCCTTCAGTTTTTACTAGGCAACCACCCAACTGAGTTACTCCACCCATTTACCAAAGAATGGAAGTTGAAATTGGAGGAGATGGAATTGGGTTGTGATGCACCCGATGAAGACAGCGATACTGAAGAGTCAGATGGGACCCACGTGTCAGAGTGGATCGAAGATGATGGTGAAGAAGAGGAAGAGGATGTTATTGATGATGATGACGATGATGATGAGGTTATTGATGTTGGAGATGAGGAAGAAGAAGAAGAGAGAGAAGAAGACACCCCAGAGGAGAGCGAGGAGTATTGGGATCAGCAATGGGAGAAGGCAATGAAGAGCAATAGTGAAATGGAAAAGTTAGTTGAGAGGAGTGTGAAGACCTCAACTGAGTTTTATAAGAGACAGATGGAAGAAGAGGAGAGGATGAGAGAAAAGGCAATGGAGAGTGCAGTTGCTGTTGAAGAGAGAAAGAGGGAAGAGGAGAGAGAAAGAAAGAGGGAGGAGGAAAGGAAGCAGCGGGTGAAAAGTAAGATCCCTCCTGGTTTATTTTTGAAGGCAGCAGTACGGCCTTTCACATACCGAAATCTAGTCAAGGAGATTGTATTGATGCGGCATGCCATTATAGATGGAGATATTAGTCCCTCAAAGACTATGTAGCTTATGGGTCTATAGGATATGTTTTTTAGTTTTCATTTTGTTATTTTTATTTATGTAGATCGGGACATTGAATTAATGTTGTAGAGATTACAAAAGAGTCCAACAGATGCGTCACAAATCGTAATGGACTTGTATTTAGCAAAGCAATTTTGAAATTCTAAAACAATTTAGGGATGAGCACTTTAACTATTTGTGAAATACAGCTTCAAGTCACATTAAGTGCTTAAACAGCGATGGTTGGGTTATTTAGTCGCATATTTTGTCCTGTTACCATGTGCAAAATTTTTTAAATATACCACTGTAAAAAAATAAAATAAACCAAAAGACTATTGAAACTGTGGAATTCGAAAAATAGCAGAGTTGCAATGACAAATTGGGGGTCGTCATTTGTCGTTGCAGCTCCTCAAAAACAAAAAAATTCAACATATTTTAGTGAATTTTTTAGTTTTTGAGGGGCCACAATGACAAATAGCGGCCCCCAAGAATAGAGTCACCATTTGTCGTTGCGGCTCTTGATATTTTTCGAATTCTTCAAATTTTGTATTTTTTTTTTTGTGGGAATGGTTTTAATAAAAAATTCGGTACCATGTGTTGGTAAATTCATATTTTCTTAAACAATGTAAAAGAGTGGGAATACTAAGTTGCACAGCTAGCTGTTATTTCATATGGCACGTGCCATTTGATTTACTACAAAAAAAAAAGGACTCTAGATTTACACACGGAGTTTAGAACAACAGAAACAAAATGGATACATCATATTTGTATACCGGTTGTTTCTGTTTAGGTGCCGTTTAGTCTTACAATGCAGTATTTTCCCTCCTTTCTCAGATTGTCTAGGTGCCGTTTAGTCTTACATTTCCTGGAAAAATATTCTCCCAGGTACCGTAAAAGATTCTCCTCACTTTACGGTTTGAGATTAACTCTCAGCCGCTTTGAGATTCGTGCTAGCGCAGGGGCAGTATTTGTTGGCTTTGTGATTCGTGCCAAGTTAAAAAGAACGGTCCAGATCTACTAATTCTAAAAAATTCCCTATTACGGTATCGGGGAGGATCTGAATTCACATTTCCTCCCTTCTCAGATCGTCTTTGAAGGACTATGAAGTCCAAATTCTGGTACTGTAACGTAAGCCATAACAACTTTGAAGCAGCTGAACATAAACCACAACAACCTTTTAACTTTGAAAATTTCTGATGACGTGCAAAATCATGCTGCATGGCAATAAATGATGGCTACATGCAAATAAAAAACTATTGTAACAAACAGTTCGTGCAAAATTATTTCGGTAACGAGCTACTTAACCTGTACGGAAATCTAAGAGTGCAAGCATTTAGTTGAGATGAAGCTTGCTGAGGTTGTTAAGGGTACAATACTACAAATCTACAATTGGCACTCACCAACTACAACAGAACCAAGAGGATGGTCACTGGACTGGGGTCCGGATCCCCTCAAGTAACTCAATTTTTGGGTTTTGGATCGGGACCGTCCGATTCGAATCCGTCGCTCGGGATTGCCTCGGGATTCAAATCCGTCGCTCGAGATGTGTGCGCTCCACTTCGGGATGGATAGTCACGGATTCGAATCAGACGGTCCCGATCTAAAACCCAAAAATTGAGTTACTTCACTGAATCTGAATTCCACTGGACTGGGTATTTTAGTTTAACTCCATTATTTAGTTCATCAAACAACAAACATGCTAGCAGAATTTTGAATTAATTTGCAACCAAAATTATAAATCATTCAGCATGAATAAAATATTACTACTTACTATCATCTGAAAATTTTCGTGAGGATAAAATTCAAGTTGTAGTTACAATCAAATATTCTCATTGCAAACTAGATGGCACTAAAATAGCACTTATTTTGATCATTTTGAAGCACTATGTTATTTTCTTTTAATTTTCCTTTTCTTTTGCAATATCACCAGCTAGATAAGAACTTTATCTGACAAGTTCAGCTCAACAGATATACCAAATATGAATTAATCACTATTTCAACCGTCCTTAAGTACAACAATAACAAAACTATAATTTGAGCAATCTAACGAAAGCCACATCTGCAAGAGAAGTAAAAGATGAACCATCTCTACCACTAATTATTAAACTGAATACTAGTCCCACACACTCCCAAATAAGTTCACAAACAATAGTCATAAATTGCAAACAAGGGTTCAACATACAGATACCAGTTAAAAACTAAAAGCAGCCAAACAATAAACTTTTTCTCAGAAACAAACGGCGCAAACAAAGACTACCACATCATTAATTTTGCACCAACTCTATTGGGTCAAGAACAGGGACAAACCATGTTGACCCCCTTTCAAAGGGACATGGCACCACTTCTGTTGTACCGGCATTTATGTGGTACCTGCACAACTGAAATTTCGAAAATATTTTATCAAAGAAGTAAATACAGTCACCTTCATACCCTTGGAAGCCATCAGCACACATTGAGAGGCCTCGGTGCTTGCTCAAGAAAAGCATTTGGTCACCTATGGTACTCATCTCAACCCAGTGTCCATAATCTAGCCGATAAAGGCTGAAGTGATATCCACCAAGGGTAGATTTGGTCATAAAACTGGAGCACTCTAAGCAATGGTCCATCTGACTCCACCAGGTAGTCGCTGTGGAGCACTAAACCGGGCTAATAGATATGATTGCAATCTTGAGTTCAAATCTTAATAATTAGTTTTGCAATGCTTTGATCTTGGAAGTATATTGTATTATTTATAGCTTCTACACACCAACTAGTTCATCTTGTTGCACCATTACACCAAAATGTGGTTCTTAAAAATTATGTAACTTTGATGATTGCATATGACATTTTTTTGCAACATAATGCAGTACAGGCATTGTATTGTATCTTAATCTCTGGTTGCCTAAATATATTGCCTGGCATTCATATTACTTAACTAGTTCACTCTTAAATTTTTACTATTGCAAATGCTGACGTTGTTACCTCACAATTTAAAGTTATCTAGCCGGTATGTTGTATTATAAATTATTCCAGCGGTTACTGACTGATGCATAACATTAGGGATGTATTTACTACTGATATCTGCAACAAAATTAGGGCCAAAATTTAGGACTCTTCAGTAATTATCTTCTTTGCAGTTTAAGTACTATAAGGGCTCTTCTGGGCATTTCAGACAAGAATTAGCATTTAAGAAAGCAAGAGGGAGTATTGCAAAAGTATAACCTGTCTAGAAATCTCCAAATGAATCGTGCAAAGTGTTTGAAGAACTACAACATAATTGGGGGAAAAAATATGGTTGTACCAGTCCAACATAAATGAAAACAAAAATGACTGCAAAAAATAACAAAAACTGACAATACATGCCAGTACAATACCAGTACAATTACCTTACCAGCAGCATACCAGGACTTATCATTTTATTTTTCTGTGTTCCTTTATTTACTGGTAGGCTTCCAAAATTACCCTGTGTTCGTGAGATTTATTTTTCAGTTTGCCTAGACAAGTCAGATTTAGGTAAAGGTTATGATTTGGGATGTCATGTAAAATGCAAGCAAACACATGCACTATTTACACCCACAAATGCATAATTTTCATAATCTGCTCTAGTTAAGTTATAATACAAGATAAAAAGGCAACCTGGTACCAGTACTATCATGATGCGAGCCTCTTACTTTTCTCCTCTTCATCCACAATTCGCTCTACTTGTCGCCAATTACTTGTCCAGTACCTCATATTTTGACCTGCAAGTTAATATCAAATTTTGAAAACATAAGATAAATCACATGATATCTTAAATAAAAAGCGAATTGCAATCTGTCCCAATTATGCTGCCAGATTACATAATATTTGTGAAGAATACTGACTCATCTACAAACCGAGGAGAGGATTGGTGGGGAGGGGAGGCGAGAGGGAGGTTGAATGAGCGGGGAGAATGGAGAGAAGCGAGGTTTGGCTGAAATGGAGAGGAAGCGGAGTTGCGGTTGGAGGAGCATCGAGGAACCTTGGCAATGGCGACGGCGGCGGCGGCGGGGGAGGATGGATAAACTACTGATAAAGAAGTTAAAAAGTCGAAGGAAATTATCATTTTGTACCATGAAGTTTCCCAATATTAATTATCAAGGTCAGCTGCTCTTTTACAGGGGCGTACTAGTCAATATATTAATACCAAAATTTAAACTTTATACAGGCATACTGATACAGCGCACTAAGTTATATACGTTTATGCCTTTATTATTTATACAGCGAATATATTGTTCTTACTTAATATGAAATCAAAATAACTCTGTTAATTAATATCTTTATTTGAGTGTTATCCGATTCACAATATCAAGTGTGCATAAATAAAATATATCGAATAGTAGAATAAGCTAGATGGTTCATCATCATTTTAAGATCAAATGCAAATGAAAAAAATGATATTTTAAATCGGAGATATCATACATACTTTCAATAATATTATGCCACAAAAAAAAAAAAAAAAATTTTGAATTAGTTCTTTTTACACTAATTAATTAAATTGTTAAATATAATAGTATTTCAACTGTCCGAAACTTAAAACATGTGACCATGTATTCAAAGTACATTTCAAGAAAAAAAAAAACAGAACAGTTTCTTCTTCCATTGTAGTATTCTTAAGTAAAACACTTATGCAGATCTTATTTGTAACGTCCCGACAACAGAACAGACAACCCGCCGCGCTTATCAGCGCAAGACGATCATATTCTGAATTACAACATATACATAAATACATTACCAATGACACATAATTGAACCACAATACATGAAGTAAATTTCTTAAGTCTAATTTGTTTTACATGTCTCAAAGCAAGACAAAATGAATCTGCTATAGTTTATATACGTACAATTGGAGTACCATAACAGATTCGTTTGAGGAGAAATATAAACAAAGTACTTATGTTTGTGGCAACCACCGCAATCATTCGTTCTGACATCTCACTTTCGTCTCTTGGGCTTTGTACCTAGAACCCACAAAGTGGAACGGTGAGAGATTGAAATCTCCCAGTGCGGTATTCAATTCCAGTCGAGTTATCTCCAGACCCGACCAACTGAAACTAAAACAACACCGAGCACCAAAAATATAGACTACAATAATAATATAAGAACCAAAGAATCTAAGTTACCAACTATAATCCGTCAAGAAACAAAAATATAAGTTCACTTGAAGAAATGCTCAAATACCGCGAAAGAAAATCAGCAAGCTAGAGAAACAATTGATAGCTATAACAATCAAGCATAACGAAATATTATAATATGCAATGCTCATGTGCAATAGACTTGAAAGTTCAATCCAATATAGTTGTGCAACACTATCGTATAATCATGCTTTACTCAATACTATTCATGATAGAATAAAATATCATTATATTAGGTAACCATATTAGTATTAACAATATCTTAGTCATGCGCTACAAGTACAGCGCCTAGATGACCCCGGTCATGCGCTATAAGTTCAGCACCTACATGACCGTCAAGATTCAGATGTGAGGTTCAACCAAGTATATACAAGACTCCGATCATGCGCTACCACGAATATGGCGCCTACACAATTTCTGTTATGGCCATAACCTGAAATTATGTGCTAACCCCGAATACGGCGCCTACATGACTAAAGTTATGCGCTACAAGTTCAGCGTCTACATAACCGAGTCATGCGCTACCACGAAAATGGTGCCTATGCAATTTCTGTTATGCGCTACAAGTTCAGCGCCTACATAACCGAAATTACACGCTTACATGCATGATCGTCCGGTTTCAGACTTGTAGTTCTTTAACACATTTCATTTAAAACAAGTAAATAGTTCATATCATGCTATGTATCATGCACACAAGTATATCATGCAAAAGTTTTACTTCAACTCATGTCTTATATCATTTATAGATATGCAATGCAACTAAAACACTTGATGAAAATCATGTCATGTTTCAACCAAATTCTAAATTGAACATCTTACTTTATTTTTAGATTTTTGCTATAAAAAGATATGATCATGCATCTTGATGCTCTAATCTAAAAATATAACACTAGCACATACTACAATCTTATTTTTCCACTAAACACTTCAAGTTATGTCACAATTCAATTCTAGAATATATGTTCATGCTCCATATGACAACTCATACATTCATGCTATGCAATTCAAAAGCACATTCAAGAACTTAATTACAACTAATTAGCAATCGAGCAAACAAGCAAGCAGCAACAACAAGTAAATTAAGAACAACGTACAATAAAATAAGTTAGAGGAATATGAGAATAACTCGAAACTTGCACCTTAGCATTGTCGAGACGATGTGACCAGCGTGTCGCTATATATGTTGAGGAGGCATCATACAACACTTCTTAATCTAATCATGTAGATGGAGTTTGTGCCTATGCCAAGTTAACAAGATTGGTTCGGTAATTCAACAACGTCTTTGATTGATTAATGTAGTTAGCCGTAACCCGCATAACTTGCGAAATTCCAAAAATTGCTCCAATAGTTACGAGTCCATTGATCCCGAAGAGAACGACAGGTGTTGCGAATACCTCTGTCTCCTTCAATTCGTCTCCTCTCTGTTCCTCAACAATCAGAGAAGGTCGTTAATTACTTGGTTCTACCCCTTAATTTCTCTCTTCAATTTTCTGTCCGCTCTTCCTTTCTCAATTTCTCTGTTCTATTTCCGTTAATTACAAGGACGGTTTGAATTTAGCTAGAGAGAGGTGCGAGAAAGAAGGGAACAAATTAATGGATAAAATCTGGAGATGTAGAGAGAGTGACACGTGGAGATTATATGAAGTTGGGTGAATGCATGGTTAATTGTAGAAATTTGATAATAGAAAAATGGTGGCTGCCAATGCCATGTGTCCCCATGTGTATTTTTTGAACCTAAAAGAAATTCTATTATATGTTACTCTCAATTAAATGTTTAGTGGATTTGTGCTCAAACCCCTTGCATTCCGACATTTTTATTAATATCCAAAGTTTAATATAAATTATTAATTATGCCCGGAGTTCAAAATTTTCGCTAAAAATACCCAAACCGGTCAGAAAATGGCCGGTTTACTCCCCCACTAAACCGGCCATTTTCTGGCCGGTTTACTCATTTTTTTTTTTTTTTTAAAGACTATGAATAGCAAAATAGTAAAATCTAACACTAAAATTTGAAATTTTTTGTTAGATTATTTCTTGTGATTTATAATTACCATATTTATACTAAAATACACTGGATTACTGGAAATTATGTTGAATTACACTATATTACAATAAATTATGTTGAATTACACTAAATTACAATAACTTCGCTAATTACGCAAAATTACGCTAAAGTAGACCGATTATGTGCCATCTTTCATGAATCATAAAAAATAGTAAAAAAATTCTGAAAAATAGTAAAAACTGGTATTCTACAAGTTCATTATGTAACTAATTTACTGAGCTACTTGGATTGAATAATAATAGAAACGAAAATCTTAATCGGAAACTTCAACTCAAGTTTTGAGGCTCTTCCCTTAGTTTTTTGGCGATTCTGAATTTCGAAATCCGGCATTGCTAGCACTGACGCATGCGTCTTTTCGCAAGCTTTCCGAAAAGTGGTCATTTGCTGAAATCGGACACTCGAGCGCCGTTTTATGACCGTTTGAAGTTTCGCCGTCGTTTTTCGCCGTCACTAAATTACATTACATTACGGTACATTGAAAAGGCGAAAAACGACGGCGAAACTTTAGTTGTAATATTTTTTGTTTAGCATTATCATGATAAATTTTTTTATCTGTAAAATATAAAAATAGTACCATAAAAGCACACATACACAAGAACCGAAATATAGGATAATCCAAATATACCAAACATAAATAGTATATCAAATATAAATAGTACAAAACTAGTAAAAATACAACTAAAACGGAGAGGGGGAATATCACTGAGGCGGTACTCCGGCGTTCACCCGGCGCCAGCGCGGCCAGGCTCCGTCTCTCTCGGGCTCATCTGGGGCATGATTAGAGTCAAAATAACGATGATTTACGTAGGATTTTGGCTTAGGTTTTGCATATTTTCTCACACTTATGTTTACTTTATTAGAGAAAAAGGCTATTGTCACCCTTCTTTACGTTTTATTGCAGAAAACAAGTTTTGGGACTATTTTACACCAAATGGAGCTAGAATCGGGTCAATCAGATCAGCGACGCTCATCAACTAAGTCTCTGTTACGGTCCGTATTGCCTAATACGGACCAGGCCTAGCACAGACCAGAAGATAGCGCTGGAAGCATTAAACCCTAACTGTCAAGGACCTAATACGAACAGTATCACCTGATACGGCCCGTATCCGAAGGCATCTCTTGGGGAATAACTGCTGACAGCTGTTTCCAGATCAGTTTCTTAGCCTCTACTCAACTTCTACACGTCCCTCCACTCCTATATAAGGCCCCTGGGCAGAAGGAATAGTCATCTTTGTAATTATGGTTAGATTTGATTAAAGTGAGAAGAGATGAGTGCTTGTAACAATGCCGTTCCGCGGCTAAGTTCCTTTTCTTAGGGCTAGGCAGTAAACCTTGTTACTCTTGATGTTTTGATATATATATTTCTGTTGATTATGATTTCTTGTTGTTGAAACAAAATGTTTTTGTGATTTACTATCTCTTCATCTAACTTCAATGATCTAGTTTGAGTCCATTAGGGTAGTGACAGTACTTTAATGGTAAGAGAAACTATTTGTATGAATTAGCCTCGTTGAGATTTATTAGGTTTATGTGAAGAAAACCTTAGCGGAGAAACCATAAACCAGACCAACAAAACGCGTACCAAATTCTATCACATGCGTAAAAGAAATTCGCAGTGATATATGTAGTAATTTGGGGTATTTGAGAGATCAGACATTTGCGTAAGGAAAATCGCAGTGTCCTATGTAGAATCTCGGTGAAAGATCTGTCATTCTTGCGTAACATAAATCGCAATGACCTATGTGGTGTCTTTCATTAAACAACAACAGGAAATCAGACGCAACAGGAATATATTATCAAGGCGGATCGAGTAGCAACGGTGTGCCGAAACCCTAGGAATTCTCATCTCTATCTTTATTTTAATTACTTTTAATTGCTTCTTAATTTACATTGATCACAACAACATCTCTCAATTTTCAGATTTCGTCTAGCCTTTCGAAAGATTGCGATTCGATCGCTCAAAGCACTGAACCAATATTCCCTGTGGATCGACCTCGAATATACTACTCGATAGGATTGTGCGCTTGCAGTCCGAACCGATAGCATTTCCGAGTTTATAAATATTAAAAGAAACATTGCTCTCTTTTGCTGACTTCATATATGCTCGGTGTTGTGCTACGGGATATTGGATGATGAGTTCAGCTCGGCACCAGGTTAGCATTTCTGATATGGAGTCCCTCTCGTACAGTCTCCAGGACTACTACGGGATATTGGATGATGAGTTCAGCTCGGCACCGAGAGTACCCCGATAATGCTAAACAGAAAATATTACAACTGAAGTTTCGCCGTCGTTTTTCGCCTTTTCAGTGTACCGTAATGTAATGTAATTTAGTGACGGCGAAAAACGACGGCGAAACTTCAAACGGTCATAAAGCGGAGATTTCAGCAAATGACCACTTTTCGGAAAGCTTGCGGAAAGACGCATGCGTCAGTGCCGGCAATACCGGATTTCGAAATTCAGAATCACCAAAAAACTAAGGGAAGAGCCTCAAAACTTGAGTTGAAGTTTCCGATTAAGATTTTCGTTTCTATTATTATTCAATCCAAGTAGCTCAGTAAATTAGTTACATAATGAACTTGTAGAATACCAGTTTTTACTATTTTTCGGAATTTTTTTACTATTTTTTATGATTCATGAAAGATGGCACATAATCGGTCTACTTTAGCGTAATTTTGCGTAATTAGCGAAGTTATTGTAATTTAGTGTAATTCAACATAATTTATTGTAATATAGTGTAATTCAACATAATTTCCAGTAATCCAGTGTATTTTAGTATAAATATGGTAATTATAAATCACAAGAAATAATCTAACAAAAAATTTCAATTTTTAGTGTTAGATTTTACTATTTTGCTATTCATAGTCTTAAAAAAAAAAAAAATGAGTAAACCGGCCAGAAAATGGCCGGTTTAGTGGGGGAGTAAACCGGCCATTTTCTGGCCGGTTTGGGTATTTTTAGCGAAAATTTTGAACTCCGGGCATAATTAATAATTTGTATTAAACTTTGGATATTAATAAAAATGTCGGCCTTGCATTTCTACAAACAAAATTGTCTTGTAAAATATTATGTTATAATTAATTTCAAAAGAGTGAGGCTACGGTGCTATGCATAGCACCAATTGGGTCCGTACTACGGCTCAAAATTTAACTTTTCAAAATTCTAACGGTCGATCCGAACCGTTCAACATGATTATAAAATGAATATGTACTTGCAAACCAAATTTTACATTTTTTCAAATTTTTACTATTTTTTTGAAAATCACTTGATCTGAACATTCTGGACCATCCAAAAACAGCCTATCTAAAAAAATAGTAAAAAAATTCGAAAAAATGTAAAATTTGGTTTGCAAGTACATATTCATTTTATAATCATGTTGAACGGTTCGGATCGACCGTTAGAATTTTGAAAAGTCAAATTTTGAACCGTAGCACGGACCCAATCTGTGCTATGCATAGCACCGTAGCCTCACTCATTTCAAAATACCAAACCTAAAGTAAGATTTTTCTGATTTCAATACTACAAAATTTATCAACCTATATTTGTCAAGAAATTTACAATTACCTATTTGCTATTTGCTGATTTAATTATTCTTATGTATTTATATTGTAGTAATTTTATATTGTCAAAATACAATGGTTTGTAAATACTTGGAAATCCATATTGCTATTTTTTAACCCATTTTACTTCAATAACAGATACATCTAGATGCATTTCACTTCAAACTAGATAATTCTCCAAGTGTTCGAAAACTAAAATGTTACATTATTTTCCTAATATACTTGATTAGCATGGTAACAAAACAGACAAATAAAGGTATTACATATCTACTTTTTTTCAAGCACAATATAAAAATTAAACAAAAAATATTTATTTCATTATAGAATCAATTATCTTGAAAAATAAAAAAAATTTACTCTCTATTCTACAAATTACAAATAGACAAAAATTATCCAATCCACAATCTACAATTTTGAAAAAGAATATATATTTATAAGTTTACATGAAACTCAATTTATAAGAAATACAAAGTACCATTATAGTGAAATCATAAAATGAATAATAGTTAACATAACTCATATTTAAATTATTCAATCAATACCATATAAAAACGTGCATTTTTATTTACTCTTAAAGTTAGATGTTCTAAATAACATAACGCATAAAACTAATTTGATTTATATAAAAAAAAAAGCATTTCCGTTCTAAAACAAAAGATAAAAACTTATGATGACAAGAATAAAGTATATTTAATTGAACTTATTTTATTCGTATAAAACAGAATAATATTTTAGAATTAAAATTAACTCGATCGGAAATATGTAGAAGAAAATAAGTTCAATTGAATGTCTAGTCCATTTCTCTTGAATATTAGGATTTGAATATGTTAGTAAGGTGTGATCATGGAATTAATTTCATGACTAGCTTATATGTGTTCAAGTATGCAACAAAATACAATTTATGAGACAAAGGCATATTTAATCTCACAAATTCAATTTTATATCTATATATTCGGATGTCTTCGTGATAAAACAATTTATGAAATTGATTCATGTTTAATTTCATAAATTGAAACTTTGATCATATGTATGAATTGACTTGTAAAATTAACGTTTAGTCAATTTCACATATATGTGTTCAACTTTGTGATATCTTTTTTTTTTTAAGTCTTAGTAGATTCTACCAAATTGATTTACAAACTATTATTACAATCAAAACTTATTACATTACAATCATATATTCTATCTAGCTAGCTTATGGTACTACGTATCAGCCTCTAGCATTAGATTAATTTTGTAGTTCAACCTATTCTTTTACAATATTTCGTTCACATTATTTCCTCTATCTTTTTTGTTATCATTTCCGGAGACAATACCACTCCTTCAAAGAATTTAAAATGATGCTTTCACAAGTACCAGCATATCCCTACAAATGTGCCCCCATTTTTTGTGTTATCATGTTCGTTGTCTTGACTGTATCATATTCCAAATTTTGCTGACAAAATATTCTAATAAATGTTTAAGTGTAAAAATTACACAATATGTGGTTTGAGTAATTAGTTTCAGTTTTCTCCATTATCTTATCTAAATGTATTGTATTGTTTAGATTTTATTGTCATTTTCTTTTACTATGCTAACACGATTTTAATATGTGATATATTTTTAAAACTATTAAATAGATTGCACAATAATTTAACATTAACAATAAGACGAATTAATTTTATGCTCTATATTTCAGAGATAATGTACATTCAAAGGATTTTATATATACTCCGGCCTTTATTGAGAAGAAGTGCATATTTGCATGTTTGATCATTCTAAACGTATGTCTTATCTATTTGGTGTCATAGCAAAGTAATGAACATTTTCAATGAACTATGTACTAAACAGATTAAATTAAGATCCTTATATGTTTTTTTTTTTTTTTGGTTCTTACATGGCCCGTAGGCCTACATCAGTTCATTTAACTGAAAACCCGGATCAGAACTTCCCCCGGTATTCCATCCATATCTTTTCCCATACTGAGCTAAACTATGCGCTAATTGAAGTCTTGGATTGTCCCTGTTACAATGCCTAGTTTTAATAGCGTAATGCCCCTGAGACTGTAGCTTCCAGGCCGCCCATATCTCTTCGTATGATCTCCAATCCACAATCACAGGTAGTCGACCTTGCAGGGCCAGTACCGTCTCAATTGAGTCGGAGTAAACAACTCCTTGTCCACCTGCCTTCTCAATGAGCATCCTATACCCTTCCAGCACACCTTTGGTCTCAGCTTGATTGGGATTTATAGCCTGCACTGTCTTTGAGCTCCAGCAGATGGTTATACCCCTGTGCATGACATAGACCCCAATTCCGGCATTCCCATTTTGTCCCCAAGCCCCATCAACATAGCATTCATAGTCTGATGCAGAAGGTTCAGGCTCCATACCTGATTGATTTGCACTTGGGTTCAACGGGCCTGTAGTGGAATTCGCAGAAGAGATGAGGTTTAGTTGACATGCTTCCTGTTCCTTGTCATAGAAGACTTTGCATACCGGTACCAGCTGTGCCTTCTTCCCGTGAACCGCCTCATTCCTCATTCTCCAAATGGCCCACATTATGCATACGAAAGAGCACATCTCTGCCTCATTGAAAGCTGCAATCATGGTAGTGAGAGTTACCTGTAGGCCGTGGTTGAAGTGCTCAGTTCTCAGTGGCAAAGTGGATACCAACCAGAATCTTTTAGCGAAATCACATTGGAAAAGGGCATGCATTACCGATTCGGGGCCTGCTTTGCAAATAGGACATAGTGGAGATAGGTGGTGCATTCGCGCTGCTAGAACGGCCAGAACAGGTAGTGCCCCATGCACAGCCCGCCACAGGAAGACCTTCAATTTTGGCGTTAATTGGGATTCCTTCCAAACCCATCTCCAGAATTTTTTATCTGCCATGTTTAGTTGCGCTCCTTTAAGCAACTGGTATGCCTTCCGTACCGAGAACACCCCATTTTTAGCAAAGGTGAATATTAGGGTATCTGTAAGTGAAGTTTAGAAATGGAGCAAGAAATGAATGTGGATTAGTATGATGATAGTTTAGAAATGGAGCAAGAAATTAATTTTAAAATTGAAAGTGAAGTTTGTGTGTATTATCATCACTGTGAAAATGAATGTGGTATTGCTTCTCTGTGGAAGCTTGCAATTTTGAATTTCGGTGCACATGGGTGAATTGAGAATATTAGATCTCTGCAATTTATATTCATGAGCGTGGCACCCGCCACAATGCTAGTTTATGAATTTTCTGCGGTAGTTTTTCGTACACTAACTTGAAACGAGTTATTTTAACCCACTACATCATCATCATAGTAACACAATTCGCGTTTAATTCGTTTTTTCGACGTTTCCGAACCGAACTCCGAATAAAACAAGTATAAAACGCGAAAAAAATGCTAATTTTTTTTTAATTTTTTGGGGGTTTTTTGGGTTTTTTTTTTGCTTTCTTGTGGTACCGAATTATTTCCGAATTATACCTGAATTATTTCCGAGTCATGATTTTTGATCCCGCTGAACCGAACCCGCACTATTCAATTGTCACTATACACTACACTACTTTGTGACTTGCCACGCTGATATATATAATTTGCAGAGATCTAAAAAATATTCGGACAAAATTATATAGAAATGTGAGAAACAAGAGAGAGAAGGGGGAGAGAGAGGAGGTACAAAGAATGAGTCCGTCTCCCCCCATCCCTCCATACTTGAAGTGCAATCTAAAATAATGGACGGTTCAGATTAATTTCAGCCGAGTCAAACTCAATCTGGTGCCTATTGTAACTGTAGGGGCTGTTTTGATATTCGTGCCAAGTTAAAAGAAAGGTCCAAATTTAACACTTGCACCTCAGATACCTGAGGTGATACGGATTCACAGAGAATTGCATACATGGTTGATTTATATTCGGGATACAGTTAATTTATATTTTCTTAGAAAAATATGGACATTTGAATTCGGGATAATATTACATGTTGCAAATTTTCTCATTTCTGTGATAGAGTCAAATTATCAAATTTTATTTGTGTATTTCAATTTTAATTTTGTCTCTTCCTTTCTGTTGAAAGATCTTATATTTCAAAAAAAAAAAAAAATTGTTGGACTGCAATTTTTGTATAATTCCATAGGGTTTGTTTGGCAGCAAGGGATTAAGCCATCTTTAATCCGCTTCCTTTAGCTTTCTTAGTCGTTTAATCATGTCGAACACCGATCGTTTAGCGCGGATTAAGATCACCTTCTTTAGCCTCATTTTGTCCGGATCTTAATCATTTGCCCGGACCTTAAGACACATTTTCTCCTTTCTTTAGCTTCCTTAGCTTTCACCCACCGATTAAGACAACCAAATATCGGTTCCTTAGCGCTCATTAAGCTCTTAATCCTCCACTCTTAATCTCTTGTTGCCGAACGGCCCCTATACGGATTAATTTTTATTTTATTCATTGCAATATCGCATGTACCGAAGCAAAACCGTAAAATAATTAAGAGTGAAGCAAAATATTCAGAATTTGATATAAGTTTGTAATTAATTAAAAAAAAATATATAATTTTGTAAGTAGTTTAGACTATAAATTAAATTTATTTTATTCCTTTGCAATATCACAAGTTCGTTCAAACATTCAAAACACGCAATTTATAAAATTTTGTATAACGAATGATAAGGCAGCCGTTCTTATTTGAAAGAAATATTAATTCGAGAAATTGGATATCATTTGGAAATCATTTGATAAGAGTAGTCTCATACTTGACGGATTATCGTATCATGGTTATTAGTTTAATAATTTTTAGCATGAGATAGAGAGTTAATGTTCTCAATTCACCAAAATGTGTGCACAGAAATTCGAAGTTGCAATCTTCCACATAGAAGCAATTCCTTAGCCACTAATTCATTTTCACAATACAAACAAACTTGACTTTCAGTGGGAAAATTGTTCAGCCCCATTTCTAAACTAGATTACATTAATATACATATAAGACTGTTCAGTTTGTTGAGTACGTAGCCAGGGGCGGATCTAGGATTTTTCGTCGGGGGGGCAAAAAAATATCAAATCGGGTTTAAATACCTAATCGGGTTTAAATCCATTAACCAATTGGGTACTCGACAAAAAATAATGCTTTAACTTATACTTTACATTGCTTTGACTTGTAATTTCTGATGCTCTGACTTATAATTCTAATTACCAATCAAAATTTAACAAATTTATTTCAATTTTAACTCTAAATTTAACTTGAATTACAAATTAAATGTCCAGAGGGAGGCAAAAAAAAATTTCAGGGGAGGATAAAGTCGGTCAGAACCGATAAATTTTCACTAAAACTCAAAATCCAGGGGGGGGCAGCCCCCCCCTGCCCCCCCCTGGAGTACACTGGGTCCGCCCCTGTAACGTAGCTCATTAATTAAAAATGTTCATTAATCTTCTATGACACTAATTAGATAAGAAATACTTTTAGAATGATCAAACATGCAATATACACTTCTTCTTTATTATAAAGGTCGGAGTATATATTAATTCCTTCAAATAAATATTAGCATATAATTGATTCGTTGTTATTGTTTTCAAATCGTGCTAACAGAGTGAAAAAAAGTTGACCACAAAATCTAAACAATACAAGACATTTAGATAAGATGATGGAGAAAATTAAACTAATTACTCAAAAGATATCACTGTTATTATTTTAATCTAAAAATTTATTATTAGCTAAATTTGTCAACAAAATTTAACATATGTTTCACAAAAGTATATAAGGTAATATGAAAGAAAAACATAAGAGTGAGGCTACGGTACTATGCATAGCACGGACCCACGGTCCGTGCTACAGCTGAATATTTGAGTTTTCAAAATTCTAATGTTTAATCCGAACCGTTCATCATGATTATAAAATGAATATGTACTTGCAAACCAAATTTTACATTTTTTCGAATTTTTTTACTATTTTTTTAGATAGATAGAAAATCACTTGATCTGAAAATTCTAGATCATCCAAAAACAGTGATTTTCTACCTATCTAAAAAAATAACAAAAAAAAAAAAAAAAAAAAAATTTGATTTGCATGTACATATTCATTTTATAATCATGTTAAACGGTTTGAATTGACCGTTAAGATTTTGAAAACTCAAATATTGAGCCGTAGCACAGAGTCCACAGACCAATCTGTGCTATGCATAGTACCGTAGCCTCACTCAAAACATAATACAACAATATGTGCTTTAGTTTCACTTAAAACATAATGTGAAAATGTGTTGGCTGATATATGTTCCAAAAACAGAAAAATTGAATGACAAAATTGTAATTATACTGATTTTAAATTTTCATTGTTTCTTATTTAAAGTTTTTTTAATTTTTTATCTATGATATACTGAGATTGTAGGATGTATTACAATCAAGGTTCTAAATAGCGTTTATAGCGTCGTAGCGGGAAGGCTAAAAAAAAAGCTATAGCGAATAGCGGAAGCTATTCCAAATAGCGTTTTTTTTTTTACATTTCGTATATTCAATATTTGTACTAAATATCAACATTATCTAAAGTCTCATAGAACAATAAATAACACCAAAGTAATTAAGAAATTATAATATTCATATTGAACCAGTACAAAGTTCAAATTGCGATTCAAAATATCCATAGTAATATCATAAACTATCGATTTTTCCTATTAAAAATATCTTAAGCATCATGATTCATGACATAATTTTTTTTTTTCTATTCAAATTTTATTTTCGATTTGGACTTTTTTTCTATTCAAATTTCAATTTCTATTCCCAATTTCAAATTGATTTATCTGTAGCAAGTAGCAACAAATTCAATTTCGGTTTGAGATTTTTTTTATCTTTATTTAAAACCCATATAAATTGCTTTAAAAAAAAAAACCCATATTGTATAGCGCAAATAGCGCGAATAGCGGACCGCTATAGCGCTGTAGCGGTCGCTATAGCAGCCGTAGCGCAAATAGCGCATTTTGATGTCATAGCATAGCGTTTGGGGTCCAAAAACGCTATAGCGGCGCTATAGCGCCGCTATAGCGCGCTATTTAGAACACTGATTACAATTCTTGTCCCATACATAAATAAGCTATATTAGAATGCTACTGGAAGGATTTGAAATTTTGAATTAACTGAAAGAATCAATTAACAACTATTTTATTAATAATTTAATAATCTTTAAAAATACAATTTAGTTATGAAATCTGGTTTTGGGGACAAATTATATGTTGCACATATCATGATGATAAAAGTTGATAATATTTGGTGCAATCTGAACGGTATGTGATTAATGATAATTCATACATCACTGAAAGATGTACAAGTGAGTAAAATTTTGTTGGTAGCCAATATATATATAATTAATAATGTAATTCATACAATGCCCCTGCTCCAAAGAACCAAAGAACCAGTACTACAATTTACAACTGACATAACCAACTCACAAGTGGATGTGAGATGTTATCAGTAGAACTGAAACTGTAATCAGCCCCTTGTGGCACCATCTCATGGTTTTCCGGCCACTACCACTTTACACTGTTTTTCTATATGCATCTTCGCTCGGGCCCACATGTCATCCATAAATCTCAGTAGGCCCCATACAGATGCATGCTCGACTATAGCAATTACAATTTCTATGATAAATTCAATTTTAGTTTGAAATCAATAGCACGCTGGAATGGTAATGTGAGATAGAATCAGTAGGCAAGAGACATCGAAAGGTCCAATTTTTGAAATGGTAATGTGAGATAGAATCAGTAGACAAGAGACATCGAAAGGTCAAGTGTCTGTGGATCTATCCCTACGGTTGTCTGGCCGATGCTGACATCAATAATTTTCTTCAAAGAGAAGAAAGAAACGAAATCAGCGTTTTATCTATGCACCTGTTTACGAATTCCACCATTATTAAGTAGTGAGATCCTTCATAGTAACAGGTGCTATCATATAATTTCTAGTACAAAAGGATCCAATCGGAAGTAATTTTCCGACATGTGGTAATTGCTAATTTACAGATCGTAACAAAAACAAATTAGGATAAAAGAGATCTAATCAAAATAAGGTCATCAGTTAGGAGCGAAAGACTAATTTCAAAGTAATCATAACCTTACAAAGGTTATCATTTGAACTATGCATAATGTTCATCATATGACCTCAATATTTCAAAACGAATCTAATTAATTAAAAAAAAAACATAAAACATTACGATGCAAAGGTCTCAGAAGGAAGGCAACATGGTTTTATAATCACAAAAAATCATACAACACGATTATTCCATAACATCATCACCGACCGTAAAAGGGAGACAAATTTTAAATCAAGTAAGAATCGAGCTATATTTGGCATCTCAAACAAAAACAAAACTGAATTTGATAAACAAAAATGACCTCATAGAGAAGATTAGATTTTTCCACATGAAGAAATTCGGACATATGCTTGTATGAATTTTCTTCAAAGAGAAGAAACAAAACTGAATTTGATAAACAAAAATGACCTCATAGAGCTATAGTTGGCCGATGCTGAGATCAATATTTTTTTCAAAGAGAAGAAAGAAACGAAATCAGCGTTTTATCTATGCACCTGTTTACGAATTCCACCATTATTAAGTAGTGGATCCTTCATAGTAACAGGTGCTATTATACAATTTCTAGTACAAAAGAATCTAATCGGAACACAATAATCGGAAGTAATTTTCCGACATGTGGTAATTGCTAATTTACAGATCGCAACTTCACAAGAAAAGCAAGCAGTTAATGGTAGCGCAGTACAGGTGTTTGTTAGTTTGTACCATGCTTATTACATTTCCAAAGACAGTGAAAATCGCACGAACTTGTCAAGTTTCCAGAAACCAATAAGAAAAAATAAAATCGGCGTCATATGAAATTAGGATAAAAGAGATCTAATCAAAACAAGGTCATCAGTTAATGGTACCGCAGTACAGGTGTTTGTTAGTTTGTACCATGCTTATTACATTTCCAAAGACAGTGAAAATCGCACGAACTTGTCAAGTTTCCAGAAACCAATAAGAAAAAATAAAATCGGCGTCATATGAAATTAGGATAAAAGAGATCTAATCAAAATAAGGTCATCAGTTAGGAGCGAAAGACTAATTTCAAAGTAATCATAACCTTACAAAGGTTATCATTTGAACTATGCATAATGTTCATCATATGACCTCAATATTTCAAAACGAATCTAATCAAGTAAAAAACAAATTAAAAAAAAAACATAAAAAATTACGATGCAAAGGTCTCAGAAGGAAGGCAACAGGGATTTATAATCACAAAATATCATACAACACGATTATTCCATAACATCATCACCGACCGTAAAAGGGAGATAAAATTTTAAATCAAGTAAAAATCGAGTCATATTTGGCATCTCAAACAAAAACAAAACTGAATTTGATAAACAAAAATGACCTCATAGAGAAGATTAGATTTTTCCACATGAAGAAATTCGGACATATGCTTGTCTTTATTTAATTTAATCATCGGTCAAATCGCTCAAAAAACGAAGAAAAAGAAACTAAAATCAGATCCAAAAATTGAAATCGGAGAATCAAAGACTCTGAATATGGGTGGTGATATAACAGTGTGGTCGTCAAGGCGCAAATCGCCGTTACGACGAACGAGACCTAAAGTGTAATCTTCACCGTCCGATTCTCCTTGTACAATCGAATGATAAGCAACGATTTTTTTACAACAACGATGAAAATGAAAAACGAACCGTAAAGTGTAAACAGCGTAAAAGAGAAGGCCAATGGAGAGACAAGGCGCCGGTGGTAGATACTTATAGAGAGGCGAGCAAAGGGATTAGGGTTTGGGGATTTTAGCGACGGATCTGGCGGCGGATCGGGGGTTAATCGCAACCGTCAGATATATAAAGGCCTCGTAATGGGCTTTTCACGGCTTTTGTGAGGGAGTATTATTAGGTCGGCCTGTTATAGAGATCTAGAAAACGAAGAATTTCAGCCCAATTTAAGTCGTAGGCGTTTTCATGCATTTTGATTCTAATTATTTAATTTGCCTTTATATCTCAGTCCCAAATCATCAGTTCTAAGTTCTAACTTAATAGCAGATCGTTCAAGCTAAGTGGCCCAACTGGGCTTTACTGAAATTATATTGTTCCACTTAAAAACATGTTAGCAATTTTAGCAAAAAATCAGATAAAGTTTCTTTCCAAACCACACTTGTTGTGATTTGTGAAGTCCAATCTAGTGCAGAGAAATACAGCAACCCCCTTTTACTTGACGAATAAAAACATCAACTTAAACTAAAATATAATCCGTAGTCAGTTAACTGCAACCTTTCTATACACAATGAAAGTAATCGATGTATTTGAAAACAGAATATATGTCGGTAACTTTTGTTGATTTTAACATCTCTCATATTCTTCAGGGATGAGAACCTCAGAGGTTTTTATGAAGTTTGATTGTCTTTACACATCCAATCCATTTTTTTTTCTAACAAATTAAAGAAACAAATTCCAAGCTGGAACCAAATTGAACAACATTTTCTCTCTTATCCCAAAATATGTTAGATCAATCGTTTAATAACATTTATTTGCAGATAAATCCTTGTGTAAATCATGATCTGATGTACAAAGAAAACACTGGGCTGTTTTACTGTCTAGCGCAGATTGCATAATTTTGAATTGTTTTTCCAGAGTATGGGCATCTTTACCGCTACCCCTGTTACTGATTGTATGAACAAGTTCATTGTCTTTAAGCAAAACTATGTTAATGGGATTACATTTATAACTGGAGCAGTAACAAATGATGTTATTACCAAGCTTTCAAAAAAAAAAAAAACTGATGTTATCAGATTGAGCCATGGCAACATCTATAGTTGCTGACTGAGAAAAAATTGACAGAGAAAACTGGAATATGGATATGTATGAAACATGGGCGTATAAGAACATCACACCAAGGACATTGATAATAAAAATGCTAAAACTAACAGTCATCATTCAAATAAATGTTAAAACAAGAGGCAGAAACACAAATCTTTGCTAAGACATATCTCAAACATAATGCTAAAAACCTAATGCAAAATAGTGAACATTGACTGAAATTAGGCATGGTTCCTTGGTGGGGGTAGTTTCACTTTCCTTGACGGTAAAATGCGATTCTATCTGCTACCCACTCACAAAGTTCATCACCCTGGCCTCCATCACTATAAACAGGTCTTTGCTCAATTCATCCTTAAAATCTTCACTATTGACATACATCGCTCTCTTTATCTTGAGTAATTTCTCAGCAACTCTCTTACTCTTGTTCTTCACATCATCTATCTATAAGAAGAGTCTGAGTCGTTCCATCAATTCCTCAACAAGCCTTTTGAATTGTGTGGTTTTGTTACCCTGAGATGACTCGCTACAACCCGCTCCAACAGACTCCTTTTGTACTAACCAGATCTACAAATTGTAACGACCCAAGATTGGAACTCATTGGGTGAAATCCGATTACAACATTAAATCCACACAGCTCGTTCATTGAATCAAAGCAGATCAGTTTCAACAGTTTAGATACGTCGCTTGAAGTCAATCCGATAAGTTTTTGAGTTAAGCTCACAAAGAGACTTGGTGAGCTTAAGAACACCCTCGTTCTACTCCAATAGTTATAGTTATATATTCTGACAACAAAGTGTAATTAGTATAGTGGTCTATTTCTTATTTTTTTGTTCTATTTCATTTGATTTTTTTTTTTAAATCCATATATATAAATTCGTATTAAAATTCATATATGCAATAAACAATAATCTTCCACATGTATGAACAAAATCGCATTTAAAAACATTGGTCCCATCTTAGCCATACTCAATTAAGTAAATCAAATCATACTTGTGTCATGAATTTAGTTCCATGCTAGCCCATATTTTCTTTTGAGAAATTTGAACAAAAAAAAAAAAATACGTACTCACCAAATTAAGGAAAAATAAATTCTGTACACTATTGGTCATTGGAGAAACAAGTACGGACCACCGTCTTATATATACAATCGTCAGAACATTCAGCAAACGACAGCATAAAATTTTCCAATTAACATAACACGAGCAATTAAAAATGACTAGTTTCTTTCAAAAAAAAAAGGAAAAAAAATCACGATAACTGGATACTTAAAATTGAATAAAATAAATCAAAATACTACTCTCAAGTAACTACGACTACAAGAATACAATAATTTTAATCTAGAAATCAAACATCAAGCAAATAAAAATGTCAAATCAGCACCTATTAATCAAAAAGAGGGATTGGTTATCTTGACAATCTTAACTAGAAATTCACACTGTGGAACACAAATTCTAAGTTATATTTCGCTACGACAAGGAAAAAAAGAGGACTGCCAAACAAAACACCTTCCCACAAAGCATAGCCAACTTAGTTTACATAATATACAATACAGCACCGTAAGCCTAATAGTGAAAGCTTATTGCACGAACCTAACTAGCCTCCAAATAGGACCAATTTCATACTGTTGACATTCAAGATCAACATATAGAGTAAACTCCGTTAAGTATCCTAAAAGAAGAATGAATAAACCTCAACTTCTCGAGACAATAGTTCTACTCTCGAGTATTATTTCTGGATCTAGCGTCGACAGAATTTGTGGCATTGACATCCCACCTGACACTACAATCTCTGTACCCAACAAAAAAATAGGCAAATAAGTATATGCATCAAATAAAATGGTACGAGTACTCCAAAAATCAAAATTCTGATTTTGCTACCAAATAATACCAGTTTGATCAAATTTATTCCAAAATAGTTTTTTTTTTTTTTTTTAGATTAAGTTGAGAATCATTGGGGATGGATTGAGCATGAATAAGCGTAGTTCTATCATTATTGCACAAATAATTTAAGTACTGGCTGATCACAAGACTTAATCAGACTAAATTGTGATTCAATTCAACAGGAGAAGGCAGCTGTATTAAAACTCATGTTGTAAAATAAAATAATAGGGCTTTACCTATTCCCTCACGAACAGATAAATTGGGCCTGATCACATCTCGAGAATTGACCATGAAGATATCTCCAATGTATAAATGGTTGGTTGGCACATAGACACAGTACAGCTCCTCTTGACCAGAATAACCCTGTCATAACAGCATTGCCAGAGAATAACTGATTAGCTGCATCTAAAAATAATTAATTAGATAAACCTAAAAAGAGAGAAGAAAATAAGGAAGAATAGTAATGCCGCTTTTAAAGAACCTGGAGAACAACAGAAGAGGTGATGAAACCGAATGCATACTCGCCGACCCGTGGATGCCTTATAATGACCACTTCTTTAAAGGCTTGTTTGTTTTGATCTGCATGCAAAACCCCAACAAGCTCAGTTTTTTTCACAAAATATAAGAAAAAACTAGACACTATATTATTCAGGATTTGTTTCCTGTGTGTCCTGGCAAATCCTCGAGATATGTATAGTGAATTAAAAGGGAGATATACTGTGCATAACCCTACAAAACATGAATGTAATATAAATCCTTTCCATTCTTCCAGTCCCTTTCAACATAACTGAGCAAGAATGCAGGGAATTATTTGGTCCTTTCCAAGAGATTGAAACCGGCATGAGAAAGATGATTTTTTTGAGAATACAAGGCACTTTTCAGCTAATTAGGCTATGCATGAGGCACATCTAAATTATTTGCCATTATTCTGATGTTTCCAGAGCCCTATCAGCTGTTATATAAGAAAAAAGTCCCGACTCCTTGGGCCTGTCGGCAAGGCAAGAATAGTGGAAAAGTGTGGAGGTTTAACTACTCAACACTCTTGGAATTTATCTTATTGTTCTAGATCATGTTGAAGAGCTATTTAATAATATAAACCTTTGGGCAGCCCGGGTTCAAGGGTTCCCGGGGGATAACTGAAATGCATGGAACTCATATATTAGTAGTAGTGAGTAATTTATTTCAACCCAAGCAAAAAATAAGTGTCTGGTCCGTGGAACAACAGACGAACGGGAGTGGAATTGGATGGAATTATGGAACAGAGGAAAAGTATAATTGGAATGGAAATATGCCGTCAAACCCTTTTCTTTTTGGACTTTAGCCCCTTCCTATTCCACCCCATTATTCCATGAGGGAGATGGAATTGAGTAAGAGTGGTGTTTTCACATGTTGGAATAAGTTCAATTTCACTCTTCCACTATTCCAAACTTCCCAAACACAAAAAGAATAATATGGAATAGAAGTGCATTCTTTTTTCCACTTTTCCACTATTCATGCATTTGCTGAACAGCCCCCTTAAAACTACAATTGTCGGCCTTTTTAATTTGCTATTATTTTTACACACACAAAGGGAGGGAGGGAGAGAGAGTACCAGGAGAGATGGCGGCACTGATTTGCTTGGATGCATTGTAGATGTGACGAACAAATGGCATTCTTTTAATAATCCATTCACCAAGGCTCAGTATGGATGCACCAACCCAAGAAGACATGAACACCCCGACCAAGAATATAAAACTCAGCGAGGTAATAAATCCAAGACCTGCACAAGTTATTATGAAAACCCACATTCAACAACCAAAGAGTGCACCAAAAAGAGAAATTTGTAAGGATTTGACCTTCAAGACTATGAAGAAACCACGTACTAAAAAAATTTACAAACATATATTCACAAATAACTCTCTTTACAATCTTTTGCTATGTAAGAAAGTAGAAAACCTAATAATTGTTTATTATTACACCTAGAGCCAAATAGACAACATTAATAAGTCGGGGGCAGAGGGGGGAGAGAAAGCAAACCAAATATGTTGATCCCGAGTTGGGCATAGATTGGAGAGAAAAAGCCATCAACAAAATGAATGAACCACCAGGTTATGTAGAATGTCACCGCTATGGGAAAGAGAATTACACTGAAAACACAAAAAAAACCAAAAACACTTTAAATATGAAGGAAGAAAGGAGCCACTTCATTTGTATCCTGCAATATATCGAAATAGCACATGTACACTTCAAAACTGGGATAACCTTGCAGACAATATTTATAAGTTTGCAAGAGGCACAACTGAAATTGAGGATTTGTAAAGGGCAATAAAATAACATGAATTACCATCCGGTCATGAACTTTTTTGAAGCCCAACTTCGGATCACCTTATGAAATGCCTAAAGATAAAACATAAAGCAAGTTGAAGCAAATTAAATAACAAGTTCAACGTAACATCAAGTACATAAATTAGACATTTGAATAGGTCATCAGTGTGAAATATACTTAATGTCTTCAATTTCATATTAAAATAAAGATTCAATTTCACAACGTTCCAAATTTCCAGAAGTAATAAATTCTTCAATGGTGTTCATAAAACAAGAGTATCCTCTAGAATGGTATAAAGTACTTTAGTTATAAGAAACTTACTTCTCACAAAAGCTATACAAAAAAAGAAATCAGTGAACCATATACAAAACAATAAGGTGCAGCACCAAATAATCATGCTTGTGGAGAGCACGTGATATGTCAAGGCATTGAAACAAAAACAGCACCAAATTTCATTTTTCATTTCTTCTCTTTCCATTTCTTTTTTTAGCAGTTTTGCATCCATCAATCAGATTTAAGTAGAGCCATAAAACTATATTCTTACTTGTGTGAAGTCTTTTATGCTAATTTGTAATGTCAATTACCCATGCAACCTACCACTAAACCTGACCTAAACTGGACAGAGTTGATGAAGTTAATCAGATCACATGAGCAAAATAGCTAACAGTATACATCATCATTTGCCGAATAATTTACTTAGAAGCCAAAAGGCAAATAAATTTCGATCTTGATCCAACTCTCACATAAAATCAGTTCAAAATCAAAATCTCTTTCAGTCCCCGAAGCATAAGGTAGCAGAATCCTAGTTCCCCTTCCCAATTAGACTAAAAATTGACTCAGTCGAAGCTGAACAAAGAAAATTGAAAGTGAAGCTGAAAGACAGACCTCACGGCTGGAGGAGGAGAGGTGGAGGGAGGCGGAGGCAGCAGATGAGGATGCTTTCATGTCGGGATCGCCGGAGGGGCCGTCGCCGGCGACGGGGATGAGCAGTTCCCGATCCCTCTCCCTACTTCCCATGGAACTAGGCAATTTCTCGTCTCCCATCTAATTCAATCTCCCCTATTTCCTCGATAATCTTATAATCAGTCAAGTCGGTCTATTTCGTGCTCGATTAGTTTTCTTTACAATTAATTGTAGTTAATCGAGAATAGGGAGGGGATCGAGTCGAGATGGGGAGAGAGAGAGAGAGAGAGAGAGAGAGAGAGAGGCCGTGTTTAGTTTACTTGTGTGGGAGTCTCCGCCTGGGCCCTCTCTCTCGCTCTCCAGCCTCACAAGGGGATAACTACTAGATATTTCCTGATCTAGGTGTACAGTACAGGTCACCAAAACTCTCCCAATGATGTATGTGGGACCCACCTCAAAACTTCACTTGAAAACATTCTAATTTAGAATGAGCTGGTACACCTGGAGTAACTGGATATTTGACGACAAGGAAGAGTGGGGCTGGGGCGAAATAGAAAAGAGGTGTTCTCTTGTGCTTTACCTGGAGCAATAGAGCATTAACAGGTGATTAGAGATTTTCCAAGTATCTTCACTGTACCGAAATTTGCCGACATTTTTATTCCAAAGTTTAATAGAAATTAATTAATATATCCATATCCGCTCGAAAGTTATAAAAATATCCGTACCGGTCAGAAACTCAATTTAATTCAGTACTGACCGGAAAATGGCCGGTATTCAATTTTTTTTTTAAATATAGTACCGGCCATTTTCTAGCCGGTACTTAATTTTTTTTTTTTTTTTTAGGGATGGGCATAGCATAGTTGGCTACAAAAATAAGTCGTAGAAAACTCGGATTGAAGTTTGCACTCGGTTTGGCTAAGATCAAACAAATGCATTTGGTTGGAATAATGTTACATCGGTTACATGTATCGGTCCATCATCGATGTTTTTGCAATGAAACATTGATGTTTTATTAGCCGGGTAGTGTTAAAAAAATATCGGTGCGTCGCTGATGTTTTATTAGACTTAGCATTGGCAATTAAGCAGTGTAGTGCTAAAAAAACATCGGTGCGTCGTTGATGTTTTTGTAATGAAACATCGATGCATTTCTGTCGTCGTTAGGCCGTGCATAAAGCATCGGTACTCAATTTTAGAATGCTGGTTATTGTCAAATTAAAATTCACTAGCCGCATGCGAACACTAAACTTTAGTGTCATCATCAGTACTTCAATCCGAGTTTCCTGTGACTTTTTCTTCTAGCCAACTATGCTATGCTTATCCTAAAAAAAAAACAAAAAAAATAAGTACCGGCCAAAAAATGGCCGGTACTGTATTAAAATAAAATAAAATTTGATACCGGCTATTTTCCGACTGGTACTGAATTAAATTGGATACCGGTCAGTTTCTGGCCGGTACAAGTATTTTTATAACTTTCGATCTGAGTATATTAATTAATTTATATTAAACTTTGGATATTAGTAAAAATGTCCGCGAAATTTGAAGCCTTGAAGTTAGGGGTGTAAACGGACACGGATATCCGCTCCGAATCCGCATATAATCCGTATCCGGATTTAAACGGATACGGATATTGCGGATACGGATACGGATAATTATCAATTATCCGTAGAAGATGCGGATACGGATACGGATATGGTTTTAAATGTTGATATCCGCTTACTATCCGTATTCGTATCATGTGAGATTTTAAATTATTTTGCCTTCAAGAGATTTGAACCCATGTTATGTGAAGTAAAAGTCTAAACAACCAAGGTACAAACCACTACACCACACTATTAATAAAATAAATATCTTATATTCTCTCATCTTTCTAATATTAATATCTCCATCAACTTACAATTATTCATTTATTTTTATATTTAAATTTTATTAATTATTAATTATATCTTAAAGTTCATATAACTCAATATCCGACAATTATCCGTTCTATATTCGTATTCGAATCCGTATCCGCAAATTATCCGCTCCGTATCCGTATCCGTTTAAGGCGGATATGGTTTTAAGTTTTGATATCCGTTTACTATCCGTATCCGTATCCGTATCCGTTCATTGAAAGGCGGATACGGATATGGTATTAGCATTATCCGCTCCGAATCCGCTCCGTTTACACCCCTACTTGAAGTTGAAGGGGGTCTTAATCGAGCGAGGGGACTCGCTTTTGATCCTACGGTCCACTGTTCATCTAATCAGGTTCTGATGTGATGTGTTCTTTCTAGTGACGTGTAGTAACTTGATGACTTTGTGTTATATCCAGTGATACGTGACAGTGTTACAAGTAACGGTATGTGCTCGTCAGACAAACATAATACTTGTTAAACGATTAATCCGAAATAATTAGTTATAATTGAGAATAATCAGTTCATTAGTCGAAAAAGTAAGTAGTGATTTTGTCGCCGCCAACGACTAATTGGTCTAAACGGCCATTTTTTACAATACTGATACGTGATTCAACTAATTTTTTCAATGTTATTTCTTTAATCCAAATTATTTTGTAATTGTTGCATACTTTGTACTATTTTTTATGACTCTATTTTTTTAATATTTTTTTTCCAATAAATTAACATAGAATCTAAAAAATAGTTTAGAGTGACCAACGACATTACATTTGATTATATAATGAGTGGTTAGAGCGTGATATGATCATTCACGTGATATTGACTGTCTTTTACTTTTATTTATGTTATATGAAAAAAATATTTAATCACGTGACGTAACATTACATTAACAAATCACAACGTATTAATTTTCAGTTTTTTCTTCACTGACTATATAGTAAAAAGTTTATGCATATCAGCATATCAACGATATAAATTATGGGTGGTTATGCTCTTTTACTTCAGCAAGAAGCGAGTTGCAGAGCAATGGACCAGTGGAACGGTTGGATAACTGTGGGACCCACAAAATAATAAATTGATTCATTGCAACAGAGAGCTGACTCGCTCCGTTGTACGCACATCGGCACATGACATGAGGATTGAGGCTGCTTTCTTAATTCATGTAACATTTAAGTTGTGAAGCTGGAGACAACCTTATTCCTTTGGATTAAGAGAATAAGCTAATCTCTACTTGCCATGTGGATTAGTGATATATACTCTGACATTTTAGAACGAATTAATTGGCGAGCCCTCATATTATCTGGAGTCACATGGGTCCCAATAGTAGACTTTTTTTTTCTTTTTTTTTTTAACTTCAATGTGTTCTATACTAATATTATTCTTTAATCATCTTTATTCTGCCATCAAAGCACAAATGAAATACAACAGATTAGAACCAAAAGAAAAAATAATAAACAAATAAAATTTTGTATGGTACCAACTAGCCAACTATAAATAATAAGATGACAGGCTGATGTTTACTAGATAACTACAAATATATGTTAAATTACTTTCCAAAAGTACATAATTTAGTCTGTGATAACATTTTTTTGTAGTTTGTTCATATAAATCTGGTTAAGATATATACAATTCAATCTCCACCCAACTATTTACATCTGAGAAAATGACAACATAAATAATTTTCCAGGCAAGAACTGGAAGGTATACAGCCGTGCCGGTGCCGAATCCAACCTACCAGTAGTCAGATACCTTCCAGTCAACTCAACTGACACCTTCTACCCTCTGTTTTGCTAATTTTCCCAAGTACATTTCTCCTTTTTATTTTTAGTTTTCACATACTAGTTTGATTTGTTTGGTCAACTGAGGTTTATTTTAACCTCATGCAGTTGCACATACAAATCCATCAGCTAGCATGTTTGCCCGTTTAATGAAGTGCCAGTTGACACGTGGCAAATATATTATAAACTCATGGTTCCTGAAGAGGTAGCCAAAAAGTATATAGAAGATATACACAAAATAAATAATTAAGATGAAATCGCAACTAAAAAATAAGCCTATGAACTGCATATCATTTTTCCATGCTTATGAACCATCTTGCCAGTATATTTCAAATTAGTATAGAAAGCAACTCTTTTCCATACTTCAAAATGACCAACAAAGAATTGCATAATCCAACTCAAAAGTTTCCATGCATGGTTAAAATTTAATGCACTTTTTGCTTCGATAAGCATCAAATATTGTGTCAACGACATTATTTAAACCCTCAAGGGTCCTATAGACATTTCATTGGTTAAAGTCCTGATGTTGCCAACATAACAGTTTAGCATTAATCTGCATCAAGGAAGATTATATCATTAGTTATTAAAAAGATAAAAAAGGAAAATAATAAATAGGACGTCTGAACAGCAGATAAATTTAAGGACATGAAGAAACATTAGGTGCATAAATAAGTAATATACATTTTCTGAGAATAAAACTACATTAACTTTTGGAGGCTCCATAGATTATTCCTAAAAAACTGAGCTTTTATGAGCAAATTTAGTGTCTAATTGGAAATCAAAATTAAGTTCCAGTACAGATTTGTCCTTGAACTGTAAAGCTCATGCCTTACATATATAGTTTAAGTTCTGTAAATTACACTGCCAATTTGATTTTACTTGCTGCAGATTACACCAACAGTTGTTAATTGCGCAACTAACACCAAGTAAAGTAGTTATGGCAAATGACACCAAACTGTTAAAACCAAGGTCTGGTGAACAATGGACAGGGTATCTTTGCAAATATTTTATCAGATGTTGGGTGTTAATTAGTTGTTGCCAATTAAAATGTTGGTTCTTACTTCTTACATCTGCAAAGACAGTACAATAACAGGTGAATTAAAAACAACAACAAACAATTACCTATATGCAAATGCAGCACCTATTTCTTCAGAGCTTGGAAGCAAAATGCTTTTCAGCCTCCTCGTCACTTTCTTGTGGGAGACCCACAGACTTGCACAAATCGGGGTACATAGACATGCGAATTGACGCATATACCCCTCTGTCCCAGTTCCTACCAGCCAGCTGCTCTCCCATCTTCACTGCCTCAGGCATCACGTCTGAGGCACTCTCAAACACCTTATCTACAATACCTCTCTCCTTCCCCTCTATAGCATTTATCTTCTTGGCTCCTAGTGCCATGTCACGCAATGCCCTGGAATTACAGGGGTAAAATTATGAAAAACTTGTCTGAATTTGTAATTTCTGTAATATTTACAGATTTAATGAAATGATAATTACAAATTTTTCATGGTTTTCATCTGGATTTGTACTTGAGGCACTGAATTTTCAGCTTTCTATCAACTAATAATTCAAACGACAGCTCTCGAAATATGCTTATTGTTTGCTAATGTATTTCATTTGGCAGTGTTGTTAACGGGTTAGTAAAGGTGTTTCATAAAATTGGCTTGATTATTATTTTATCCTTACCAGTTAAGAATTGGTTCTACCACGTACTAATTAATCCAAGAACGGGCAGATAAAAGATACATAGCAAAGAGATACATTTAGAACTGAGAATTATAGAATTAATGTAGCATCTAGACCCAACATATCAATGCAAGTATTGCTTTCAAGGGCCGATCATGCAGCTTTAAGATTCGGGACAAACATTCTAGATACCGCCCCGAGTAGTGAGGTACCATAAGCCATAAGGGATGTGAAGTTGAACCTCGATCACCTGCTATGCTCACTAGAGTACAGACCTATCAATTGCTTAAATTAATTGTTCTGTGTTTGTTTATTTTGGTAGCATGCTAGTTGGGCCCAGTATTAATATGTAGCATATGGGTACTCTGTTGACCTCATATTTCATGTTCATCTATCTACTAACGGAAATGGCAAGCTTCACCAAATAAGAAACACTAACACTAACAGCTAGCCCTTTAATCCTCACTAGAAAGAGGATATTATTATTTTGTGCAGTTGAAGTACTGTAAAATCAATTCCAGCCCTTTAATCCTCACTAGACACTCAATATAGAAGATCATTAATTCTCCAGATACTTACCCGTTCGCACTAGACACTCAATATAAATTTCGAGCTAATTTTGGATGCTTTTGCTCATTCAACAATTAAGGGACTTTGAAGAGTCTGACAGGTGGGGCTGTATGTCAAGTCAAACAAAAGAAAGAACAAGTGTGTGGATCTGGGTCTAGTTTGATAAACTATATATATATTCGTTAGAGAGTCCAACTTAATTAATTTGTTCGGATGGTGTTTCATTTCATCATCTTGCGTCCGTTCATCAATCAAACGGGCCGCCTACTTTATGCAACTTCACTAATCACTACTATGAATATATATTAACAGCTTTAGTGATAATTTTCTAATTCATTTTATATTAATCTTCATTTGTGTAATTCAATTGACTATATATTCCTTTAGGGGGAATTTCATGTATACCCCTCAAAAACTTGAATATTATGTATTCCCCCTCTAAAATTTATAATATCATATTTATCCATCTAAACTATAAAAATTCATAAATTGACCCATTTTAATATCTTTTCTATTAAAACTAATTTTAAATTTATCAAGTACCCATTTATCCTTCATTAAAATTAAAAAAAATATGTAACATGTTTTTAAAATGTCAGTCTTCTAATTAGATGGTTTTCGAGAGCAAATGAGTAATTTCTCTACTTCTAAGTTATAACACTTACATAATGACATTTAGATATATACTTGTGTAAACGTTAGGAATAGAGAAATGACCATTGCCCTCGGAAACCAAACAATTAGAAGACTAACATTTTTGTGAAACATGATACTAGTTTTTATTATTTTAATAAAAGGTAAAATGGTACTTTATAAATTTAAAATGAGTTTCAATAGAAAAAAAATAATAAAATAGATAAATTTGTGAGTTTTTGAAGTTTCAAATTGTAAATATGATAATATGAATTTTAGAGTGAAAAATACGTCATATTCAAAATTTTGAGGGGTATACATGAAATTCCCTCTAAAAAATATTGTACACTTACTTGTTAAATTTTCCTTTCTCCGATGTCTTCCCAATCTGTGTCACCTTCTCCTCTTTCTCTTACACACATGAAAGAGTTATATATAAAGAGCTCTAGCTCTTACACGTAACTTGATTAAAGAGCTCTCTTTGTACAATCGAATATTCGTTTCAACACATATTCCCATAATAAATCCTGTACGTATCCGTATTATGAGTTTCCACTTTTTTTAAAAATGAAATTTCATCCCGTCAAATCTTATCCGGTGTAATTCCGTAACAAATGAACCATCCCTCAATGTGCTGCATGAATTAAGTTGTCAAGAGTATGGTGCTTGTTTACATGTTTCTCCTTTGATTTATTTTTCTTTTGATCAATGTTAGAATGTTCTAAGAAACTTGGAGCATATTTCCTGGATGGTTCCTAATAATAAAAAAAAACTTTGTGAGGGATATATACTGAGTCATTAAATAAGTTCAACTTTAAGGTTCAACCGTGTAATTATGAATATTTATTAACGCTGACATCTATAAACAATTAATGAGTGAGGCTATGGTGCTATGCATAGCACGGATGGGGTCCGTGCTACGGCTCAAAATTTGACTTTTCAAAATCCTAACGGTCGATCCAACCGTTCAATGTGATAACCATATGAATATGTACTTGCAAACTAAATTTTATATTTTTTCGAATTTTTTTACTATTTTTGTAGATAGGTAGAATTTTGATGGTCCAGAATTTTCAGAAAACACTGATTTTTCTACCTATCTAAAAAAATAGTAAAAAAATTCGAAAAAATATAAAATTTAGTTTGCAAGTACATATTCATATGGTTATCACATTGAACGGTTGGATCGACCGTTAAGATTTTGAAAAGTCAAATTTTAAGCCGTAGCACGGACCCCATCCGTGCTATGCATAGCACCATAGCCTCACTCACAATTAATTGTCCCAAAATCCAGCCTTTTTGTAGAGCCCACATATATGTCACATATATGATATATCATGTCACATGGCACGTGACCAAGAAGCTATAATGATAGTGGCAAGTTCGTAATTTAGTTAATTTAAGTGTGATACCAATATAATTCAGAAATAATTTATTATTCTAAAATACAAAATAACATATTAAAATATTGATATTCTTGTAAAATAAATTAAAACATTCAGAAATTTCATCATAATATTAGATAAATAATGAATTGTCTACATATATAATTCAACAAATTCATATGGGCGAATTAAGGATAACAATGGACTCAAACACTGGCCTGAAAAAGAATAACAAAATGAAATTACTAAACTAATTAATCACAGGTGTAGATACTTTATTATTGTTATTTTTTGGGTAAGCTAGAGACTTGAATGTTTTTTTATCTTTATTTGCGGCTCCTACAAACAGTGGAAGAAAAAAAATGCAGTTATGTGCACCAATTAACTGGATGAAATATTTACTTTACAGCGACATATGTCACATATCTATATTATATTAGGAATATATAATTGTTTAAATTTGAGATGGATGGATCAGAGGTTGACCTTTGTGTGAAGTCGCCGTTGACCTCTAAATTGATGAAAAATCCAAGATGTTTCCTCAACTAAGATAACTTGCAGAAATCAACTATCTGTGAAACAGTATTTCCATTGAGATTCCAAGCTCTTTCTATGAATGTTCTCTTGTCACTATCTCCAACAGCTATAAATTCCAATCAATTCCAACTTGAAATCTAAGCTCATCCTTTACCCCACCCCAACTCATCTCTCCCCCTTTGCTTGTTTTCTCTCTTGATAAATTTAATTTAGTGTGGATTTATCAAGACATTCTAAACAAGTTGGAGTGATTTCATCAATGGAAAATGGTAGGAAGCAACCGTGGGAGGAGCTTGAACAGGATGCCGACAAAAATCAGCCTCAGTCAAGCCGGATGCGAGTGATTTCATCAATGGAAAATGGTCGGAAGCGACCGCGGGAGGAGCTTGGATTGGAAGCCAACCAAAATCAGCCTCAGTCGAGCCGTATGCGAACGACGCCTTCCTTCATTTCGTTAGTTCTATCTCCTCTCTCTGATTCTACCAATTTCTATGTATTAGTACTAACATTATTAATATATATGCAATGCTTATAAGTTCAAGCTCATGAGTTTTCTTTTTAATATATCAATGGCAGTGTGATTAGAGGCGCGATGTTGGCTGAGACCATACGACACATTTGCTTATCTATGGAGCCAATCATCCGCAAAGTGGTGAGCTTCTTTTCTTATTACATTGCTCTTGGAAAAGGCAGTTGATTTATGTGCTTAATTTGGGATTTTAATCTGAAATTATTTAGGTTCATGAGGAGGTGCAGCTACTTGTTTGCGGTCCACATCCACTTTACGGGTAGGTTTTTTTTATATACCTCTCTCTCTAGCTATTTTACTCAAAACAATGCTCAATTGTAAATGTATTTCTTTTTTAAAAAAGAAAGAAAGAACTGTGAACTCATTAATTAGCTTGATTTTGAATTTATGTAGAATTTATATTAATCTATGAGTTAACTTTACGTGCAGAAATCGCCAATACTACATAGAAGAAGCGGTACCAACACCGCAGTAAGTACTCAGTTTCAAGTTCAACAATTTGATCTTCTTGACATTGAATTTCTGAAAAAGCTTTTATTTTAGGCAAATTCTAATAGCACATTTTTCCTTTTAGATCCCATCCATTGCAGAGCAGAGACTTGCCGACACACAAACTCGTCTTTGCAAATCAAGTTCCACAAACAATCTACACCAACAATTACATCACTGATAATGACAAAATGCGCATAGAAATCCAACTCATAGACATTAATACGGGCAAAATTTGCGCAAATGAGGAGGGCTCGCCCATTAAAGTGAAAATTGTGGTGATTGATGGGGATTTAGAGCTAGAAGGTTTGGATAGTGACAAATTCAGTAGCAAAATTGTTAAACCAAGAGATGGCAAGAGACCATTGCTTGTTGGTAACACTGAGGTAAATTTGAACCAAGGAGTTGGTACTATAGGGGATATGCATTTCACTGACAATTCAAGATGGCTGAGAAGCGGAAAATTTCGCCTTGGTGCGTGTATTGATTCAGAGCGCTGTGGAACTATTATAAGATTTCGGGAGGGGTTGTCAGAGAAATTTGTAGTCAAGGATCACCGAGGTGAATGTAAGTAACCTTTAACAAGTTCTCTTTTTTTGGTTTTTTTTTTTTAAAGAAAAACATTGTATAATCTGAATTAGATGACATTTTACCAGTGAAATGTAGAATCCACAATTCTATTAACTGTGCAACTTTTTGCAGCGTACGAGAAGCATTATCCCCCAATGCCCAACGACGACATTTGGCGACTTGACATTATTGCGAAAGATGGAAAATATCATCAGAAATTGAAGATGAATGGCATTAACATTGTTCAAGATTTCTTGAAATTTTTGAATGAAAATCCAAGTGAGCTAAAGGAGGTAAAGTTTCTGCAATTTCTTGTTTACTTCTCGTTATATAATTTATAAACAACCTAAAAAGACCTGATAAGTAAGAATTTTTTTAATAAAGAAATAAAAAGTGTTGCTTAACTGGTAATTTAAGTTTTAATAAAAAAGCTGGCAATTTAATTAAGTATGAAACAATTTATAAAATACCTTTAGCTTGTCATTACACAGCCTAAAATTTGAAAAGGTAGGTAACTTTTTATTTAAGTAATTCTGATTGTGCAGATATTGAAAATGTCGGAAAATTCATGGAACAAAGTTGTAAAGCATGCGCAAACGTGCCGTACAGGGCTCAACAATGCCAATTTGAAGAGCAATGCCGATTTACCACGTAATTAACTTAGCTTAGCATTTTTAATTATCCAGTTTATTCAGTATGTCTCAGTCTCATGTTAATTAGCCTCTTATATGTAATAATAAGGACCCCCCACCCTGTATTTATAATTTCTTTACAACAATGATATATTTCTGAAATCACATAATTAATAACTAATTGGAGTGGTTGTTTCTCTGTTTTCTCAGCCTGGCCTCATGAGACACAAACACAAACAGGAGGAACATATGGGAATGGTGCAGAGTCAGAGGCAGGAGCAAGCCCAATTATATACTCTTCCTTAAGTCCATATCTCATGGAATCATCGCCCAATGTTGACTTTTGGAGCTCTGGTTTTTTAGATTAATTATGTGATGCATTTTTTTGGGGTGTAAATAATTTACTCAACATGTAGAAGGAAGGATTTAGGTGATTTTTCTTCTTTTGCATTTTTGTTTCCAGATTCCCATGTCCAAAGAGAACAAAATAGAATAGAAATTTTCTTTCTTCCCTTGTTTATGTTTTGTTGTTTAATTAGAGTAGAATCAGAGTGTCCAATTAATCCACTAATAATGCATTCCAAATTACCGGTATTCAAACTCTAATGCATCATCTCTATGTAATTCATTCACTACTATAAATTGAGAAGCAAATCTATCAGTACTGCTACGTACAACGTACCTCCCATAAACCATTTCGCAACGGTTTTGTGGCAACGGGTATTGGACCCGATTGATGTCTGTGTGTCTGCTGACTTTAGATGGTTAGAAATCCGATACAGAAAAAAAATGCTTCAGCTCTGTCAAAAGCGAAATAATATTTCATACATCATACAAAAATTGCTTCAGATTCAATTAACTCATTGAAAGAAACAGAATATCTCATACCATCATAGATATAAGCGAGACAATATGGAAGTCATTATCAAAACTACATTGATGCATGTTCAAAATCAAAGTTTCTTTAACAGATAAAAAAAGACTTCCGCACATAATGCATACTCCGGCAGCTTGTAATAACTAATTCTCTGTGAAAAACTTCCGAGTTCAATCGTCAAGGCCAAACTCTGGCGGCCCCGCATGTTGCTCTTTACAAATTGGGCAACAGACCCTGCTCGCCATCCTCTTCCATCGGATCATCTCTGACTTCACTGGATTTGTCCAGTACACCCACCTGGCGCATCCCACGGTCAAAGTACTTCTTCATCCAGCGACTCTTCTTCTTTTGACTTGAGGATGACTTCACTGTTCTTTCTCCGTGTAGTGGGCCCAGGAATCGGCTCTTGACAGTGTTTTTCGCCTCTTTAAACATGTTAGATATAGCCCCAATAATGAATGCCAGGTTATTTTTCTTTGTCAAGTTAGACTTCAAACTTGACAGGGTAGTTGTCTGAGTTATCTCGGAGGTGTTTTCTCGGGTGATGGGCATGGAGATAGATGCCCGGTTCGAGCTAGGGTTAGAGGATCCAAGTTGGAGTTTGGTTAAAGGGATGATGGGTATATGCGAAGGGCCGGGCTGGTGATAAACTGTCTTAGAGAAACGGGTGCGTCTCAGCCAAGAGTTCGGGTCGTCTTTGTACAAGTCCTCCATTGGTCAAGTTCTCTGCCACAGTTCAAATGCTCAAATTTAATGGAAATTGGGAAAAGGTGTTGAAAATAAGATTATAATATAAATTAAACAGCACCCCCACTCCGTTGAAATCTATAAAAATTATCAAAACAAGAATCAGCAGCTTGTAATTTTGTTTTTATTACTCTTTTGTACTGAACCAAGAATCTACAAGTTCCTTGGTTTTCCTAAACAGACAATTTTCTGAGCGAGCTACAAAAATTCTACTTCAAACGGTGTCAAAAACGATCCTTTTCCACCGCAAATTCGACAGAGATCATAATTTAATTATCAAATACCTGATATAAAGTTTCTGAAAATTGGAAAAATTGATGCAAAAGGTAGAGACGGAAGCAAACCTCACTGCCAAGAAATGGAAACTGTGGTAGTACGGTGAAGAGAGAAGAGAAAAACCTAGTTCTTCTCCCTTGTGTGCTATTTATAATATCTCTGGCAACGGATTTATTCTCTGACTTTCCGTATTTTTAATCTCCTGAATATAGATTCCTCAACCATCAAGTTTGTACGTTTGAAGTTCAATTTATTTTCCTAATTTATAATTAACGCTCCACAAAAATTTACATGTCCACCCCTCGTTTTGTTAAAAATAGGATAATATCCCACGTTATCAATATACTTTCCTAATTTATAATTAACGTTCCAGAAAAAATTACAATTCTACCCTTCATTTTGTTAAAAATTGGATTAATATCCCACGTTATCCATATACTTTCCAAATTTATAATTAACGTTCCACAAAATTTTTACATGTCTACCCCTCGTTTGTTAAACATTGGATTAATATCCCACGTTATCAATATACTTTCCTAATTTATAATTAACGTTCCACAAACTTTTTACATGTCTACCCCTCGTTTTGTTAAAAATTTGATTAATATCACACATTATCAATATACTTTCCTATTTTATAATTAATGTTCGACAAAAATTTTACTTGTCCAGACCTTGTTTGTTAAAAATTGGATTAGTATCCCACATTATCAATTTACTTTCCTAATTTATAAATAACGTTCGACAAAATTTTACATGTCTACCCCTCATTTTGTTAAGAATGAAAATTTTGTATCCAACGTTATTAAAACTAAGAAATGCAGGCAATATGCATAATTACCATGTGATTGGATGAGACAACAACAAAATAGCAAACAAACAATAACAACTTATGGAACACTAATTAAAGACTTTGCAATGCCTCTCTTACCAGGGGATTGTTATTGTTCATAATTACCTCGTTACTGACATTGCGAAACAAATCAAAACAATACATTAAGAATTTAAGAAAAATTAAATTGATATTATATATAAACAATCGGATGAAGCAAAACATGGGCTCATCTTCGGTTATGTTGCGAGCAACTGCCTCTTCAGCTTTTTGAAATAACAATTGGTTTATGAAACTATATAAGAGCAACATATCTGCTCTGCTTATGTACATCTTTGTCCCTTCAGTTTTATGTTACTAATGTGATTTTGGCCCCTTCCACCGCCACTTTGCTCCTAAATTTGCATATTGTAAACCTACTGTATAACTTCTTCAATATCAAAGCTTGTTTTTCTTCTTCTAGTTCATCAAAGATATAACGCCTCCAATATAGCATGTCAGCTTCAGGGGGCAAGGTATATTTAGACATGAACTGTTTCAACGAAAAAATTATTGCCAACATCAGACTGGTATTCCTTTAAAAAAGAAAAGAAACACAAAACTACGCTGCCAGAGAAAAGAAGCACAAAAAGAAACTGGCTGGATTAACATGAATGCTTGAGAAAAAAAAGGAACACAAAGGAGGAAATACTGCAAACAACTGCCTCTTGAGTATTTTTAAATTACTTGCTTTTTGAAATTATAAAAGAGCAACACATCCGTCCCGTGTTTTTCAGAAAACTTTCTCAGATCATGATGTTTCCTACCGGCCAGTAGCCCGTAATTATTCCTTCCGTCCTTACAATTTTTCACCATATTTTAAAATCGATGTCACAAATTTTATTTATTATTTTTTAATACTATGAAAAAAAAATCGAAGCAATACCTCCATTTGATTGAAAACCCCATATGCAGTGTGTTAGGTTTCTCAAATATCTTACTTGATCAATACACACAACAAGAATAAGTGACTTTTTGTGAGGGTAAAAAGTGATTTTTCGCGACGGAGTACCGTCATAATTGTGCTTTTTCTATTTGCGACGGTACTTTTCGCGACGGAGAACCGTCATAAATGCGCTTTTTTCCTCGCGATAAGTGCCTACTTTGTTGTTGTGACATACATCTCCGGTGTCATATAATATATACCTATTTATAAATAATACTTTAGAAGACAAGAGCATATCTATTGAATTAGATGGTTTTGTTGCAATTAATCATTCTCTTTCAGATGTTTATAAATAAGTCAGCACAAGATTTTCATTTAAGATATCATTTATATTTTTTCACCTAAGCATATATAAACATGTTGTATCTATGAATCATATATTGGCTTTTTGACACTACTACAAAAAACACATTTACTATCGCCCCTTTACCATCTGGTGTCCTTCCACACGGATGGTGTCTGTAACCAGTGGCAGCGCTATAATTAATTTAAACTTTTTACCGACTGTTCGGTCTAACCGACCAATGGCGTTGAAGGCCCCCCTCCTTTGCCATCGAGTATATTTTAAGTACAGTTAGTATTGAGTGACTCTTCGACATCGGTTTGGCTCAATGGACAATGACATTGAGGAGGTGACTTTTACCATCTGTTTGTTACATGAACCATTGGTGTTAGTACAAAGTAATAACAACTCGTTACCATATTGAATCGATGGCATATATTCTCAGGGACAACACTGTAAATAATTGGAACCTCAGTTTTTGTATACACTATCTGGTCCTTATATTGAACTGATGGTGGTGATGTTATATATATATATATATATATATATAGGATTTTGCTAATATGCTACGCGTAGCATAGAGCCTCTCCGTGCTACGGCTCATTTTTTTAGTTTTCAAAATCCTAAGGTTGATCCGAACCGTTCAACATGATCTCCATATTAATATGTACTTGCAAACCAAATTTTACATTTTTTAGAATTTTTTTACTATTTATTAAGCCACTTTGAAAATCGCTGATCCAATGGGCCAGCAGATTTTACTGTTGTGTACAAATTAGTGTTTTTTTCAAAGTGGCTTAATAAATAGTAAAAAAATTCTAAAAAATGTAAAATTTGGTTTGCAAGTACATATTAATATGGAGATCATGTTGAACGGTTCGGATCGACCGTTAGGATTTTGAAAACTCAAAAAGTGAGCCGTAGCACGGAGTGCTCTATGCTACGCGTAGCACGGTAGCACTGTCCTATATATATATATATATATATATATATATATATATATATATATATATATATTTCAGTAAACCCTAGGTCGATTATCTCTAACCCTTTGATCTCCCCAAACACTAGCTCACTGCGAAAATCAGCTTCCTAAAATCGACGGACTGAGAAGCTAGCATTTCCTCTCCCGGCGTCATTTGTATGCTAGATCACTCTTCTCTCCTTTATTTCTGTTTATTTTAATCGTTATTTTGAATGGTTTCTTAAATTAGAGAATAAATTAAACTAGGGTGTAGTTATTTAATGTTATTTTTTTGTTTTGTATAGGCGAAATGAGTAGCCAAAATAGTCGTTACTCATCAGATCCTTATTGCAATAGATGTCTTAAGCCGACTGTTGTGATGCTTTCGATGACCAAAAAGAATCTGGAGAGGAAATTTTATACATGTCCAGAATGCAATTAATGGATGGGCTGGTGCGACAACACTGCCAATTTAAGTAACGTAAGTTTAAATTCTCATATGCAACCTTGCAGACAAGTTGCAAGATATCGAAATGAGGCAGAAGTATCTTCGATTCTCAAGAAATAACTAGTAGTATTAATTGTACTTTGTGTGTTGATGCTTGTGATCTGTTTTTTAATTGTTGTGTTGTTGCTTCATGTGAAGTAGTAGATTACTTTGTAGTTGTTAAATGAGATGGGTCACAAGCTGTCCAACAACATGCAACTTATTTTTTGAAAATTAAATCATGTTTGAAACCCAAGTTTTTGGCAGTGTATATAAGGTACGTGACAGTGCATTGTTGTTTAATCTCTTACACAAACCCCCTTTGAATTAAGTTGTGGTTTGCGAAATAGTTTAAACAACAATATAAGTCCACTGTTGTGTGTCCATTTTTACACTGTCTTATGTTTGGGTTTAAAACATGATTTAATTTTCGGAACATGCATGTTTTGCAAGTTATTAGACAGCTTGTGATAAATTTTATTTTCTTTTGATTTTTACTATATTTTATTTTACATGTTACAAGAACATGCCTTTTCTTTGTTAGGTTCCAAAGAAATAGGTCAAACTAACTTTCAACTAATAAAACATGTTCTTAAAATTAAATCATGTTTTGAACCCAAGTTTTTGGCGGTGTATGAATGGCATGTGACAGTGCATTGTTGTTTAATTTCTTACACAAATCCCCTTTGAATAAGATGTGGTTTGCGAAAGAATTTAAACAATAACGTAAGTCCACTGTCACATGTCCATTTCTACACTGCCAAAAACTTGGGACTAAAACATGATTTAATTTTCAGAAAATATTTTATTAGTTGAAAGTTAATTAGTTTGACTCATTTCTTTGGAACCTAACCAAGATAAAGCATGTTCTTGTAAGGTGTCAAATAAAATATAGTGAATTTAGTAAAATCAAAAGAAATTGTTGAATATGGTGTGTTGTAATTATTGTGTTATAATTGTAAATAAGGAGATGAATTTTATGGATGTTTATTTGAGTAGAAAACTTAGTTTATGTTGTTTGCATAACTCGGTAACTTTTATGTGAATTAATTGCACAATTAGATAAATTAGGGAATTTTGCTTGCATGTACAATTCGATCAGTGTTGTCAAACTCCACGTATTGAATTAGTAAAGGTAAACTTCAATAGAAATGGCAATACAAATTAAGCAATTTCTAAATACAAAGCAATTTCTAAGAAATATCAACGTAGGACAAAGTTTGATGAATTCGTATCCTCTGCATTAACTCAAAAGGGAATCTTTTGAGTTAATGCATCTCGGCCATTCGATCTGTTTTAAGATTCATGTAGACTACATTCGCACTAATATTAATGCAGAGGATACACATTCAAGTTTGCTATACTATTGACATTTATCCGCATAACGCCATTTGTGGAACTACTGAGCATATAGGATAATCACTACAGAGCCGATGGCATTCTAGTTAAGGGTTTCAATATATATATCCAACAACACATAAGTGTTCTAGCACTCTCGAAATGGTCGTCACTAGCTAGCTTTCTCTGTCGCGACTCCATCTCTAATCACTTGTCAGCCGCCACCTCAATACAACACCAAGCACTCGATCTTCGTCATTGAAGGTTTACACATCTGACTCTCTGTCAATATCTTTCTAGGGTTTTCTAGTTAGGGTTTAGGGTTAGGGGGTTTGTAGGGATAATATATGGTTCTAGGGTTTAGGGTTTAATATTATATCTTTAGTTTTACTAAGTGTTTTTTCAGCATTTGTAGTTTTGGAGCTTCCTTACTCTTTGATTTGTAATTTAATTTTAGCAATGTCATCCAAATCATATATGCAATGTATGAAAAAACTGAGAAGGTTCACTCCACAACGAATTCATATTACCACCGACAATGCTACTGGTTTGGTTGTAAGGGTAAAATTCCCTAATTTGGCATTTTATTGATTTTTGAATCTTCAATAACATGAAATATGCAAGAATGACCTTGCCTTTACATCCAATCACATAGATTTCATTTTATGAAGATTTGTATCCAGTCAAGACCTCTTAGGAGGAATGCAATAAGAGCAAGGGATTTGATATTAGCTAGAGCAAAGCCAAATGCAGCGACAAAGAGGATTTCAGCAGCGACAAAGAGGATTTCAGATGCCATGCATTGCGAGATGCCTACCCAAGAAGTTAGCACCTTGAACTGCAGTCAGGTAAGACACCTGACTGAATAACTTAGTGTTTTTCAATAAGTTGTTATCTGTACATGATAGTGATACATTCATCTATACATGATAGGAGCCTACTGATGTGATTAATGAGATGGCCAATGAGATGATTAATGAATTGGTGCTACCGAGATGGCCAATATCTGTAGGAGGAATACGGGGTCGGGTCCCGCTTGTAGATCAGGAGGCATTAGACGAACTGGGCCTGGAATTTCAAATACTGCATGATAGATATCTTGCGATGCCACTATCTGAAGGAGGAGGCATCTGCTGCTATGTCGGGTTTCGGGATGAGGGCTTTGATGTAACAGTGAGTCTCACATAACTCCATGATCTTATGACTTATAACGAGATCGACAACTCTCTTATCCAAGTTTGGATAATGTGAGTCTTTATTATTATAAACAAATATATTATTTTTACAATTAACTCCTTTATTTTATTCTGACACTGACTATTTTCAGGTATTGCATGAAGCTAGTTACTGAATTAGGTGCCCAAAATAATGTTGACATTGGTTTCCTGGACCCCAGGCCACTCAGCACCACATACCTTGATAATGAACAATCCCTTTCGTACTTGGCCGATACCTTGCTAAAGTTTCAGGATAAGAGTCTTTTATTCTTACCATGCCACGAAGCTAGGTAAGCTGCTAATTCTACTCATGTTTATTGTCTATTTTTAACAAGTTTGTATTGATTTATTATTTTATTACTTATATTGTAGAGCACGTTGGAGGCTTCTCGTTATTATCCCAAGACAGAATGTTGCCTACTTGCTGGACTCGGTGCCAAATAATGACAATAACTTATATATTGTTCCTCTATTACGGAAGTAAGCAAAATACATATAATTTAAAATGCAAAATACTAAATTGGCCTACTTCTAGGTACCATATACTGACCTTTAATAATTATAGGGCTTATAAGTCATACATACACCGGGGAGGTCGGCACATGCCGGGGAGAAGAGCACTGGATGTCAAAATATTGCAGGTAAGAAATATTTTAATAGAGTTTTTCATTGCAACTTATTTCAAATTTCAATTGCACTACTAATTAGATTTTGTTTTAAATAATACACATTTAATCAGAGCCCCACGCAAAGTAATTCATGGGAGTTTGGGTTTTATGTAATGAAGAACATGGAGATGCTCATAAAAAATTATGCACGTTCTTTTCAATCTTCCTCTCCTGAAATAGAGATTTCTTAATTAGCGATCAAGTTTGTTTGATATTCAATTTAATTTCCTTTTATAATAGGGTAATTATATCTTCCCCCATCTATCCATCCCCCATTTCATCCCCCAACTAACTAACTACCTTTTCTAACTATAATTCAAAATTCTAACTACCTAATGACCCTACAAATTAATTACCCAATTTTCTCCATTTATTTCTTTCCTCTTTCTCCCTCCCTCTCCCACCTCTCCCTCTCCACCTTCGCCTTCACCTCCGCCCGCCTCTCCCACCTCTCCCTCTCAGCCTCCCTCTCTCACCTCCACCTCCGTCTCTCACCTCCGTCTCCCACCTCCTACCTCCGCCTCCTCTCTCTCCCACCTCCGCCTCCGCCGGAATAGATCCATCACTGTCGACCGCCGGGTCAGATCCGCCTCCGCCGGGTCAGATCCGAGTTATTTGCAAAGAACAAAGCTTCATTAATGGTGAATTAGAACAGTGCGTACTAAGTACATATGGATGAATACTTAATATTTTAGAGATGAATACTTCAACGTTTATGGATGAATACTTAATATCTTAGGCATAAATACTTTAACTTATATGTATGAATACTTGATATCTTATGGATGAATATTTTTTATTTGTTTGGTATGCACATATATTTGTAATACTCTTGATACATTAACTATTTACACTTACACGATGAGGATGAATACTTGCTTAATGCGGGATGAATACTTGCATGACGAGGTGTGAATACTTGTGCAACGGACAACTCGAAAGTATGTCATCATGGATCTCATTTGAAAGAGAAAATTGTGTAGAAGACATTCGTGGTTTTAGATTTGTAAAATTCCTCACAAATCGTCAGAAATATTGGTTAGATTGAACGGAGCAAAAAAAAACCCATCTCTAAAAACGTGTAAAAGATGAGTGATTGATGTGTCCAAATATGCTTCTATTGCAAAGATGAATACATTTATATAGATGGATGAATGCTAGTTGTGTTACAGATGAATACTTTTTTTGCAAATTTCTAAAATGAGCTGAAGGTAGTTAGAAGTCCTCCACTTAATTAATGCGCTGACGGTTATGCGGTCCCCCACTTAATTAATGCTCTGACAGTTGTGCGGTCCCCCACACATGTTTGTTCCCTACTTTCTTGTTGTAATATATCCAAATATGTTTCTATTACAAAGGTGAATACCTTCATATAGATGGATGAATACTAGTTGTGCTACATATGAATACTTCTGCAAATTCCTAAAATACACTGACAGTTATAAATTCTAACTAACTAACTACCTTAATTAATGCAACTGACGGGGATGAAACGGGAGATTGTTCACGGGGGAGAGCTAGGCGGACCCTTTATAATAACGTTCAACAAAAAATTTACATGTCTACCCCTTGTTTTGTTAATAATTGAATTATTAGGCCCACATTATAAAACTAAAAATTACCATGTGATTGGATGAGACAATAATTAATTTTTTGCAAAGCCAATCATAATTATCTCGTTTCTGACTTTGCAAAGCAAGTCAAAACAGTACATTAAGACAAAATTGAAATTGTAAACAGCTTTTTGAATGTTTTGTTATGCCGATTCATGTGATTATGTTACTAAGGTGATTGCGCTCCATCCCTGCCGTCAAATTCAGAAGCCAATGCAGATCCCCTTCCAGTCTTCCACGGCCACTTTGCTCCTTAATTTCGTCTATCAGCGAAGAATGCAGGGTTGGCAAGGAAAGCTGTTATCACGGGGAGGAAGACTACTTTTGCAAAACTCTGTCTTAGTATCAATTCCACTCTATTATATGACGTGTTATGTGCTGCCAAAATTGGTTGTAACAGAATTGATGCTATAAGGAGGAGGTTCCTTAGGGGAAATGATCAAAAGAAAGGTATCTCCCTTCTCAATTGGGACCTGGTGTGTAATCCTAGGCAATGGGAAGGATTGGGGGCGGCCAATTTGGAGTTTAGAAATCTATCACTTATATTGAGATGGTGGTGGAAAGTACAAAAGGAACCTGAGGGGCTGTGGGCAACTATTGTGGTCTCTCTACGTGGGCTACACACACAGACCGATGGACCTCAGGTATGGGCGGTGAAGGGGTCGTTTTTTCTGGCTACAGTTCATTAAATGGAAATACTTATACCACTGGAGTGTCCAAGTTGAAGTTGGGCAAGGAACAACGATTTCGTTCTGGTACGATACATGGACGAAGAGGCCTTTAAGAGCACTAAAAGATGGATTGCCTAGACCCAGGTTACAAAACATTTCACTGCGAGATGCGTGGCCACTGGTACAAGAGTTGGCTCCCCACATAGCACATGCCCCGATGGCTTTCAGGAATCAGAAGAATGAAATACGTTGGAGATGGCATAGTTCTAGGGTATACACGGCATCTTCAATCTATAAAACCATGTTGGCTGCTGGAAGGATAGGGTGGGAGTTTGCTTATACCTGGAAGGCCTCAACCCCGTGCGCTCAAGGTCAAAAATTTTACTCTACTGCTATTGAAGGAAAGAATACTCACCCACGACACAATGGCAAGAAGAGGCATACCATATGCATGTGAGCTGCAGTGTGTCATGTGCGAGACAGGCCAGGTAGAAACAGTACTCCACCTTTTTTTTCCAGTGTACAAATGCTATTGATGTGTGGGGAGAAGTCACAAGACACTTGGGTAGAGAACTGATGATCACAGGTGACTCGGTACAGCAGACCTGGGAGAATTCATGGGACAAGATACGACAGGAAGGAGGAATGACAAGAAGTATGTGGGCTACTAATTTTATGTGTGTCATTTGGAATCTTTGGAAGCAAAGAAATGAGAAGGTGTTTAGAGAGAAGACTAGGCCTCCTTTCATACTGGTACAGTAGATCATGGAAGAGGTGGTACTCTGGAGGAGATACTGTAAAGGATCGATAACGAGAGAGGGCATAGGCTAGTTCGTTTTTCATATTTCTTTTCTTTTACTACTTTGTAGTTGGTAGTTAGTGGTTGCTGTAGATTGCTCTGTATTTTTGAGACGCAAAAGAAGTGTAATTTAAATTGGTAGCCTCTGCCAATTATTTCAAAAAAAAAAAATTTCGTCTATCAGATAGTGGGCTCGTTTGTTCATATCCATTATTTAGCTGCACCAGCATTAATATTGTTGAGCTCCCAAAGGTTTTAACTAATTTTGAGATTTCTTCCTCAATGTCCAAGACGAGCATTTTGTCAGACATTGATTGCTTTCTCTTGCATGCATGTTTGATCAAATTATTAGTTGTTTGTAGGCATTGCGGTTGCCTAGCTCCATGTTCCTTATTATTCACCTCTCATAAAATAATTGATAGTATCACAATTGAAGTCTGAACAAACATTAACAGTTAAAAGTACACCCAAAAAATCTTCTGCTGATCCTTTATTAGTGAGTAAATGTGATATATTGATATAAAATAAATAAAGCAAATAATCCTATTACAGAAGTGATTTTATCTTCTTTTAAAATGGATGGCGATGTTGACAAGGTCGACAGATGAAAGAATATACATATTATATGTCAGAAAGAAACACAAAAAGAAGCTAGATGGATAAACATGAATGCTTGAGAAAAAACAGGAACACGAAGGAGGAGATGATGACAAGGATCAATTATCTGAGAGTAGGGAACTGCAAACGTGTCGTGCTGTGTTTAGACGTGTTTGGATCACGTGCTGTGTCTTGCCATGTCGAAAATCAAAACATGTTGTGTCGTGTCGTACAGTGCCAGCAATGGACACAACATGGAAATCGGCACAGCATGTCTTGGTAAGACGTGTTTAGATGTGCCGTGCTAGTGTTTAGGTGTGCCGTGTCGGTTTTTTCTTTTGTGAAATCTTGCTTAAAATAAGTTAAAAATAATTAAAAATGTATAAAAAAAGTATGAAACAAAATCTAGAAAATAAGTAAAATTATCAAAATTATCTTTTGTTTTTTGTAAATTCATTTTTATCAATTTTTTTATATCTGAACTAGGTTTTTTCTTTCATTTTATTTTGTTTGATATAATTCAAGAAGATATTTTGGATGTAAATAACATTTCCGGGTGTAATTGCAGGGGCAGATCTTAAGGAAACTCAAAGGGTGTTAGCCACCACTATGGTTTTAAAAAAATTAATAATATATATTGAAATTTAATTAAAATTTTTTATTCTTGAAGTTTTTATATAGTTGAGCCTCCTCTTAAAATATCAAATGTGTGTTTGTAGTATAATGACATGAACACATTGTGGTTGTTGAGACCTGGATTCAAGTCCCACTAAACACAACATTAAACCATTTCGCCACAGTTTTGTGTAAATGGGTTTGTACCTGATTGATGTCAGTATTTCTACCTTCCTTATTATAAGGTTAGAAATTTTGACAAAAAATGCTTCGGTTGAATTAACTCACTGAAAGAAAAAGAATATTTCATATCATCATTAAAAGCGAGAAAATATGGAAGATCATTATCAAAACTGCATTATTCATGCGTGTTCAAAATTAAATAGTTCACAGTGAATCAACCTCACTGCTTTGGCATGTCCACAGTCTTAAAATTGAAATAGTTAACAATCAAGATTAAGATATTAAAGAAGGCTTCCGCACATATATATCGCAGTCGCCGGCAGCTTTTAATAACTAACTCCCTGTGAAAAACTACCAGGCTCAATCTTTAAGCCCAAACTCTGGCTGCCCCTCCTGGCGCACCTGATCTTTGTGGTGTGCCGGTTAATCGTTTCCTGACGGTGTTTTTCACCTTTTTAAACATGTCGGACATAGCCACATGCATGGATGCCCGATTATTTTTCTCTGTCTTGGAATCTGATTTCACTTGCACCTCACCAGTAAGACCACTATCAGGATTGTTCGACTTCAAACTCGACAGGGTAGTTGTCTTGGAGGTGTTGTCCCGGGTGACGGGCACAGAGATAGATGCCAAGTTGGAGATTGGGTTAGAGGATCCAAGTTTGAATTTGGTTAAAGAGATGATGGGTATTTGCAAAGGGTCTGGCTGGTGATAAACTGTTTTAGAGAAACGGGTGCGTCTCAGCCAAGAATTCGGGTCGTCTTTGTATAGGTCCTCCATTGATTAAGTTCTCTGTCACATGTTAATGCTCAAATTAAATGGGAATGAGAAAAAAAGAGTTGAAAAGAATATCCAAATTCAAATTAAACAGCTCATACATAATTTATCAAAACAAGAATCAGCAGCTTGTATTTTTTTTATTAATCTTTTATAGTGAACCAAGAATCAACAATTTCCTCGATTCTTCCCTATACAGAAAAAATTTCTGAGTAACAAAATCACTGCAGAATACACAGAGACCATAATTTCTCAGATGCCTGATATAAAGGTTCCGAAAATTTAAAAAATTGATGTAACAGGAAGGAGACAGAAGCAAACCTGAAAGGCAAGAATGGAAGCTGTGCTAGTAGTACGGTGAAGAGAGAAGAGAAAAACCTAGTTCTCCCTTGTGTGCTATTTATATTAGCTCTAGCTAGCAAGTAGATTTATGCTCTGACTTTCCTTATTTAATCTCCCAATCCTGAATATATATAGATTCCTCAACGATCAAGTTTGTTTGAAGTTCAATTTATTTTCCTAATTTATAATTAACGCTCCACAAAACTTTTACATGTCCTGCCCTCGTTTTGTTAAAAATTAGATTAATATCCTAGGTTATCAAATACTTTCCTAATTTATAATTAACGTTCCACAATTTTTTAACATTTCTACCCCTGGTTTTGTTATAAATTTGATTAATATCCCACATTATCAATTTACTTTCCTAATTTATAATTAACATTCCAAAAAAAAATTACATGTCTACCCCTTATTTTGTTAAAAAATGGATTAATATCCCACGTTATGAATTTTCTTTCCTAATTTATAATTAACATTCCACAAGAATTTTACTTGTCCACCCCTTGTTTTGTTAGAAATTGGATTAGTATCCCACGTTATTAAAACTAAGAAATGCAGGCAATATGCACAATTACCATATATATGTGATTGGATGAGACAATAACAAATTATGGAACACTAATTAAATACTTTGCATTGCCTCTCTTACCATGGGATTGGTTTTCATAATTACCTCGTTACTGACATTTCGAAACGAATCAAAACAGTACATTAAGACAAATTAAATTGATATTACATATAATCGGATGGAGCAATTAAATCATCGGCTCTTCAGTTATATATATAAGAGCAACAACTCCGCTAGCTCTACCTACTGTATAGCTTGTCAAATATTAAAGCTTGTTGTTCTTCTTCCAGTTCATCAAAGATATATATAACACCTCCAATATAGCAGTATGTCAGCTTCAGGGGACAATGTAGATATAGACATCAACTGTTTCAACAAAACATTTATTGCCAACATCAGACTGGTATTCTTTGAAAAAGAAAAGAAATTGGCTGGATAAACATGAATGCTTGAGAAAAAAAAAAAAAGGAATTACTCAAGGGAAGAAATGATGACAAGCATCAAATTTATATATGCTGAAGTTTTTTTATATTTCTTGGTTTTTGGGGAAAAAAAAATTCTCTCATCGTTATGCTTCCTACAGGCCCTTTTTTTTTATTAATAGGAAAAACAAAAAAAATATCGACAATAAGGAACAGTTTCGCTAGATTTTAAAAAATAAGAAGAACGTTATGGTTTGTAACGTCCAGTTAATCTGATCGCTAATGATCTCTAATTAACAAAAAACACTGTAGCTGGATGTTATGGTCTATAACGTCCAGCAACAGTGTTTTTTTTTTTTTTTTGAGAAAAAAAACCTGAAGTTATGGCTTTTAAAAGTATTGATCCACATGCCCAAGGAATTACAGCAGATTTATAACACTCTAGCTGATAACCGCATTTTATCCGCATGCCCCAAGGAATAACCGCATGCCCCAACAAGGTTTTTTTTTTTAACTAAAAAAAAACACTGTAGCTGGACGTTATAGACCATAATGTTCAACTACAGTATTTTTTGTTAATTAGAGATCATTAGCGATCAGATTAACTGGACGTTATGGTTTATAATGTTCAGCTACAGTGCCTTGGACATTACGAACTATAACGTTCTTCCTATTTTTCAAAATCTAGTGAAACGGTTCCTCATTGTCGATATTTTTCTTTTGTTTTTCCTATTAATAAGAAAAATAGGCCTACAAGCCAGTAGCCCGTAATTATTCGTTCCGTCCTTGCTATTTTTCAACATATTTCATAAGTGATGCCACAAATTTAATTTATTATTTTAAATCAGAGTAATACCTCCATTTGGCTTTAATGAGCCATATGCACTGTATTGGTTTTCTCAAATATCTTACTTAAATACATACATCTTTGGTGTCATATAATATATACCTATTTATAATAGTTTTGGAAACTAATACTAATTAGGAAAACAAGAGCATATCAGAGCATATAAATCAATTAGATGGTTTCATACAATTAATCATTCACTTTCAGAGCTTTATAAATAAGCCAGCACAAGGTTTTCATTTAATCATATCATTTATGTTTTTCACCTAAGCATATATAAACATGTTGTATATATTAATCATTGGCTTTTTAGTCGAGGTCATTATTTTCTATTACTGAAAATAAAAGGAAATTATGTTGTAAAATTTTAAATCAGCATGTTGCCTGTGGAATCAGATTCAAATAAATTCTTAAGAATCAACTGAGTTTGAACCAGAAACTCGGATTTCTCTTAAAAAATTACTTATATATGCTTAATAGTTAATTATGAAAATAATTACTTTTCTTTAGACTTAACACAATAGATTCAGTAATAAGTAATAATAGTCCAATGTTGGCATAGAGCATTCGTTACACCAACTGGGTTTAACCGTGGGTCTTTTAATTATTAATAATACCAACGTTGGCACAAAGACTTCGTTATACCAAGTGGGTTTTTACGATTTTGAAGTTTGAATAGTCGATATGAATTGCTCAATGTGTTCTCTATATTAAAATATGTTTTTGGAAATTTTTTACTACATATTTGTTTCGGATTTTTTAAAATCACTATTTTAATTTAAAAACAGTGATTTTAAAAAATCCGAAACAAATAGTAAAAAGTTTCAAAAGATGTAAATTTTGGTCTTCAAACATATTTTAATATGGAGAACAAATTGAGGAAATTTTTCAAACATATTATAATTTACCATGTAATAGTTCAATTATTTTCCCATGTAAATTTTTTGAGGAAAAATAAGAGTCGAATTCTCATTTGATTGAAGGTAAAGGGTTACATAAGGTTTGTAACAAAGTGAAATAAAATACAAGACAACTCATGATGATGAGCTTAAAACTAAGATAGCAAGTGCTAAAAATAGGAAAGTAAAGAACAAAAATACAAAAACAAAAACAATGGTTTCCAGATGACAGACTGAACAAATGCAAATCAGTCCCTGTATCTTTTCCCAGAGGACATCTCAATTAGTTTTCATCTGTGAATATCGATATTGAACCGTCACTTGCTCCATGAGCTCATCCACTGTAGCCGTTGAGTCTCTGAAGATTCTGGCACATCGTTCTCTCCAAACGACGAACTGTGCTATAAGGGACAAGGATCTCTCATCATCAGTATTTGTCGTGCTTAGCAATGCTCTCCTTGTATGAAAAACAACCTCTATTTCTCTGATACAGCTCTGTAATTAATGAATGGGCACTGATCCAGTATGTGTGAAACTGTCTCTGAATCCGCTTTGCACAATAGACACCTATTTGCCAACTGCCAGCCCCTCCTTCTCAAGTTGTCCAGCGTTAGAATTCTATTTAATGTTGCCAACCATCCAAAATCCTTGAATCTAGGAGGTGCCTTAATATATAGACCAGATTCTATTATAATATGCCGTCTTAACCGAGAAGATCCCAGTGGAGTCACATTTCCAGATAATTCCGTCCCGGATACTGTTATCCAAGTGCAGGGCCTGCAACTCCCCTTGCAAGGTGTGTAATTGTGTTTGTGCCATGGTTGATAATTGGTTTTAATTTTTACTAAGCGTTCCCTCCCCATATCTTGTATAGCATCACACAAGTTTCTTATAACTTAAAATTTTAATTTACAATCCTCGCATATAATGATAACATGAAGGAAAGAAATCTAAATTGACAAACGAAATTAATTGGAATATTATATTGAATGGCTATATATAACACGGCCAATTAATATAATATAAACAAGATGTTATAGCCATATATCAGTCCCTGTTTGTTAATTTCTTGTTAGGCTTGTCTTTTCTTTGCACAACCCTTGAAGACTTGAACAAAACCGCACAGATACAAACAAAACCCTTCAAGATCTAGACTTGAACGCAGGGAGCAAAATCGCCATGAAAATTGTACGATTTCTTTGCATTACTGTTCCGCTCTTTTGCAAACATATGGTTTTGTCTTTGATTTTGATTTTAAACTTTTCTTTGCATTTCAATCGGTCGCAGGAGATTACCAATCGAACCTGTCATTCAATTTTTTTGACTTCAATCGAATAGCAGAGCATAATGCTTAAATTGATGGTTTGAGTTTAACTCTGACATGCCGGGAAGGCTATATTTAAACTACACTTCATCTTCTGGTTATATTTAAACTACACTTGACTTAATTTAATCGTTCACGGCCTCTGGTTATAATAAAACGCTGGCCATCTGATTTTTTTTTTTTTTTTTCTAATCATGATTTACGATTCGAGATTCTTTCCTGCATAATCTTTTTCTAAAGAAAACACTAGCACAATTTGTTTTTGTCAATATCACTAGCAAGTAGCAACCATTTATTATATTAAAAAATGTGCTAGGCTAGTATTAAAAGAAACAAATCTTCGGAATAAATTAAAAATATTTAAAACATTCAATCTATTATCTTTTTCATTAAAGTACAATGCACATTACTATTGATTTGATGGATTTAATGGATGTGCATTGAATCAGTGTTTGAACAAATCTTTTGCAGATTTAGTGCTTAATAAAAGGACGGTGGTATTGGGGCCTATAAATTAAAGGACGCCCTTTGTGGAAAATAATTTACACTTCAATCAAAATTAAAATTATATCAACCAAAGTAGCAAGAAAGTATCTACATCCATAGGGATAGCTCCTCTTGTTTGTTCTAAATCCCTTATGAGGTAATTGTATCCCTTTATTCTGATATGCATTTCTCCTAAACTTATTTCATTGTTCTAGTTTGCTCTCTATTGTATTAAGATTTTGTTTGTAGAAATATTTTTCATTTACTAGATAATTAAAAAGATTTCTAACTTTCACTGTTGTATATAGTCACCAAATTTTGTTTGATCCTAACTGGTTTTGGATTCACCTCTTCTAAATTGCTTCATAATGTAATTCTGTGACTTAAAATAATACACAACAAGTGGTCTCTATTATGGTTGTACCTAGAGTGGAAAAAACGTGTCGTGCTGTGACTATGGTCTCGTGCCGTGCCGTGATCAAAATGTCAAGGGGTGGTCACGGCACGCGAATGGTCACGCCACGTGAGTTACGCAGTGCCTAAACGTGCCGTGTCCATACTCGCGTGACCATTTAATCATAATTTAGGTTAGTTTATTCAAGATTCACCATTAAATCAATATCTAATGGTCCTAATTACACGTGACTCGCATGACTACGTGTCGTGCCATGCCGTGACTAAATCTTTCACGTGCCGTGCCAAAGTTTCAAAAGATGAGCACGGCACGCGAATGGTCACGGCACGGGACACGCGATTCACGGCACATAACTGACACGCGTGTCGTGCCGTAACCGTGCCGTTCTGTGACGGAGCCGGCTCCGTTGTGCCATTTTTCCCACTCTAGTTGTACCTTTCCCACAATGCATTTGTTAAATTGTTTTTTTTAAACACTTACAGAGACTGCAAAGTAGTGAGGGGGAATCGAACTTTTAACCTTTGAGTAACTAACGGTCTTAAGAATTTTTTAAATTGTTAGTTGGTCTTTTAGAAATTTAGTATCCATTTTAGACTAACAATTAATATTAAAATTACAAGTACGTATCAGTAAAATATCAATGAAAATAGTGGTCTTACTTAAGAGTTAGATCTAGAAATAAAATTTCTATCATTCTAGAGTAATTCAGAAATATAATTTTTCTCTATTTTCTGACAGGCATTCTTACTAATTATTAAACACTTTCAATGTGAAACATATTTATTTATATCATCACGATCTAAATTTAAATTGCGATGCTACCCCGAATAAAAAAAATTAATATTTTATGAGGTATATATCGTTTATATAACATCATTTATATAAAGCAATATGAAGCTCATATGATTAGTAACAAAATCATGATTAAATCTTCCAAATATCTAAAGTGTGTTTTTATTGTTACCATTTGCCATGTCCTTATATAATTAGTAACAAAAACATGATTGAAGTGAAATAAAAAATATTCTAACTTCTTTGACATTGAGGTCTCCATACTTTAACTGAAGACAAATTCCAAGCATTTATATCTATGCATTCTTCCCTTGCAACTTGTTTCATGCATCCTCCTTTTTTTTTTTTTCCTTTTAATGAGATCATTCAATTATATCTTCCTATTTTATGGGTGAGGATATAATTTTTCTTTGAGGAAGAAAAAAAATTAGCAACTCATTGAAGGACAAAGAAAGAAGATGAAAGCAAATTTTGAGGGGATAATGCATTTGTATCAGTGCTTGGAATTCCTCCTCAGTTTGAGTATTCATTGTCAAAGAATTTAGATATTTTTTTACAATAAAATTTAGGTAACAAACTGGATTTGATGGCTCGACCCAACCCATAAACTCTTGGATTCGAACCCATAAATGCTTGTACCCTACCAACAGATCCAATATTTTGTAATAAAGGCATTGATAAACTTTTTTAAACTTGAGGTAATTAAATATGAAGCAAGAATTAGGGATGTTTCTATCCGTCATTACCAAACAAAAAAGAAAATGTTGTTATCTTTCATGAAGAGGGCCGGAACAATTAATGTCATAAATATGCAATTGGTGATTTCGTCTATAAACAAATTAATATATGTGTCTAGTTTCATATATATTAACTTTATACTATTGCTTTGCAATTGATCTGAATAGGACCTTGCTAAGCTAGTAATATACAAAAGTTAATTTTTATGTCTTTAAGGCTGTGTTTCAGAACAATATAACCCGTACATAGAAGGAAAGAGATGCATGAAAGTTAGTTAACCTCCGCTACAGCCTACACTCAAATCAGAAGTCAGAACAACCCGCATGCATGCATATAGGTGGAAGGAGATGCGTGCAAGTTAACGTCCGCTACACTTTTATTTGGAATATTAAGAAATTTTGCTAATTTTCCACACAATCTGCACCTCCGCTCCCCTACTCGCTCTTCTTCTTCCCTCTCAAATTTTCTGATCAGAAGCAAGTAATTAAACTCCATGGTCAAGTTCCATCACGCCACACTTCGCCTCCCTTCTCCTTCCTTTTCAGTAATCGTTGAATTATATATGGAGTATGCCCTAGAAGAAATATCGACCTGGTAACATCATTTATTATTTCCGTTGTTGCTTTTTAACACTTTTTCGTCCATATTTTAATCACCATTATCATATACAACAATATACAATTTTCCTACAATTATTTCTAGTAATTGGTGGTTTTTATATTTAGGTTCTTAATCATCAATTTCTTCTGGTAAGGATTTATTGATATTGAAAATTTCTCGATATTAATTTTTTAAATTATTGATTTTGCATCAAACAAAGTTAAATGAAGCAAAAAAAATGTGTTTGAAAATAAATAAATAAAACACATCTAGAAATTTTGTTTGATTATATAAATTTTGAAAATTTTGTTATTAAACTTTAAAGTGAAAGCATAATAAAAAAATAAAAATATTGTGTATAAAAAATTAGCAGTACAATCTCCATTTATTTTATATACTATATAATATTATCTTACGAGCAGTGCTGTCAATATTATCAAAGTATATCGTATCTACCCTACGAGGCTGTGACAAATTGAACACCACGGTGAGGAGAACCACGCGCACAGAGAAATAAAAAAAAGTTACAAAAGTGATAAATAACTAAAGCTCGATTGATATGTCTATGAACGAGATACTCTTTTCATCATTTTAAAGGGGGCTCGCTGATATTTTATCTATCATTTTTAAAGGAAACTATTTTATAATTTTCAGAAGAAGACCAAGGTTTCAATAATCCAATGACAAAAGGTTAAGCTACTTTTTAGCAAAACCCAATCTCAAATAGCCACACAGTTGAAATTAACGCACCTTTTGTATGAATAAATATAAAATTTCGAGTTAATGACATTATTCTGGCCCCATAAAATATCCCACCAGCAGCACCAACATAGCAATTCTAAGCACTTGCGTTCGAATGCTTCGAATACTTTATGGGCCTGATAGCCTTGATTTGCAGGCCTACATAAAATTGTTCCATGGCGAGAATAATCTGCCACAGTGATAATTAAAGTGTTAGTAAACAGTTGATTGGAAAAACAACATGAATTTACACCATACAATTATATCAAGGACTAACAAGTTCAATAAAATATACCTCTTATATAGCTGAACACTAAGCATGTTCGACATTTAAAATTTTGAAATATAAAACAACACACATAACTGGTATGCTGAAATACAGCGTGAGGAAGCATATGCAAAGACAACGACCAACAGCAATTACCTATACATAAATGTGGCAATTATTATCTCAGAGCTTAGATGCAAAATGCTTTGTAACCGCCTCATCGCTTTCTTGTGGGATCTCCAAAGACTTGCATAAGTTGGGGTACACTGACATGCGAATTGACACATATACCCCTCTGTCCCAATTTCTTCCCGCCAGCTCCTCTGCCATCTTCACTGCCTCAGCCACTGTCTCTGATGCACTCTGGCACACCTTATCTACAAGACCTCTCTCCTTTGCCTCTGTACCAGTTATCTTCTTGGCTCTCATTGTGACGTCGCGCAGTGTCCTGCCAATACAGACATTATTGTAAATTCAATAATTCATCAGTTTCTGATTGCAAGTATCAAATTCAAATGTAAACACTCATCACCTAGATATATTTACAATTAAACCCAACTAATAAAATTGGTGTTAGTCAAGATAGGAGACTAATCTTACACTTCCTCAAATCAACTGCTAGATCATATCATAATTCTAACCTCAACTGATATCCCTGATTATGGTACCGACCAGTATTGGTATGATACTCGCCTCACCCTCAGAACTCTTCATTGTTTGTTGGTAACTTCCTCTAGTTAGGGTTTTGAAACTTTTGGTATATTGGGCTGGTCAAACCTCACCACATGGCAAATTGTGAACTCCGAGAATCCAAGGCCCATCTATGGGGAAATAATGTGGATAAGGCTTATTATAAAACATTATTCCAACTTTTTTCTAAACCCTATATCTATTTTCTAAACAATAAGTCAAATCTGCAATACCTAATCATACTCCCTCTCCAACTATTGGATGGTTCCAAATCTTGACCACAAAGAACAATCTGAACACCAATTTAAGTGAATTGTAACTATGAAGTTTACAATATTTCTGTTCCAATCCTTATCTCAGAAATAATAATAAATAAATGAATAAATTTTGCTAAATCATATCAGAATTGCAACAAAATGATTACGTGACCTGAAATTAAGTTAAATTCAGCACTTATTCCAAACAATTCTCTTCATAACAAGAGCAACTCACCAACTACTTACCTCGGATCTGTGATCTTAGCCCGCATCAGAGCCATGAAGTAATCCGGGAAAGGCAATCCAATGTCTAGCTCGCTCATGTACAAAACCCCTCGATCTCCCCTCATGTACACATAATCATGCGCCAGAGCAAGCATCATACCAGCGGCGGCGGCGTGGCCGGTGACAGCTGCTACAGTCGGCATGGGAAGAGAGATCAGATCGGCGATCAGAGGTTTTACAAGACTAACCAAAGTGGTGATCCCTTCACTGGAGTTTTGAGCCCAGGCGAGGTCAAGGCCGTTGGAGAAGAACCGACCTTCACCAACAGTAACCAGAGCGGCGGCTGTCCGATCGGACCTGGCGGTGGCGAGCGCCGAGCGGAGAGAGGAGATAAGGTCCGGGCCGAGACGGTGCTCGCCGGAGCCGGTGAGGGTAAGGATCAGAACTCGACCCCTCTTTTCGAGAGTACACATGATTTGGTTTCCTCTGAAAATTGAAATGCAGCTAAGAAAGAGGTATTTATGAGTTTGTTTAAAATTGAAGTGAGAAATGGGTATGGACTATGGAGACGTGGGTATTTATCTCGCTGGTTGGCTTAAAGTCAAAATAAAAAAATAATAGTAGTAATAATTAACGATGGTTTCCTTTTTCCTGTTCAAATCCCGGGGTAGGGTATGATGATGATGATGATATAACATAGTCGGGTTGTGCTCCCTTTCTTGGTTTCAGCAAGAGGCAATTATTATATTTCTGATAATCATGAGAGTCCAATCCATACATTGTTTATAAATAAATATTTTACAAATTTTAAAACATCATGTCTATAATTTTATTTATTATATTTTATATTTATTTAAGTACCGATTTGTTTATTTCAATTATAATATAATTATTAACAGTTGTTGCAATTGACAAAATCGAACTATATTTTAATAATGAGCAGCAGTGGTTATCGCTATGCCGTTTAATTATTCAGTTTCTCAAACCTTGATAAAAAGACGATTGAAGATTATCTAGGAAATTAAAGCAATATGTAAGAAAGTTTTGCATCAGATCTCTTGCACTGACAGGTGGATGAGTAAGAAAGTATGCACCAGGCCAGGCATATGTATATAAGAAAAGAGGAATCTGGAGTTCAATATTTATTTTGACAGTAAAAACCTACAACTTTTAACAATTTCTATTAAACTGACGTTTATTGGGACTTGAAAGTGTAAGAATTAGCTCAAAGTTAATTATGAATAGTCAACAACTTATAGTAAGTAGTAAATTATACAAATTGTACGTTCGTAGAGATAAGCAATTACGTAAGTTGGCCTATCCGTATACTTAATTTATCCTCACTTTCAATACCAACGTGATCTTATCTTTTTAGTCCGTGATTTTTATTTTTATCCAAAAAAAAATATATTTTAATATAAATAACCAGGTTTTTAAAATATTTTTATTTTTACCCAAACCGCTAGGATTTCTAGCGGTCCGAATCTCTTTTTGTTTGGGTAGATGTTTTTTCGATTCGCATTTCGCAATCGCAGGGTAGTTTCCGTCCGTACATTTAGTTTTATATAGATATAGATATATATATGTGTGTGTAATGGATTTAATAGTGGGTGGCTTTATTTGATATGTTAAGAGAATGACTCGCTTTGATAGGGGCACCAGGGACAAGGGAGAAGCATATATATTCTCTGCTTTGATAGGGGCACCAGGGACCCGGGTAGTTTTCTGGGCTCGGGTTGGCCCCTGGAGGGGGTCCGAATCCCGAGTAGTTTTCTATTCTCAGGTTGGCCCCGGGAGGGGATCCGAATCCTGAGTCGCTATTTTGGGCCATTGGCCTGTTTGGGCCGATTTGCTATGAATTTATATCTGGGGGTGTTTGGCCGGGCCAGGCCTGGGCCTTTGGAGGGCCATCGGTACATGGGCTTATCACACCCCGTTTACTTCGGGCTACTTTTTCGATTTTGAAAATCCAAACAACCGATCCGAACCGTTCAACATGTTCTAAACATTGAAATGTGCTTGGAGACCAAATTTTACATTTTTTGGAATTTTTTTACTATTTATTAAACCACTTTGAAAATCGCTGATCCGACGGTAAACAGTAAAAAACAGTAAAATTTTCTGGACCACCAGATCAGAAACTTTCAAAGTGGCTTAATAAATAGTAAACAAATTCCAAAAAATGTAAAATTTGGTCTCCAAGCACATTTCAATGTTTAGAACATGTTGAACGGTTCGGATCGGTTGTTTGGATTTTCAAAATCGAAAAAGTAGCCCGAAGTAAACGGGGTGTGATAAGCCCATGTACCGATGGCCCTCCAAAGGCCTAGGCCTGGCCCGGCCAAACACCCCCAGATATAAATTCATAGCAAATCGGCCCAAACAGGCCAATGGCCCAAAATAGCGACTCAGGATTCGGATCCCCTCCCGGGGCCAACCTGAGAATAGAAAACTACTCGGGATTCGGACCCCCTCCAGGGGCCAACCCGAGCCCAGAAAACTACCCGGGATTCGGACCCCCCCGGGGCCAGCCCGAGGATAAACACAAGCCGAGCCTCGAACCCCTCCTCCGGGCCAGCTCGGAACCAAACAAAACGGGACTCAAAGCCCGGCAAGCCGAACAGCCAAGAATGGTCGACGCACGGCCCCGCTGTTCGGCCTGGGATAAACTATGCGAACATTACAGCCTAATATGCGGACGTCCCCTACAGTATGCGGGGCATCGTCATTAATGCTGACAAGACCTCGCTACAGTAGGGCATACCCTATATAAGGCAAAGAACCCCCCAGAAAAGGGGATCGCATTTCATCACATCTTGGAGAGGTATTATAAAGGGTTAGAGCGTTAATACCCCTCCGACACCCCGCGTGTCCCCCGGCTCGACCCGCTTCACCTGAGGCGGGACGGGCTGCGCGTTCTGTAACCGGCCTCCGCACGGCCTGCTTCCTGAGAACAGGGCGTGCTCTCTCCTTACTGGACCGAGTCCAAGTACGGCCCGGCCCCTTCGGGAAGGGACGTATCAGGGTGGTTTACTTTGCAAAGCACCATAGCCTTACTCATATATATATATATATATATATATACAGGGGATGAGCTATGGTGAGACGTGGAGTAAAACCAAGTTTTACTCCATGGTACTATATTTTCATTTTGAAAATTCAAACAACCGATCCGAACCGCTCAACATGTTCTCTATATTGAAATGTGTTTGGAGACCAAATTTTACATTTTTTGAATTTTTTTTACTATTTATTAAGTCACTTTGAAAATCGCTGATCCGGTGGTCCAGAAAATTTTACTATTTTTTACTGTTCACAGTGAATCAGCTATTTTCAAAGTGACTTAATAAATAGTAAAAAAATTCCAAAAAATGTAAAATTTGGTTTCCAAGCACATTTCAATATAGAGAAAATGTTGAACGGTTCGAGAAAATGTTGAACGGTTCGGATCGGTTGTTTGGATTTTCAAAATGAAAATATGACGTGGAGTACAAACTTATTTTACTCCACGTCTCACCATAGCTCATCCCTATATATAGAGTGTGTGTGTGTGTGTGTATATTATGAAAAAAATATTATTTATCATTATAATTAGATAAATGTTATGAATTTTGGTATTTTTTAATAAATGTCCGATCTGATCCTTATATGTATTTATATCCGTCTAATATTCAATTCGTATTCATATTTGAAAAAATAAAAAAGGATATAGATATAATTTTACCACTATCTGCTCTGTATCTGATCCGTTTTCACCCGCAGCATCCATGTGTACTGTATCCGACCGTTTTCACCCGCAACATTCATGTTTACGCAACCAAAAACTGTAGTATATATATATTTACAACAAACTAGGTATATATGAAATTATTAAATACGATTTATATGATTTTTTAGTGTACATATGAAAAATTGCGACATTTTAACTTCAAATTGATGGTAAAAAGCATGAAAAAGACAAGTTACAGATGCTGTATATGATTTTTACTAAATTCCTGATGAACATCGATCGCTCAATATTTTCTACGCATGTACCGAACTGATATAAATAATAGTAGGTTTAATATGTTCCTTATTTTTCTTGCTTGAATCATGTTTCATATTTTTATATTCTCATTTATTAAAGTCTAAACAGTTGATTCAAACTGTTCAACATGATTTTCTTATTAAAATGTACTTAGAGATCAAATTTTAATTATATATTTTTTAGAATTTTTTATTATTTTGTTAGATAGATACAAAATCATTACTTTTTAGGGCGGGGGCGCTCATTAATTTTAGTTGAAACGGAAATTCAACATAATTAATTAGATACATTGTACAAACAAAACACCATTTCCTAATGGATGTAGACAGATCAGAACGGTGCCGATTTTCACAGATCATCCAGTTAATTTTCCGTACTGGAGAGAAACTAACCTTATTACAATATTCTTCAACTCTGAAGAGCACCGGTTACGGTTAGTTCCATCTCCCTCCTTCTCCAAATCATCGATCTCTGCCACCTAGACGCTCGCTCTCGTAGCAAGCAAAATGGAGCTCAATAACACTCCTCCAGGATCTCCATCCATTCGATGCGTCTCAGAGGCGCGAATCTCGATACAATCTCTTCCCTTTTCACCCCCGCCTTCTCCTCTCTCAAATCCAACGGCTGGGAGTAGAAAGATGGACCACGATTTGGTGCCCTGTGTGGTGATCGATTTGGGACTGAAGGTGGAGGAGGATACTGTGGTCGTGGTGGAGTGCCAGAGCACTAAACTCAGCTCGGTTTCGAATTTTTCAACTGAGAAAATTTGTCGTATCTGCCACGTCAGTTCGGGTTGTGCGGGTAACGGGTCGGAGCTTATTGATCTTGGATGCGGGTGCAAGAACGGGCTGGGTATCGCACACCAACACTGTGCTGAGACTTGGTTTAAGATCAAGGGTAACAGGTATGACTTGATCGATCAGGCTGGTTATTTTTTTTTCTTCAAAATTAAATTTTATATGATTAAATGATTTTTTGTTGGAGTAGAATTGATATCGATATATATTGGTAAGAGTAAATTTATGGATTATCTGCTGGTCATAATAATAAAAATAATTAAGAGATTGTGGTGATATGTTCAAAGCTTTTTGCTAGTAGGATCGAGTTTGGCAAGTTAACCATGCATTAGATGAGATTTAAATTAGAATTAAATCTGACACTTTAATGGATTTACGTTCAAATTTGATTTTTGGTCTTTAATTTGTACTATTAATTAAGAGATTAAAAATTGAGATTTTTGGGTGCATTTTTATTCAACAACATTTAATCTCTTAGTCGTATACAAATTAAACAAACTATTTTCCAAGTTAAGAAATATATGAATGACATGTAAGCTAGTCGTCATTTGTGGGTAGATGAAGATAAAAACTTGGATTCTTTACTTAAATTTCATCTGACAGTTCAAAATTTTAGCTGAACAATTTGTTTTTGCTTTGGAATATCATATTTTTACTCGTTGAATTTACTTTAAAATGTAATGGGGTATACGTAGATCAAGCAATTAATTATGGATTAGCTTAACAATTCTGATAATATTGTTCATATTAAGTATAAAGTAATTATGAAATAATAATTATTTAGACATTTGATGAAATTATAGATTGGTTGTGTACCGAATTTCATGCAATTAGAAAATCGAGTGATATTTTATCAAAGACCGTTACATATTGACCGTTGTAAATTTCAAATCACCCAATGAAAGATAAATCTGTCATTAAATTTTATAATTTTGATATTCTTGATATACAAATTGTATATATCACATTCTATATACCAAATTTCGAAATTAAATGTTACATTTATAATTTTCCAAATTATTAGTATATCATCCAAAATGTGTTATATCTATATGCCCTTGTACTTTTTTTTTTGAATAGAAATGGGAGTCATGCCCTCATTTGTATTGAAATTTAAGGTTTAGTTACATGAGAATGGTAACCACCACATAAAAACACAAAGAAAATTGCTCAGACAGTTGAGCACTAAAACAAAAGGGCAAAAGATGAAATAGATAAAAAAATAAGGTTGAAAATTGTAAAAAATCAAAAGCTAAAGGAGATCCCGCTGCTTGAACTGTTGTTCTGTTGTTCTATTACTTGAAATTCTTCATCTCTATATACATCAACTGAGTTGATACTTCTTGTGCCAGCTGATGTATATCCTTGTCCAAATCTCTGAAGACTCTCGCCCCCCTCTTCCTCCATAGAACGAACTGTGTGATAAGCAGTATTTCCTTTGATTTTGCACTGTGCTTGCTATCCGTTAAGGTGTCTGTGTAACTTACCGATATCCGATTGGCTTCGCTATTGAGCTCAGTTCCTGTCAATACTTGCGCATATAGGGCCTTAGCGAAACTGCACTGGTTGAACATATGATTAACTGACTCAGCTTGCATCTTACATAAAACTCACCAATTTGGCATAATCCATCCTTTCTTGATTAGATTATCCAATGTGAGAATCTCTGTTCAATCTCATCAGCCAACCAAAGACCCTCATTCATGGGGGTATTTTAAGTTTCCATATTTTTGAAATCTCTGACCCGATTGTGGGGCCTCGAATCAGTGCTCGGTAAGCGCTTCTGACTGTGAAGTCCCCTTTACTGTCCCACCTCCATGTGAGTTCGTCTTGTGTCGCATCATTGAGTTTGTAAGTTGACAATATCTGTAGCACCCTTGTCAGTTCCGTTTGCACATCAATCGAAAGATTTTGCCTGAGATAAGTGTGTTGTGCTTGATCTGTCATTGCCTGTTGAAGGGTGATGATGTTTGTAACATATGTGTACAAGATTGGGAACTTGTGTTTGAGTATGCCCTCTCCCCAATTTTGTTCCCAAAAACCGATACTGGCTCCTTTTCCCAGTTTGATTGTGACCGATACATTAAAGAATTGCTTTAATGCCCGTTCTCTTAAGGAAACACCTATGGCCGATGTGTCTGTGGATACGGTAAGTTGATAAATTTGTTTCCATATTTTGTCCTCTCGCCTTGACCAATACCAATGCCACTTCAATAAAAGCGCTTGGTTAAAAATCTCCAAGTTTTTAACTCCCAAACCTCCATCCTCTTTTGGTTTACACACTAGCTCCCATGCCACCAAGTTCATCCCCCTCTTTTCTTGAGTTACTCCATGCCAAAAAAATCTTCTTCGTATCTTATCCATATCTTGTATCACCCATTTCGGTAACTTGAACACCGTCATAAAGTAAGTCGGTAGAGAGGATAGCACCGCATTCAATAAAACAAGTCGTCCCGCGATTGTGAGGTGTTTGGCCACCCAACTGCCCAGTCTTTTGTTCATTCTTTCTATCAGGGGTATATATGCATTTTTTGGCAGTTTTCGGTTTGATAAAGGGAGGCCGAGATAGAGGAGGGGAAATGTACCTAGCCGACATCCCAATACATCTACCATTGCTTGTTGTTGTTCCTCTGGTATCTCTGAGAACAGCAATTCTGACTTGTTTAAATTAATCGACAACCCCGAAATACGTTCGAATGCTAGTAGCAGTACCTTAACTGCTTGAAGTTGTTGCCTTTCCGGTTTAACAAAAATTATCGCGTTGTCTGCATAGAAGAGACACGGCTTCATGGTCGCGTAAGGTAATCGGATCGCTCCCGTTGTGACTAATTTATCCATTCATCTCCCAAGAAAGTCCATTCCGATTATGAACAAAAGCGGTGATAGCGGGTCGCCTTGTCGCACTACTCGCTTTAGAGTGATTGTTTTCCCCAATAACCCATTTATTAGCCTTGAAGTATCCCTTTATGTACTGTTTTGACGAAACCCGTCGGGAATCCCAAGGTTATCATTATCCGAAGGAAGAAGTTCCAACTTATATGTCCTTGTACTTAATTTATACGTTTGTTGCAACAAATATATACATATTTTTTAATTTCCAAATAGTAGATAATGCGATGAAATTCTTAAAAGAAAATGAAAGGGTAACAGATGAATGTCATAATACATATTTTTATATGTGTTATATATCCTGCACTCTATTTCTAAGGCGTCCATTAATTTCTATGCATGTTCACCAAGCAAGCATAAAACTTGCAATATTTCAAATGCCTAGCTGGAAAATGGCGTAACCTGCATTAATTCTATGAAGCAACTAATTACTCTATAAATCAATAAATGCCCCAGCTGGAAGCACCTCTCAGGGTTACAATTAATTGTCATTAAGAAGAGCAACTAGCTAGGTTTCCATTAGTATTGCAATCCTTTTCTAATTATATATTCTTCTACGTACATTAGTTAATTCCACAACATTAATTGTTTCCACAATTAATGCAAAGAAGGCAAATGCATAGAATATATATATATATTGTTTCTTACATGCATTCAGTATTTCAGTTATAATATTTAATTTTACGTTGCCCTTGGTCAATCCATTTTGTATGCGCTAATTAAAGATCTTAACAGAGTAGTTAATTTTGGCTTAATTCATGCAGCGCACAAATCATGTGCAGTGCTGTTTGATTCTATATATATATATAGAGAGAGAGAGCTGGGCTATGGCGAGTTGTGAAGTAAGAGGTCATTTTTACTTCACGTTCATATTTTCATTTAGAAAATTCAAATAACCGATCCGAACTGCTCAACATATTCTAAATATTGAAATGTGCTTGGAGACTAAATTTTACATTTTTTGGAATTTTTTTACTATTTATTAAGCCACTTTGAAAATCGCTGATCCGGTGGTCCAGAAATTTTTACTGTTTTTTACTGTTCACAGTGGATCAGCGATTTTCAAAGTGGCTTAATAAATAGTAAAAAAATCCCAAAAAATGTAAAATTTAGTCTCCAAGCACATTTCAATATTTAGAACATGCTGAGCGGTTCGGATCGATTGTTTGAATTTTTAAAATGAAAACATGGCGTGAAGTAAAACGTTATTTTACTTCACAACTCACCATAGTCTATCTCTCTCTCTCTCTCTATATATATATATATATAGTCCGTGCACTGCATGCATAAAGTGCAAAACTGCTCTGTTAAAATGTTTACCCGGCCTTTTAATTTGTCTACGTACGTACCCCCATAACTTTAGTAACAAAATAAATTGGAAAGTATATATAAAGTTTTTTTCCTCTCTGTTTTTGTTCTTGCATGTTTTGTGCATTATAGTTAACATGCAATTAAATCTTTCCAAATCTCTAATATAGATGCTGTGAAATTTGTGGGTCATATGCGAAAAACATAACTGGATTGGGAAGCCAAGAATTTATGGATATATGGCATGATGGAAGGGATGTGACTTTGCAAAATAACCAAATTTCTTTGTCTGAGGAGAGAAACAGATGCTGGAGAAGCCAGCTTTTTTGCTATTTTTTTATTACCTGTCTTCTGGTTGCTTTCATAGTGCCCTGGTTCTTTCGATTGACTATGTTTTGATTAAATTTATTTTTCATCAAAATTGGATATGTTCATCATGCATGCATGTTTTAGTGCTAGACCAAGTTTTATATAGTTAGTGTTGGAACTTGAGGTCTAAAAACTCAAAATTATATCTTTAATAAATTTGCTTAAAATCTCCATTTGTGATATTTGAAAAGTTAATGATTAAACCGAATATATATCTCTTTAATTGTGAGATATTTTGTTAATGACCAATTATTATTGATTAAAACCTTCAACCGTTGTATCTCTTCAATGCATCCTTAATGATGCGTTTCAATTTCTTTTAATTAAAAATGCTGATGCGTTATAGACCTTAATATATATTATTCTTCTAACCTATCTCTCAGGAGTACGTAATGAGATATTCTCTCCGAATTCCTTTCTCTTATCAATATCTCTTAAAGAAATAAAAAAACCTTTGCTTAATTGATTTGCTCCCACAAATAATAAACTTCTGTGATTTATTCTCCATTTAATATTTTGCTTCAATCCGATCAAATCAATTCCAATCAACTGCTGGATATTGTGGAGTTATCGTCAGTTGCTTCCATGGCGTGCCTAAGGAGCAACAATCCCGGATTATCTTAGTTGCGGTTCCATCTTGCACGATGAGACGGAATACGCTTAAGGACAGTGCTTCGCACGATCCGGGTAACTCTATTTCAATTTAATTTATTTTAATTAATTTATAACTATCCGAATATTCTGAAAATTTATCCCAACAATCTTAAGCATATTCACGGTTTCAGATAGTGAGTAAAATTAAATTTGAAATTCTGAATTTGATATATTTAGATTTCTTAATATTATTTAGTTTAATACTACTAATAATTGGTCTGATAATTTGCTTACACAAATCATTAATTTATTAACATGAGAGTATAATGGATTGACCACTTCGGTCGAATTTTTAGATTTCTTAAAATCATTACTATTATTAAGTTATTATTCAATTTCTAACTGAAAATATTTAATTTATATTAAATGAGAATGCAAAAATTATGATGAGACGCATGTAAGATCTCTCTATTTTGGGATGCAAATAGAAATAATAAAACAATAGATTAAATCCAAAGGGCTATCATTTGTTTAATAAAAAGCATCCATTTCTGATTATTACTTGTGATTATTCAATTCATCCCTAACAGAAGTTAGTAATGCTCCTCTTATTTCATGCAATTTTTCTCCACCAGAGAAAAGAATAAATAGAATCATATGTTATATTCTCAGTTTCATTCATCTACAATAACATCGGATTCTAATAAATAAATGGGAAATTAAATTTCGGATTTTAATTGATCCAGATATTTATGTTTAGATCTCTATTAAATCTTGCTTAGGAGTAAGAATAAAAAACATATTAAACAAAATCCGTTGATAATTAAATTTGATCTGTTTATCATCGATTTATATGAAGTATTAATTTGCTAATTAAGTTAATATTCTGAATTTCACCAATAAAATTCAGAATCTGATTTTTCAAAAAAAAAAGAGAATGAAATATACATATTGAGTAAATATCAAAGTATTGTCACTTTAATATATTTAGTAATTGGACTTATTTGAAATAAAAATAAATTTAAGGCTATCGGCAAATAAATATCTAGGGTCATCAGTGAAAAAATTACCATTTAATAAAATAACGTTAATTTTGACCCATACTTGATCATTACTCTTAATATATTATAACCGAAGAAATAATTAATTATTATAGTCAAGAAAACTGAAAGACTAAAAATTATAAATGCTCTTATAACTGCCTTTGTAATTGTAAATCAATTATTAACCACCTTTATTATTCCTTTAATTATCTGTGGAAAATGAATAGAAAATGTAATTTATTATAAAACAAAACAAAACAAAACTTGAGAGAGGCTAATTCTTATTCTATATTATCTCCATCTATATCTCAACATCAACTATTTACAAAATCTCTATTTATAGACTAGAGAAAGCAAATCAAAAGTCATACAATTAACAAGATAATTAATATAAAATTAAATCTAATAGATAGTGGATGAGGTAGAGAAGGTGAAATGTCTATTATTATTATTTCATAACACTCCCCCTTAGATATTTTACCTTATATTATACACTATTAATATTGTACTGCAGGACAAATATTAATTTGGTACTACAGGACCAATTTGAATTAACTGATACTTCCGGATTAGTTATGCTGCCTCATTAAAAACCTTACTAAGAAAAACCCAGTGGGACAAAACTTAGTGAAGGGAAAAAGAGTGCAGCGTGTATAATACTCCCCCTCATTTTAACATATATCTTTTAAGCGACGGATGCCGATCTTCTGTGAAAGTTGCTCAAAAACTTTTCTTGGCAATGATTTTGTGAATAGGTCTGCCAAATTGTCGCTTGATCTGATTTGACAAACATTTATCAAGCCATCCTTTTGTAGATCATGAGTTGAGAAGAATTTTGGCGAGATGTGCTTGGTTCTGTCACCTTTAATATATCCTTCTTTGATTTGAGCAATACATGCAGCATTATCTTCATATAGTACTGTCGGACTTCCTTTGATTGACTCCAGCCCGCATTCCTCCTGGATGTGTTGGATCATTGATCTTAACCAGACACATTCTCGACCAGCATCGTATAGAGCAATTAATTCGGCATGATTTGATGATGTTGCCGTGAGTGTCTGTTTTGTCGATCGCCATGAAATTGCAGTACCGCCATATGTAAACACATATCCGGATTGTGATCGGGCTTTATGCGGGTCTGATAAATATCCTGCATCTGCATACCCAACTAATTTGGACTTTGTATCTTTTTTATAAAATAGTCCCATATCACGTGTCCCACAAAGGTAACGAAATACATGTTTAATTCCGTTCCAATGTCGGCGTGTTGGATCAGAACTATATCTTGCTAGTACATTTATAGAAAAAGCAATATCAGGTCTCGTATTATTAGCAAGATACATCAAAGCCCCAATTGCACTTAAGTATGGTACTTCTGGACCAAGAACTTTTTCATTCTTTTCTCGGGGACGGTAAGGATCCTTTTTTATATCAAGTGATCGGACAACCATTGGTGTACTTAAAGGATGAGCTTTGTCCATATTAAAACGTTTCAACATCTTCTGGATATAGTTTGATTGATGGACAAAAATACCATTATACAAATGCTCGATCTGCAGGCCGAGACATAATTTTGTTATCCCAAGATCTTTCATTTCAAATTCTTTCTTTAGTAATTTTGCAGTCTTTTCGATCTCTTCAGGAGACCCAATGATATTTAAATCATCAACATATACTGCAATAATTGTAAAACCTGAGATTGATCTTTTAATAAAAACACATGGACTAATTACATTAGATTTATATCCTTCTTTTACGAGATATTCACTGAGTCGATTATACCACATTCGACCTGACTGTTTTAGTCCATATAAAGATTTTTTTAACTTTATAGAATACATTTCTCGAGGTTTTAATTTCAATGCTTCAGGCATTTTTAATCCTTCAGGAACTTTCATATAGATATCATTATCAAGTGATCCATACAAATAAGCTGTGACTACATCCATGAGGCGCATTTGAAGGTTTTCAGTGATTGTGAGACTGATTAAAAATCTAAGAGTTATTGCATCCACTACAGGTGAATATGTTTCTTCATAATCAACTCCTGATATTTGTGTAAAACCTTGTGCCACAAGCCTTGCTTTATATCTCACAATTTCATTTTTCTCATTCCTTTTTATTGAAAATACCCACTTGTAACCTACAGGGTTAACATCTTTGGGAGTTAAGACTACAGGTCCAAAAACATTTCGCTTTTCAAGCGAATCTAATTCAACCTTCAAGACATCTTTCCATTTTGGCCAATCATTTCTGTGCATACACTCTTCAGGAGTTTTTAGCACATAATCTTCCTCATTTAGCACATCAATTGCTATAGCATATGCAAAAATTTCATCAGCACATGTTTCATTTCGGTTCCATATTGTACCATTCTGTACATAGTTTATTGAGATCTCATAATCACTAGGTACCTGAGTTTCTTCTGGAACTTCATCAACCTCTTCTGGGGTTTTATCAATCTCTTCTGGGATTTTATTAATCTCTTCCGGGATTTTATTAATCTCTTCCGGGATTTTATTAATCTCTTCCGGGATTTTATTAATCTCTTCCGGGATTTTATTAATCTCTTCTGGAGTTGCACCAACTGCTTTATTCTGCTCTTTCTTTTGTCGTGGATTTTTATCTTTGGAACCAATTGGTCTTTCACGTTTTCTCTGTATAGTAACCTCTGCTGGGATTACATCAATTCGAGCAGTTGCATTTAAAGCTGGTACATGTGATTTAGTCACTCTTTTTGTATCTGTAAATGCATCTGGTAACTCATTTGCTATTCTTTGCAAATGTATAATCTTTTGAACTTCTGATTTACATTGACCACTTCGGGGATCAAGATAAGATATTGATGATGCATTCAAAGTTACTTCTTGTTTTACCAGCTTTTCTTTTTCTCTTCCTAAGATTGGAAATATTGTCTCATCAAATTGGTAATCAGCAAAACGTGCTGTAAAAACGTCTCCAGTTAATGGTTCTAAATATTTAATTATTGATGGAGAGTTAAAACCAATATAAATTTCCAATCTTCTTTGTGGTCCCATTTTTGTACGTTGTGGTGGAGAAATTGGAACATACACAGCACAACCAAAAATTTTAAGATGGGACAAGTTTGGTTCTCTTCCAGAGACCAATTGTAATGGAGAAAATTTATGATATGCAGTTGGTCTTAATCTAATAAGTGCAGCAGCATGTAAAATGGCATGTCCCCATGCAGAAGATGGTAGATTACATTTCATAAGTAATGGTCTAGCAATCAGTTGCAATCTTTTAATTAATGATTCAGCTAAACCATTTTATGTATGTACATGAGCCACTGGATGTTCTACCTTAATCCCAATTGACATACAATAATCATTAAATGATTGGGATGTAAACTCTCCTGCATTATCAAGCCGGATACTCTTAATTTGATAATCTGAAAAATTTGCTCTCAATTGGATTATTTGTGCTAATAGCCTAGCAAATGCAACATTTCTTGTGGCTAATAGGCAAACATGTGACCATCGAGTTGATGCATCAATTAAAACCATAAAATATCTAAATGGTCCACATGGAGGAGAAATAGACCCACAAATATCTCCTTGAATTCTTTCCAAAAATGAAGGAGATTCATTTTCAATTTTATTTTTATATGGCCTAATTATCAATTTTCCAAGAGAACATGCTGCACATGATAAATCTTTTGATAATATTATTTTCAGGTCATTTAGGGGATGCCCATTTGCACTTTCAATTATTCTCCTCATCATAATGTTACCTGAATGACCTAATCTGTCATGCCACAGAGTGAACATCTTTGTGTCAAGTAACTTCTGGTTACTTACCATATTTGATTCTATTGGATTAATGTTCGTACAATATAATTCAGAGGATAAAGCTTCCAGCTTTTCCAATATGATCTTCTGGCCATATTCAATAGATGTAATTTGGAGATACTCAATATTATTTTCAGTCATGGTTTCAAGATGATAACCATTACGTCGAATATCTTTAAAACTTAGTAAATTTCTTCTGGATTTACTAGAGTATAATGCATCATTTATAATTAATTTTGTTCCTTCAGGTAACAAGATACAAGCTCTTCCGGAGCCCTCAATTAAATTACTAATACCAGAAATTGTATTAACATGTGTCTTTGCAGAAGACAATAGAGAAAAATATTTCTTACTTTTCAATATGGTATTTGTTGTTCCGCTGTCTACTAGACATGTATCTTCTTTACTTACCATTGCATCAGTCAATTTCCTTTAAAATAAAAGAATGCAAGAATAAATTAAAATAAAAGTAAATTACCTTTATTCATTAATTTTATTTCCATACAATATAAAAATTAAAATGTAAACTAAACTTTTATAAACATAAACTTCTACATTATATTTTCTCCCTTAGTAAAGTGTCTATTTCTTTATTCACATTATGGAATAAATCTGATACATCAAAATGTGTATCTATATGGCATTCATATTCGGGATCATTTTAGTTTCCACATTTTTTTTTAATTGAGGCTTGATAAAGCCCTACAATATGCTTGGGCGTACGACAGGTACGCAATCAATGATTTGTCATCCCACATCTGTAACAAACATTTTCATGATGTTTTCCTTTCTCATTTTTCATTAATACGTATTTATAACAAAATACAACTTCAGGTTACTAATACCATAACTTCGAGTTATGATAAATGAAAAAGGAGATAAATTTAAACTTTGTGAGATTTGTCATAGATACGTATTAATAATTTCAGATTATTAATATCATAACTTCAGGTTATTAATATCATAACTTAAGGTTGTGAAAAGGGAGATGAATAATTATAAATAAAAGAATATGTAAATTGCATAAATAAATAAATTTAAATGTATTAATAACTTCAGGTTATAATAAAATACTTATTTAATAACTTCTGGTTATTAAATTGCTTGACTGCGCTATGTAAAATTTAAATTTGAAATAACTTCGGGTTATATTTTCATCCAATGACCTATAATAACTTCTAGTTATTATATTGATTTTATATGAAAATTTCTAATAAAACTTCAGGTTTTTTTTAATTGAGAATAACTACAGGTTATTATTCATCCAGTGGCCTATAATAACTGCTGGTTATTATATTAATTTTATATTAAAATTTCAAATAAAACTTCAGGTTCTAAACAATTATAATAACTTCAGGTTATTATTCTTATTATTCTATTCGAGTAATACGAACTTCAGGTTCTTGATAAACATTTAGTTTTAATAATAACTTCAGGTTATTATTCCATCATTCACTTCAAGGAATGATTCTTATAAACTAAAACAAACATAATAAAAAAATTTAAATGAAATTTAAATTAATGAAAGATATAATAACCAATCATATAAATTACTTACATAATTACTTTGCAACTTCTTTCGCATTTGCAGTAAATGTGTTAGATATATATATATAAAAAAAAGGATTGAAGAAAAAGAATCTTAATAACTTCAGGTTATTAAGAGAATTAAATATTGGAGACACTTTATTGATTTGATAACTTCCGGTTATCATAAATATTAATAACTTTCTGGTTCATATAAGAACTTCTGGTCTCTTTTTTTTTTTTTTTTTTTTTGTAAAGAACTTCTGGTTCATAACTTTGATCAACACACAGAACGTAACTGTATATTGTTACAAACAAAGGAATATAGTAAAGAAAAGAAGGAAATAAAAAAAAATAAAAAAATATGCGGCCGTACAAACAGAGAGGATTTTGCCAAAGAACTTCAGGTTCTCTTGTATAAAAGATTATGATTAAGAACTTCAGGTTCTCTTAGAAAAAGCTTCTAGCTATAATATGTACAAAAGCTTCTGGCCATTATCATGTACTTGTTTTATAATTCTCTTCAGAGAATGAAAATATTACTCCCATTCAATATAAAATAAGAAAATTTCATCCAAGAAATAAATATTATTACTAACAGTAATGTTAATGAAATGTAATCTAAAGAATACCTTCTAGGTGTGCTTCTACGAAATCCCGTCGCAACTTGACTAGAGCAAACTCGTGCTGATAACGTATTATAAAACAAAACAAAACAAAACTTGAGAGAGGCTAATTCTTATTCTATATTATCTCCATCTATATCTCAACATCAACTATTTACAAAATCTCTATTTATAGACTAGAGAAAGCAAATCAAAAGTCATACAATTAACAAGATAATTAATATAAAATTAAATCTAATAGATAGTGGATGAGGTGGAGAAGGTGAAATGTCTATTATTATTATTTCATAACATAATTAAGCATTTAATCAATAAGTTTATTGTTAATTCTATATCCTAAGATTTGAGTAGTGGATCGGAATTAATCTATATGTCAAATTCATAATATTGTCCACTAAAAAGTTAAACTAAAATTTGATTTATATGACTTTATCTAAAACGGAAAATAAACTCATTAATAAGCCTGATCCGTTAAAATTTATTCAAGATATGCTAATGGTATGCTTGGCTAGTAAAATCTATAACTGATATCATACAATATGTTATCAAATTATAAAAGTAAATACTCTTAGTGTTCATGCCTGTGCATGATGATGATCATATATTAAGTTGATAAAATCAATTGATTGAATTCTACTATAGTAAATTGCCTATGTCAGTTAGTGCTAATTTGAGTGCATTAAATATGCACAATATATGGGAAAAAAAAATAAGAAAAATATCTAATATTTATGAAAAATGAAAAGAAAATTTGATGGTATAAATTAAAGACCAATTTTATCAATGATTTCTAAAATGTTAGATTAATTGGTCTATTTGATTTGTATTATATGAATGCATTATATATGCATAAGGTTGAGTATTTATTGAAATAAATAAGTAAAAAAATGATATTCTTATCATATCATATATAACAGAAAATGTGGGGGTTTAAATTTCTTGAAATATTTATCTCATGCTACAATATACATGAATAATAATATGATCAATACTATGCAGCATGATGCTATGATTAATTATTTATAAATGTCTTGACAAACTATCAAAGATTATTACTAATCTTAAAAAGAAAGTGGATTTACAAGCTTGAGCAACAAATGATGATTCATTGACATGAAAATATTGATGATGGACTAAAATTAAAGTCCTTATATAAATTTCATCGAGGGGGATGGGTTTAGCCCTAATGGGTCTTCTTGCGGTGGCAACCCAATCTCTGATAGGCGATCCCTTGAAAGAGATTCAATGGGTAATAACAAGCCGATAAGTTGACTAAAAGAGCGCACACTTTTAGGAGCATTGACTCCAACCCCATCCCTATGGTGAGTGTGCTCTATGTAGATGATAGGATGAGCAATTTAGCTCTTAATGAGAACCGAGGCGGTAATTTCCGCAGGATATGAATCTACACATATCCTTGGTAGGAACTCACCTATATGAGAGTGTCTGTATACGGCCGCGGTGCGAGGCATGGGTAAGCCTTTAAGACTCTCATGAAAAATCCAAGACTTGCGTAAGGCCATTAATGCGCGTACCGCGACGAGAATCTCCATATTGTGTGTGTGGTGGTTAAATTTTGGATCAAAGAAACGAGTTCAAGACATAGTTCACTCTGTTTCCTCCAAATTAAAAACCATCAATACTAGATGAAGTTCAAAGTTTATAAACTACTCCATCGATGTGCAATATAAATATCCAGCAATTTGCTTCCATAAAGTTTACCGTTTGATATTCTTAAATTTTGAGTTTTGTGGGGGATTGTTGAAACTTGAGGTCTAAAAACTCAAAATTATATCTTTAATAAATTTGCTTAAAATCTCCATTTGTGATATTTGAAAAGTTAATGATTAAACCGAATATATATTTCTTTAATTGTGAGATATTTTGTTAATGACCAATTATTATTGATTAAAACCTTCAACCGTTGTATCTCTTCAATGCATCCTTAATGATGCGTTTCAATTTCTTTTAATTAAAAATGCTGATGCGTTATAGACCTTAATATATATTATTCTTCTAACCTATCTCTCAGGAGTACGTAATGAGATATTCTCTCCGAATTCCTTTCTCTTATCAATATCTCTTAAAGAAATAAAAAAACCTTTGCTTAATTGATTTGCTCCCACAAATAATAAACTTCTGTGATTTATTCTCTATTTAATATTTTGCTTCAATCCGATCAAATCAATTCCAATCAACTGCTGGATATTGTGGAGTTATCGTCAGTTGCTTCCATGGCGTGCCTAAGGAGCAACAATCCCGGATTATCTTGGTTGCGGTTCCATCTTGCACGATGAGACGGAATACGCTTAAGGACAGTGCTTCGCACGATCCGGGTAACTCTATTTCAATTTTATTTATATTAATTATTTTATAACTATCCGAATATTCTGAAAATTTATCCCAACAGTTAGCTATTGAGAATCGGTCTTAATTTGATCTAGCGGTAAAACAATATTCTTTGAGTATAAGGTTGTAGCTAGATTCAAAATAAGATGAAAAATTTCTTATGGGTTTTAAAACCAGATAAATGACTTGATCTCTAACTTTACTAAAAAAAATAATATAACTTCGGTCGCTATAGTGGACCACTATTACCATCCCGCGCGCTGTCGCTAGCTAGCTACTGCTGTTTAACATTCACTATATTACCTGCAATTTTCAATTTTCTTTTCAGAACTTTAAAGCGTAAGTCCGAAATTATTTTTAAATATATTCACTATGTTTCTTTTCAATACATTCACTATGTTTCTTTTTAATATATTTTATATTTTTATTTAATTTAATTTAATTTAGTCTCAGCCCATAATTCCTAATTCTATATATAGTTGCAAACTCTCTCTTGCACTAATTGCATCATTTGTCTTTGTGATTGTTGCACGTATTCTCAACCTTTATTCCCTCGTTTATCTTATATATATTGAGATACGGCACGTGTTTTAGTTAGAGCTTCATGTTCTGAAACGAGAATTTTTTATTTATAGAAATTATAATAAAATAATATTGATTATTAGACTGATTTTTTTTTTAAATTCCGATTTCATAGAAAGAACCAAAAAAAAATTTGGTCCCTAGCTTGAATTTTTTTTCAGCCCCTTTAGATACTATAAATTATTTGTTGTCAACATTGCTTACGCTGTAGAAGATCCAGTCTTTAGAGAGGAGAAGGGGTGTTGGGTTGCATTGCGGAAGAGAGTTTTTTTTTTTTTTAGCGGTTACACGGCCCGTAGGCTCCAGAGAGAAGGGTTTGAATTGCGTTGATTTGAATATCCTCTAGTACTGGATTTTGAGCGGTGCATATAACAAGTGATCTATGATTCTAAAGGGACTAAAAATTATTTTCGATTATTTCTACAAAATCGAAATTTAAAAGGTAATGAAGCCTTTTTTTTTTTTTCTAGTATCTACATGGTTAAATTGCATTAACACAATAATTAGTGGGAGTTGTAAAATTCAAAAATTAATGTCTCTTTCTTAATGGTCATAATTAGTAGGCTTTTTACTTTTCCAAAACTAATTTACAAAGCAATAGACAAATAAACGTTATTCTTATGAATTTGTCAAATTCATAAACTTAACCTAATCAGAAAAAGGCTAGCTAGTATGAAATGTATCTCAAATAACCAACGCACTAATAACCATTCTTTTAACATTTTTTTCCTCGTGTGGTGGCAAAATAATAGTCACTACAATTACGAACCAACATTTAATACTAGTCAATAATATTTTTTATTTCATTATTTATATTTAGCAAGAGGAAGTAAATTTAATAACTGAAAGACTAAATTATATTCAATTTAAATTATATTTTTATACTTGTGTACTGTATAAATTTTAATTGTTAGGGATTAGAATACATTGCAGTCTGTCATAGTTACACATGCATGCTTTATATTATGTATAAAGAACTTGAGATTTGTTATAATATATATGATATTATTTGTGCATAGGTCAAATTAAATGTAAAATAAGAACTGATATGCATATTAATTCATTAATTATAAAAATATTTAGGCGACACTGCAAACAATTATTTAAAACTTTGGTGCTAGATTTTAGAGTAAAGCTAGAGTGATTGTGAGTTGACCACAAAAATTGTCAGATGAGTTTCAAAATTATGAATATTGAATTGTTGATTTTAATTTACTTCATGGCCAAATGTTTGCATTGGAACTTTTTAATTTTTATATTTATAATTCAATTTGTTAAAATTAAAGGTTGAAAATTGAATTATTTTGATACTTTCATTTTCTGAACAACATTCGACACTTAATTTTTGTGCAAAACGAACTTGCTTATAATTTGTAATTTAGAACATATATAAATACATGACTTATTTACTAGAGATCAAGATTATTTTTTTCAAATTCGTTGTATATATGAAGTCGATATTATTTTTAATGAAATAACGAATTGTCTTGGTGATTTAAATTCATCCGAACTTTTATTCAATATGATAGTGTGTCTGTTTGGCAATCTTGAATAGCGAAATAGCATGCTATTCCAGATGAAATTAAACATTTGTCCAACTTGAATTAGAGAATTTAGAATAGTGCTAGAATAAGCTAATCAGCTATTCCAGTAAAGGGGTTGAATAGCAATTAAATTAGCGGTCCACAGAATGACGATTATTACTATCTCTATAATATATATTTATAATCATCAACATCATCATCATTTTAATATAGTAATGTATTAGTGTTATTGTTTATATTAGCAATATGAGTGAGGCCATGGAATTGTGCATAGCGTATATTGGTTTGTACTATGGATCAATGTTTTTATTTTCAAAGTCCAAACAGTTAATTTGAACCGATCAACATGATCATAAGATGAAAATATACTTGCAGAATAAAATTTTATATTTTTTAGAACTGTTATTTTTTTTTACTATTTTTTTAGATAAGTAGAAAATCACTACTTTTGAATGGTCTAGAATCTTTAGATCAAGTGATTTTTACTTATCTAGAAAAATAGTAAAAAAAATTAAAAAATATAAAATTCATCTATAAGTACTTTCACATGGAGATCATAATGAACGGTTCACATTATCTGTTTGAAATTTGAAATTTGAAATATTGATCCAAAGTACGGACCATTATGTGCTATGTTGTTGTTATTGTTGTTGTTGTTGTTAATAATAATAATATAACAATAATTATAATAATAGTAATAATATAAAAATCTAACATTTTATTATTCCAATTAATATTTTATCATATAATTTGCATAAATAAGCCCAATGTGAACAGAGGTAATGATTTTATATTTATTTTAAAATGCATCCAACGTTTCCAGAATTCCAGTAGTACATGTACATTTCATATGTTAGCAATTTCTTTTGAGCTGTTTCCAAGACATGTTTGTTAGATTACTATGACAAAAGATCAATTGTATTGAGAAACTAATTATTTATTAGCTTACAGAAATAAACCATTTATTAAATGTTGACAGATCTAGTACTAATAATTTATTAATTCCACCAAATATATGCATGAACATATATAGTTAATGTAATTCTTGCACATTAATTGGATGATATTTGAGGATGCAATTTGGTGGTGGAAACGGCTCGCTTCATCCAACGGTATTGGGCATTTTTTCATTCAATTATCACCGTTGAGATCTATCATTTCTTTCATACAGCGTCTCTTCACCCTGTTGTCTCGCGCTCAAATATTGTGCTTGTTTCTAAAGTACATAATCCAACACGAGTCATGCACTATAGATCGATTAGCGTTTGCAATGTCATCTACAAGATTATATCAAAGATTCTAGCTTCCCGGCTGTGCCTGGTCATCTCTGACCTAATATCCACCTCCCAGACAGCTTTTCTCTCTGGGCTTGAACTCTCTGATAACGTCATTTTTTTGCGAGAAATTCTCCACTCTTTCGGACGACGGACTTTTAGAACAAATGCTTTCTGCCTTAAGTCCGATCTCTCTAAAGCTTTTCACCACATACGCTGGGATTTTATCTCTGTGGGCATGAATCTTTATGGATTCCCCACACCTTTCTCCAAATGGATTATGGGATGTGTCTGCTCTGCACAACATACAATCCTCTTTGACGACTCTGGGAATGGCTTCATCACTCCTCAATGTGGATTTCGACAGGGTTGTGCACTCTCCCCGTATCTCTTCATTTTGTGCATGGATATCCCCTACCACATGCTGTATCAACAGGTACTCTCTGGCCATATACAGGGTCAGCGACTTGCCAGAGGAGCCCCGATTATAACAAACCTCCTATATGCTGATGATATGCTTCTCTATGGCACTGCAACACATCATGAAGTGGGAAATATTTTAACTGTCCTTGATAGTTTTTGCCGAATCTCTGGTCAGGGCGTGTCACTCCCAAATCAAAGCTATAGTTCCTCATCTACACCAATAGGGTTAGTTGACCAGCTCTGTGTTTCTCTGAGAACCCAACTGGCTTCACCGGAAGAGCGGTATCTGGGTTGTCAGGTTCTCACGACCAACCGAGCAAATTTTCAGTATATCATAGATAAGATTGATGCACGGTTACAAGGGTGGATGACGAAACTCCTTTCACAGGCCGGTAAACTGATTCTAATCAAATTTGTCATTGAATCCACCTTGTTTTTCTACAGGACAACCACGCTTTTCCCACATACGGTCTTACAAGACAGTCCATCTAAATTAAGCTTTTCCTTTGGGGTCGTCCTGACAAAGCTCGATACATCGCTTACCACTCTTGGGAGGTGGTTACTCGGCCTAAGGGGTTTGGTGGTCTTGGCCTGCGGGATATATTTTTGCTAAATCAAGCTATGATCCTCAAAATCTTATGGAAACTTGCTTCGAGAAGTAATGCACTATGGATTCAAATCATGCGAGCTAAATACCTATCACGCACTACTCTTTGGAATTCAGCGGTTCTCACTTTAGGATCGAGCTTATGGAAGGCAATTTTACTTGCACGACTGACCATCGCAGAGAACTTACAATGGGTGATTGGTGATGGCACACTCTGTCCTTTGTACTCTGAGCCTTGGTTCAGCTACTAGCATGGCATGCAACCACCGCACCGAAGAGCTAGGGAATTTACTGTTTCTGACATCTTTGATTCCGAGACACGGATGCTTGCCTTCACCTCTGTGGTGTGGCCTGGGCCACCTCATTCCAACCATATCATATCCCAACACGGCTTCTCTTTCCTCCAGCCTCATATTGCGGATAAATTAATGTTCACGTTCATGTTGAATGGGCTTTTTTCGCTACGTGACACTTATAAACTACTCGCAACACAACAGTTCTTAACACTCACGCATCCACACCCTCGCTCTCAGGAACTTTGGAAATCGGTTTGGCATTCTCAGGGGATTTTGCCGCGGATAAGAATTTTCCTCTTGAAGGTACTTCATAATGCATTACCGCTGGCTAATGTCTTGCATTTTCAAATACCGGCCATACAAAGTAATTGTGGGATCTGTGGTACTCAAGATGAAACGGCACAGCATATGCTCTTCTTTTGCCCTCATGCACGTGCCATATGGTTCGCGTCGCCTCTGGGCCTACGGTCTGACACTCGACCTCCCTCGGATATCTTCACAATGTTGCTAGATCTTTTACATTTGGTGGGCCCTAATCGAGTGTCTAACGTTTTCCTCACGCTGTGGCATATTTGGAAATCCAGATGCACGCATTTATATGATTCTGCCAAACCAACCCCTCAAGAAATTGTTCAGGCCATGCAATCTCTGGTACAAACTATATAATGTTTTGGCTTCCTACAGACTCTATCCCCAACTCGGCTTCTTACGAACCAGAAGCAACGTGACACTCTACAAACGCCTGTGGACCCGCATCTGAAACTCACTTCCACCACTGCTCGCCAACAATCCAGGTTTCCAACACAACACATCACATATTTTCAATTTAACTGTTGTTGATTGCTCATTTGCAGGTATTTCTGATAGAGGGATTGCTTTTCTGCTTCGAGACGGGGCGATGCGACATCGTTACGGATACACTCCTATGGAGGCTTTCTCACCTTTTCATGCCGAGGCTTTAGCTTTTTTGTATGGAGTCCGCTCAGTGCTTCAGCTAGGCATCAGTTATTGCCTCTTCCACACGGATTCCTTGCAGTTACTTCACATGCTCTTTACACCGCCGCTACCAGTTAGTCCCGACTGGCATACTCATTTGGTTGTTATGCAGGTTTGGGTCCTGATTGCACAATTGTCGAGCTTCCGTTTTGCGCATATAGCCAGAGATGCAAACAGAGAGGTTGATGGTCTTGCTCGGATGGCACGGACCTCCCGTGCTTGCTATGAGGGCTCGCTTTTATCCCTCTGCCCCACCTCTGCCTTCACACTGATGTCTCCGCTTTCTGGTTTGCACGTTTTTTGTGTATTATATCCATGCAACCCATATTGTCTTCTTTGATCACTTTTATTTCTAGTTTGTTATCGGTTTTTTATGTTTTTTAGATGTTGCACGGCTTTTTGATGTATATATGTCGTCATCTGGTTGGTCTCTGGTTAGTGTTTCAGTTGGAGAACTATCATACGGCGATGGGGTGATGATCTGGGGAGATGTTCATGAGGGGCAGTTTTTACGGGACTGCATATAGGCACACATTAGTATAGCGATATCTGTGTTTGTGTTTTTCTGCACTTTGTATGTGCATGCACAACCCCTGCTGTATAATATCAACTATGGTTTTTAATAAAATTGGCCCACGGGCTCTTGCTGCCAAAAAAAATTTGGTGGTGGAAAATATTGGCATAAAAAAGAATCTGAGTTAAACAGATATGGATACATAGACATAGGTTTAAGGGGAAGGTTAATAATTCTCCAAAACCATGTGAAATTCATTTACATTACAAATTGTTATAGATTAATATTAGTTTACATACACAATCAACTCTTGTAATTTGTCTTTCCATTGCAAATTGAAGAGGAGAGACAAAAACAGAGAAACAATCCCACCGTGCAACGGAATGAAATATATGACAAAGTAAAAAGGAAAACAAAGAGAGATAGATAAGACCGGTTAGAGGTGACATGAATTTTGGCATTTCACAATAAATGGGAGATCAATGTATATCATGGGATGGTGACACAGACACATTGTCTGTGTTGGTGAGAAAAATATTCATCAATGAACTTGGATATATATCACCGCATAGCTAGCACAGAAATGCAAAAAAGGTTTTCAATGCTCGATCTTTTGCTATTTTTCTAAGGTAAAGTCCACGACAAAATTAAAATGTTACGATGTTTTTATATCAACATATATATATCACACATCTTTTAAACAGCGGCGGAGCCTGACTATGACTCTATGATCGAGTAGACAAAAATAAAAAATAGGATTATTCGAATCTTAGCAAAATTTACCACTCGCACGTCACTTGCAAATTTCGGCCGCTACTCGCCACTCACCAGTCGATCGTCATCACAACATTTTTTTGTGTGTACGTGTTTCTTTGTGATTTTTCAGTAATTTATTTGGGTCGCGATTTTTTCGCCCTAAATGTCAATTATATTCACAAGATTCAACAATACCTAGGGAGTGATATTTAGATACAGTCACATGAATCACATATGCGTATTCAATCGTCTGTTGCATTCAGAATGTCCAAAAATTTCATTCGTTCCGAAAAAAGTTGACTAGAACACTCTTGTGTAATAAATTAGTTTTATTATATGTATTTTTTTTTTAACAACTCATAGTAAAACTGCATATGTACTTCCGTATTAAAATTCACATATGCGGTATGTAATGACTTTCCGCATGTATGAACAAAACCGCATTTAAAAACACTGGTTTAGACAAACCACCAACGATCATGCCTGATGAGGTTCAGTCCATGGATAAGCAATTTACATATCTAGAGATAAACAACTACATATACAATTAAAGTTACGAAAATTTTACATAATGTCCTTCTTTTTCAAAAAATAAAACAAAATATTCTCCTTCCAAAATTCTTAACAAAATGTCTATGAGCTCCACTTTTCTCCTCTTTTCCCCTCCCTCCCACTCCTCCCTGTTTACTCTCCATTATTCTTTATTTAAGTAATAAATTTTGAAAGTAGACAATCTACTCGTGTTGTGGCTTCACCTGTACAACTATGTCATGTCTGCCGAATGGTCACATATTGAATGCCAAAGTTCAACGTAAAAATATAGATGAACTGCATTTTTGACGAGTTAGAATTAAAGTTCAATATATACTTCAACAATGAAGTTTGATACCGGAATCTTAAATTTTAAAAATCGAATATTGAAGTTTAAACCGAAATATACATATTTATAAATTATAATATTATAAGACTATTAATGACCATTATAGACTACTTGAGTTGTTTCATGCGTCATAAATAAAAATACATGTTGGAACACGAAAATTTTAAATTTAGGTATATAATATCACATAAAATACAACAGTATAAAAATATAGATAAATACAATATAATCATTTCCCACATTAAAAAAATATTGTATTTAATGTCTACACATGTACTTATGTCTAATGGCTTAATTCCTCCAGTCCACAGGGACAAGATTCAAGCCATAAGTACATGTGTAGGCATTAAATGCCAAAAAAGAGACTCAAGTCGCAAACAACATCAGACACTGTATGACAATTGTTAGTTTGCCATGAAAATCTCTTATTTTCAACTACTTTTAATGAATGAATATAGTTTGAGTTATAAAATTCAATTTAACTGTTGAAATATTGATCAATAATACATGACGGTTAAAATAAATTGTAAACATTAAACTACAAATATTTTAAGGTCAAGGCAAACTAGCTATATTCTCATAATCCATTTTAAGTTGAAAAACTTATCTTACAAAGCAGTCCCAATTAGATTGGAGTTGATTCATCGATATTAATGTTTTTTTTTAATTATTAAGTCGAAAAGTTCTACAATTGGTCACAGAAATTAAATCATATAATATTAATGCTTCGTGGAAATTATCTAATTTATAGATTTTCATAAAATTAATTTTCTGATTGGATGTCAGTTAAAAAAAGAAAATTGAAGAAAATAATAAATAAGAATGACAAAATAAAAATAGAAAGAAAAATAAGAAAATAAATAAAGCAGATTGAAAATGCAAAAAAATAGTGAAAATGGACATATCCAATAGGATGAGAAAATGGAGAGCAATAAAGAGGCGGCCCCTCACTTTGTATCCTGTTAAATCTTACATGTGGGTCCCTATATTTGTTTTTTTTCTCTATTTATGCTGTGTCCTCAATACCTCCTATGAACTTATCCTTTTGATTCACATGAGCCAAGTCCAAATGCTTGGAGGGCTCAAGATTGGGGTCCACTCGTCCCCAACAGCTCAACCAAAGGCCCAAAATAAGAAGAAGAAAAAAAATCACAAGATGAGCATGAATATGGGAATTTCACTTTTTTTTTTCTTCTTCCAATTCACCTTTTGACCTTTCCAATCACTTTCTTTACATATTACGAAATGGGAGATGTATATATGTCACTTGTTTTGTCTTGTCCGCCTTTTTGCACGGTCCAAATTTGAGCAGAGAGCTTTTTTTCTTCTTTTATCATCTGATTTCCGATTTTTTTTTTTTTTTACCTTTCTAAATTTCAATGTTTTAAATAGCGTTTATAGCGTCATAGCGGGAAGGCTACAAAAAAAGCTATAGCGGAAGCTATTCCAAATAGCGTTTTTTTTTTTTACAAAAATTATATTATATATTTGTACTATATATTAACATTAGAACAATAAATAACACCAAATTAATTAAGAAATTATAATATTCATATTAAACTAGTACAAAAGTCCATGGTTCAAAATATCCATAATAATATCATAAACTATCGATATTTTTCTATACAAAATATCTTAAGCATCATGATTCATTCTATTTTTTTTTCTATACAAAATAAATTTTATGGATCTTTATTTAAACCCATATAAATTGTCTAAAAAAGTCCAATATACATAGCGCGCAAATAGCGCGCTACACGCTATGCGCTATAGCGGACCGCTATTACCGCTATAGCGGACCGCTATTACCGCTATAGCGGACCGCTATTACCGCTATAGCGGCCGTAGCGCAATTAGCGTATTTTCATGCCATAGCTTAGCGTTTAGGGTCCAAAAACGCTATAGCGCGCTATTTAGAACACTGCTAAATTTTAAAGATTCTTTTCCTTTTTCCCACATTCAAATCGCTAGATTTGAAAACTGTAACGCTATTTGGAAGAGTATAACTAAGGTGTTCTTAAGCTCACTAAGTCCCTTTATGAGCTTAACTCAAAAACCTATTGGATTGACTTTAAACGACGCATTCAAACCGTTGAAACCGATCTACTTCATGAGTGATGCGTTTACATAGCAAATTTTTAAATTTTTAAATTTTTGAACTAATTTAGTATGAGTCAAGCGGTCAAAAAAGAAGAAGATGATTTATAAGTTCATTTTAATGAGTTCATTTTTTAACATTTTTTGACCATTTGATCTTATACTAAACTAGTTCGAAAATTAAAAATTTGACATGTAAACGCATCACTCATGAAGTAGAACGGTTTTAATAGTTTGAATGTGTCATTTGAAATCAATCCGATAGGTTTTTGGATTAAGCTCACAAAGGGACTTTTTTTTAGAACTAAGAGAATTTTTTTTCTAACAGCATTAATTATTATTTATTTTCTGTTATCCGATTTTATTTCTTGTAGTTAAATTTCTAACAACAAGAGGTACTTATATATAACTCATTAATTACGTACGTGTTAATTTGTTGTATCAATAATTAATTAATGTTTAGTGTTTTTTTTTAGAATAATTATTTTAGTACCCACAGTTGAGTATCCGCATTGTACCCGCAGTTGATTCATTTCCCAATTAACTTCCATAACGGTATAACTAACTTTGTCAATCATTAAACTACCTTGAAAAACGTGTAAAAGATGAGTCCAGTTTTTTTCTTTAAATACTTGATATCTTAAGTATAAATACTTGATGAATTATATATGAATATTTGATATCTTAGGTATGAATACTTTTCATATTTGAATATTTGATACTTTGAAAAACGTGTAAAAGTATGTCATCATGGATCTCATTTGAAAGAGAAAATTGTGTAGAACACGTTCGTGGTTTTAAATTTGTAAAATTCCTCATAGATCGTCTCAAAAATTGGTTAGATTGAACGGAGAAAAAAAAACCACCTTGAAAAACGTATAAAAGATGAGTAGGTATTGTGTCTAGTTTTTTTTTAAATACTTGATATCTTAGGTATGAATACTTGATGAATTATATATAAATACTTGATAATTTAGGTATAAATATTTTTCATTTTGTATGTGAATTAATTTAAACCATGAATGTAGCACTGGTGGTGTGATCCACGTGACTTTTTGGTTGTGGTCCCCAATGCAGTCTGACACGTGACTTTTTGGTTGTGGATTTTTCATATATGTAGTTCATTGTATAGATATAAATACTTGTCTTGTATAGATATAAATACTTCACAATGTTACTATTAATACTTGTAAAACAAAATTACAGTTTTGGAACGGTTGTGTGGTCCCCTAATGCGGGTACGACGCGAGAATTTTTCAAAAAAAGTGCGGGTACGGTTATTTAAAAAAATTCATATATCATATATGTAGTTCATTGTATAGATATAAATACTTGTCTTGTATAGGTATAAATACTTCACAATGTTACTATTAATACTTGTAAACTAAAATTACAGTTTTGACAATTTAGGTCCCAAAAACAGTTATGACAGTTTAGATGCGGTCCCCAAAAACAGTTATAATAGTTTATGTGCGGGTACAGTGCGGGTACTCAACTGCGGGTACTCATATCAGCTTCCTTGTTTTTATTAAAGGTCCCGGTACGTACACCTTAGCATTTTTAGATGCGACTTCTACGGCTGAGCCGTAGAGAGATGGGATGGGACTATATATTATGTTTAGTGTTAATTTGTTGACTTTCATACATGCTGCGAAAGCGCTGATATAACGAACCTAACGTGTTAGCTAGTCTACATATATATCAGCTAGCTAGTCAAGTAATTTATATTATTATAATTTATTCCATTACAATCTTCTTAGATTTTTTTTCAATTATTGATGTTCAGTGACGTACCTAACGTGTTAAATAAGCGATCGATCGATATATCACAATTAAGTTTGTCAACAAAATTATAATTTATTAATGGTAATAATTAATTATGTGAAGCTGATGGATCCGCTTAATTATACTGAAGAGGAATATATAACGCATATTCTTTGTACAAGCTAAGGAAGCTAGACTCAGACAATGATCGAGATTAGTATGAGACAAGGCCTTGAGGACTAATTAATTCGAAGATTCAGAAACGATCCTAGCTAGCTAGCAGTGCTGAATTATATTAGAAGATGCATGCATGCTACCTGACCTGTTAATCGGGTTAATTAATTTGAAACGATGCCTGCCAATTAATGGAACCATGAAAGGGAGTCTTAATTGGCCTGATTTGTGTAGGCCAATTGAACAATTAATCCGAGTTAATACAAGTTAATTTAGAGAATGAATTGAACATACATATGATGTATACTAGTCTAGCTGGCATGTTAATATATAAGCTGTGAAACACAAGAATTCGTATTGGATTAGCTTAATTAATTAAGCTCTAAAACTGTGCCGGCGACATATCATAACACCAAAGAAGGGAATCTTTTGAGCAGTTGTCTTGTCTGCTTAGCAGCCTCGACACGTGTTTGTTTATGGTAGGGCCGTAGGGCAATGTTAAAAGAAGAAACATGCAAGGAATCTTAAATTAAAAAAAAAAAAATGCAAGGAATCAGCAATACTATTGGTGGCATGAGAAGATGCTATATATATATATGTGCACCTAAACTAACTCAAGCCATTTGATCACAAGTGAAGGATCGATGATGATATTATTATATGCCACCTAGCTAGCTCAAAGATGCTGCATGCATGATCCTAATTAATTTCCAAGCCTATAAAAGGCCTCCCACAAATGGAACTCTAATCCCCCACCCCCACCCCTCATAATTCACTTTTCTCCTACAAGAAATTAAGTCCTTCATTTTCTCAAAGCTAGCTCTAGTTAGGTAAAATCACAACAAGAATAAGTAATTTTTTGTGAGGGTAAAAAGTGACTTTTCGCGACGGAGTACCGTCATAATTGTGCTTTTCTATTCGCGACGGAGAACCGTCATAAATGCGTTTTTTCCCTCGAGATAAGTGCCTACTTTGTTGTTGTGAATATAGAAAGAGTGTGTGCGTGTGTCTGTTGTTTATGTATCATGTAGGCTCACTTTGTCTTTAACCATTTTAAGCAAAAGAAAAAAAAAAAAAAAGGCTTGCATTTATTTGACACAATATTATATATGCTCACTTTGTCTTCCATTTTTTAATGAAAATAGGCACCGGGCAAAATATTATGCTGCCCACTTTTCCTCATATTATTTGCAAGACACATTTTTATTAAGACTTTTGATGTGGAAGTTTGTTATAATGTCTTCTTTTTGTACTCTTTTGGTTTTTGATGTTTCTTCTTTTCTCTTTACACCTGGATACTGCATTACAACTTTGAATCAGCACCAAAACACAGAAAAACAAATAGCCGCATAAAAAGATTTTAGAAATAGAAAAAAAAAAAAAAACTTATAGGTATACTGTTAGCCTTATAGATTATTTGTGTGTTCATATAATTTAAGTGTTATTTGATATTCCATCAAAAGTTATTGAATATAGCTAGAGTGAGGTTATCACTACTACAGAAAAAGAGATTGCACACGGACATTAATGGAGGAGCTACACGGATTTCCTGCCGTGTTTAAAGCCAGGGTGTAAGAATAGGTCAGAAACTACACACGGATATTTAACCGTGTGTGATTATAACGATTTCTACACGGATTACTTTGTAACCAGCCGTGTACAAAGACCTGCCGGTGTCGCCCTCCAAGTTACCGAGCTACACGGATTTTACCTAAACACCCGTGTACAAAAGACCTTTCTACACGGACTTTTAATTTCAGAATCCGTGTATGATTACTCTTACTACACGAATTTGTATTAAATGTCCGTGTAGCTCTCTTAGCTATCATACACGGACAGTTGTTAAATATCCGTGTATAAATAGCTAATCTTTTTTTTGTATATTTTGTTTTTTGGCCTCCAGCTTTGCTATCATACACGGACATTCATCAAATAATCCGTGTATGATTACGCTTTCTACACGGATTTGTATTAAATGTCCGTGTAGCTCTCTTAGCTATCATACACGGACATTTGTTAAATATCCGTGTATAATTAGCTAATCTTTTTTTTTTTGTATATTTTGTTTTTGGGCTAGCCTCCAGCTTTGCTAGCCAGTTTTTTTCTACATAATTATACAAAATTCATATAGCAATAAATTCATTCGAAACAGATTAATTAGCAAGAAATTCATATACTAAATTATACAATATTTTATACAAATCTATGCAAATCCATATCAAGGATTACAAAATTCCATGGTAAACCATCTTGCCCACATGCACCGCAAATCGTCGATCTGATCCTCGGTGTAATGCGTTTGCTTTGTCACATTCTACAATTATAATTTGATAATAGTTAGTATTTCAGAAAAGGTAGATATCAATTGCTTATTATATAGGAACAATTAATATGAAGTGCATACCGCTTTTGGGAATTGGAATTGTATTCTTTCGACAAAGTCCAACATGAATATCATCGTGTAATAAGTGTTAGTGTTATGATCTAGAAGCCAACCATTTATGGATGTTTCTATGTTTTGTTCATGAAATGAAAGAATCATTTTGTTCCTTGAGTATTTAATTATATTATGGATTTTTCGAGTTGAGGACTTGAAATGTAGAACTCTATAATAATAATATAATAAATACTCTAAATGTCCCTAATCTTGGTAATTAAAAAGGAACACTATTTACCGGTACGAGATTAGTATGTGGATTAAATGATGATTATGTTCTACGGATCATATGGTAAGGAGCTACCAATTTAATCACATAAATACCTGATGGAGATCAGGAGATTGGACATGACCCAAAAACGAAACATAACATGGATTGTGTTAGTGTCATTAATGTTTCATTTGTGTCTTGATTTCTTTGGTATGAGATGATTATTTTTCCTACATGAGATACATGTATCTGTAGGTGTTGTCCAACGCTGACCGTAACTGGCAGCTATACAGATAATATCTCAATATGTGTGTCTTGTGCGGAGGAAAAGATATTTATCAAGAATACCAGTGTCCCTCATATTTCATATGTGAGTGATGATATCTTCGGGCCCCTTGATGGAGTAATAAAGTATGCATGCAAGTATGATCAATGAGTTTGATCATTATTTACTGAATTACTTGGAATCAAGAAAAGAATAAATTTGCAAGGATGACACTCTCCTGCCTTGGATTATTCCCTATATCATGTGGCACGTGAATTGACACAAGCAATTAAATATTGCTTTAGGATCGTGATGTTGATTGGTTCATATCATCTTTATCTGTTGAGTAATTATAATGCATATTGCTAGGTGCCGCTTATAATTTATAGAATTAAAAGAAGTTTTGATTCTATTGTCAACACGATATAGATCCTACGAGGTCACACCCAAGAGAGAAAAACGAAACAAATAAAAGTGTCATGGAGATGACTAACTTGATCTTAGAATAAATTTATTACATGTTAGACATGGTATACAAATTTATTTCTCAACAAAATTGAGCAAATACAATTAACCGTAACAATTGTCAGGTGGGCCAAAAGTTGGCATAAATGGCAAAAACAAAAATGACATAAATAGAAATTGGCCCAAGCCCAATTTAACATTAAATGGAGAAGTCCATTTGATGAAGTGGGTTTGGAATAAAGTGGGATAAAAGTACATCTAATTGAGAGCTCCATTGGATGGCAAAAATAAAAGTTATTTTTGTTATGTTTAAATCTAGCCATCCATTGTGGTTGAGATGATTAAAAAATACCCTAAATTAATATTATAAATACCCCACCTTTTTCCAAACCCTAGCCACCATTCTAATCTCTCTCTTCTTCCTTCTCTTGTAAGAAAAATAGAAAAACGTTTTTGTAAGAAGAGGTGAAAAAGAGAAGAGTTTTTGCAATTTTGTCTCCACCATTTTTGCTCATGTGTTGAGCACAACTTCTACACTAAAATTAATAGTTGATTGAAGAGGTAGAAGCTAAGGTTAAGTTAGATTCTTGGTTGATTACCTCTAGCAAGGGAAAAACAAGAGTTTCGTTTAATCTCGGGTGGATACTCGTAGAGGCTTCGTGCGTTCGAAGCGGGTGTCATTTCGAGGCCGACTTGGAGAAGTGAAGGCTCGACAAGGAGGCAACAACCCTACATCTCAAGTCCCTACTTCTTGGTTTAGAGACCAAGATTTGAGGTATAAAGATTAAACAAGTTAAAATGCTAAATACGGTTCATCGTTAGTCAAATAAGTAGATCTATGTTGGTTTCTTTGAGTTAAATTTTTGAAATTTGCTCTTGCATGAAACTAATATTTTCTTCAATAAGCGCATTCCCAACTCTCCAACTGTTGCGGGCTCTGAAATTTACATTTAGCGGCCTTTGTTAGAATGACAATAATTTTTTGAACAAGATATGAAATTATTAACTCATAAAGTGTGCTCACCAACATCCACTTCCAATTCGACTTATTTTTCTTGCGCGTGCCCGTGCTATGCAATCCTCCCTCTTTAATATATTTCGCAAAAGCCCTTACAAAATTGAGTGAATATAATTAGCAATTTTATAATTTGATATGATTGAAAGAAATTCAAACCTAGTGAATTATTATTGCTTACTTATTCACAAAAAGGAAGATAGCTTTGCACTTGTCAAGCGCGATCCTTCCTTTGAGCTTACAAGAATCAACAATTCTGCCCACATTTAGGTACGGCACAATGATAATCGAATCGGGCACGCTTTTGCTCCTTTACAAGTGTAACCCGACAAATTCCCGTACGCGGGAAAATCATTTACGGTGCAAAACACCAAGGCCCGCAATTGAAAGACCTCTTTGCAGTACGCATCCCAGACCGGGACGCTATCACGCCACAATTTTTGGAGGTCCTCGATTAATGGTGCAAGATATACATCTATGTCATTTCCTTGTTGTCTGGGTCCTTGGATTAGTAATGACATCATTATATATCTGCGTTTCATGCACAACCAAGGAGGAAGATTGTAAATGCATAAAAGAACTGGCCAAGTACTGTGCCGACTGCTCATGCTTCCAAATTGACTCATTCCATCTGAGCTCACCACAATCCTAAAGTTCCTCATTTCAGAACCAAATTTTTTGAAATGTCTGTCAATGTTTCTCCATTGAGGAGAATCAGCCGGGTGCCTTAGTTTACCGTCATTTTTGCGCTCTTCTTCGTGCCAGCGCAATAATTTTGCATCTTTGAGATTCGCAAACAACCGTTTGAATCTCGGTATTATCGGCAAATACCACAACACCTTAGCCGGAGGCCGGCCATTTGTGTCCTCGTTACAATCATCAGTGTCCTGGTTCTTACGTTTATACCGTGAAACACCGCATTTAGGACATACATGCATGGCCTCGTACTCGTTATGATACAATACACAGTCATTCGGACATGCATGTATTCTTTCGATCTTCAACCCCATTGGACATATCAACTTCTTTGCCTGATATATTGTACCGGGTAACTCGTTGTTATCTGGGAGCATTTCTCGTAAAAGCTATAATAAGGACGTGAAACTCTTATCGCTCCAACCTTGTCTGCTTTTAAGTTTAATAATTTCAACACAGCTGACAGTTTTGTAAATTTAGTACAGCTTCTTGGATTCATTAGACAAATTTTGAAATTTATCATAATTTTTATCACTAATTTCATCTTTCACATCACGTAACATTTCCTCCAAATTTTCAGTAAACTCGTGTTCTACATTTTCATCAAAATTCATCTCCATCTCATCATCGTCGTTTCCGAGTTCGACATTATCAGAATCTTCGACACTCTCATAATCCTCGTTCCAATCAAGTTCAAAATTATCAGAAATTCCAACATTCTCATCATTCAATTCACGATTACAATCTTTATTGGCACTACTACTTTCTCCAAATTTCTCACCATGCATGAACCAACATGTATATCTCTTCTTAAATTCCCGACAAATCAAATGAGCTCTAATTTCTTCGATGTCCAAAAATCTTAATAAATTTTTACAATCTTTACAAGGACACAAAATGTCTTCTTCTTTTTTCTTCACTCTATAACTCTCAGCAAATTTTATAAACTCATCAACGCGAACCAAATATTCTTCACTGTCACGTCGCATTTCATACATCCAACTTCGATCCATCTGTAAATTAAATTAAAAAAATGATTTGATCAATTAATCATGCATGGTCAACATTCTCCATTGTAACAAAATTTTGGGCTTACAATCCTAACCCACTCTTTGAATATTATGTCTCATATGTGAACACATATTAGCGAGATTTAATTAGTATTTGAGAAAAATTCGGCAGCATTTCCCCTTAACTCCCCAAGTATGCATATGAAACACATACTCGTAGGAGCAATAAGGCAAAATACCGACGAACTTTCATCAAATACTAATTAAATCCCGCTAATATGTGTTCACATCCTAAATGAGACATAATATTCAAAGAGCAGTCCCAAAACGGGGACTATCCAAAATTAATCTCTATTGGATTAATTTTGAACGGGCATGGACCTAAAAGCATCTATAGGTCGGTTATTGGACCACAATACACTAATTAATTACATCTAAAATTAAGAAATCAAGCATGCATGAAATGACCTAAATAAGCATAAATAACAGAAAATTAGAGGAAGAAAATGATTTAAATACATATTACTAACCTTAGAAAGATGGAGAGGAGAAAATACAAACTTCAAAGATCTCAGATCTCAGCTGCTGGCCTCAATTCGCAGAAATCTGATAGGAAAAAGCTCAGTTCAGAGAGATGTACAGTGGCATATATAAAAGACTTGATCAAAACGGCGCTGGAAGGAGAAGTCCTTAAAACCCTACACACTTTTATACACGGATATTTACTTATTAATCCGTGTAGCTCTCCAACTAACCATACACGGCTATTTACTTATTAATCCGTGTACATTTCTACCATTTCTACACGGATATATTATCAAAAATCCGTGTATATATTCCTACACGGATATTTAACAAAAATCCGTGTAGCTCTCTCAATTATTTGCACACGGACCTCTTTACACACGGATTTGTGGTTTCTAATAAACCGTGTAGCTCTCTCTAATAATTCTACACTGATTATTAACTAAATAGCCGTGTAGAAATCGTGCAGATCTTTTGTGCAAGTAAAAAATCATATTTGGTACACGGTTCTTATATAAAATTGTCAAATCCGTGTACAATGTGCAGTGTACAATGACTATTTTTGTAGTAGTGTATGATAATATACATATTATGGATCGACCCATGCTATGGATCCATATTTTTAATTTCAAAGTTCAAACAGTCGATCTAACCATTAAAGATAATTTTCATTTGCAAATGTACTAGGAGATCAAAGTTTACATCTTTGAGAATATGTACTATTTTTAGATAGGTAGAAAATCACTCGATCAAAGTTTACACGAGGTACACTCTGGGTATAGCTAGCAGTTCCTTTACTAAAGTGTGAATTGTATTATTTGTTATAGGTGAAACGCTACATTGAGAAAAGATATAGTGCCAGATAGGGCTGCAAACGAACCGAACTGAACCGAATCGAACTTACCTCCAGTTTGAATTTGGTTTGAATTAATTTCGAACGAACTCAATTTCGAATCGAATTTTTTACGAACTCAATTTCAAACTTTTACGAACTTTGTTACGAGTTATGACTTATGGCTGGGCCATAGTTCGAAATTACAGCACTTCAATAAAAACTCAGGCATTCTGAATTCTAATTACACAGTACACCAAAGTTGGAAATCAAAGTTCATTACAAATACCAAAATTTATATCAAACACCAAAGTTTAGTACATTCAATCAAAGTTCAGTACAATCACAGTATCCAAAGTTTTCCAAATAGCCAACAGGAGAAACATCACCAAAGTTTTCAAATATCCAAAGTATTCAAGAAACATTTTTCAGAAGTCAGAACTGAGAGTAATTATGGACTGGGCGGCCTTATATTTTCATCAGCGAACATAAGTTATCAGCGGAAATCAACGGTTCACGTTTGAGTTAATTTCAAACTAAGTTTGGTTTGCGAACCTATTTCGAACGAACTAGGTCCAGTTTGAGTTTGGTTTGAATTAATTTCGAACGAACTCAATTTTGAATCGAATTTTTTACGAACTTTTTCGAATCAAACTCGAATCGAATTACGAACTACGAATTTTTTGTGCAGCCCCAGTGCCAGACATAACCGATACAAAATAAGACATCCGGGCACACGCACAACTTACCAAACAAGTGTAACTGACACGCTAGCTGTTTTCTATATAATTTCTAATTATCATTGGTCATATCCGTCAGAGATCGAGGAGCACTATTCTGACGACACGTGGCCAAAAGAGCCTCGTGTATGTTCCTTAATTTCCTGAGAGGGAATAAGGTGTACATATATATCAAGAGCAATTAATACCTTAATTATATATAAAAGATTTATTGCCTTCTTTGGTTTCTCCATGTGTATCTTTAATTAAATCTCCCCTTAATATATACATGCACTTTCGTATTTTAACTTAATTTTAATTATCCAGATCGAGAAGGATATATATAGCTAGAAGAAGTTATTATTAATTTTGTGAAAAGAAAAATGGAGGGTGGAGATAAGTACCGAGTGTACCTGGTTGGAGAGGGAGAGAAGGATACACAATGGAGGCATGGCGGAGCACCCAAATATGATCTGGTTAATCAACTCTTTGAGCAAGAAAGAACCAAGGTATCTATATGATTTGTTGAAATTTTAATACCTTCTCTGGCCTAGCTGGCCATAGAGATTCTCCTCGTGGAGGGCGTGAAATTTTGACTTGTTTCTCGGATTTTTGTTTCTATATATATATCAAGATTCAATTAATATATATATCCGTCTGGTATATATATATGGTGGATAATCCAAATTTGCAACTGTTTTAATTCTTGTTTTCTTTTTAGGTAAGCTGGCCGTAGGGAAAACTGTTTTCGTGTTTAATTAAATATGTTTTTGTTGAATATATTTGACAGATATATCTTCCTATCTTCATCAAGTTTGATATATTTCTATGCTGAAATATTCACTCTCCATCAGATAATCTGATGATAAAGTTAATTTGTAGAGTAGAACTAGTGTGTTCTTAAGCTCACCAACTCCAAAATCTATCAAATTGATTTCAAATGACGAAAATTCAAACAGTTGAAACTGATATACTTTACGAGTGATGCGTTTATACGTAAAATTTATAAAATTTAAAATTCATTTAGTATACAAAGTCAAGCGGTTAAAAAATGATGAAAATTAAACACATTAAAATTAACTTATAAACATTCTTATTTTAACCATTTAACTTTATGTTGGATTTATTAAATGGTACGCCCGTTATGGGAAACATGAATCCAAAACCCGACTCGTTATGAAGAGGTGCAGACTCTTTATGAAGAGATACAGACCCTTCATGAAGAGGTGTGTTAGTATTATATATACTAGATCCTGTCCCTCTGTCTCTCTAAGATATATAATAACAGAATAGTGACTGATAAGAAAGAGAGAGTAACGCACTAAGAAACTCTGTTAACAATTGAAGGTCTTAGGTCGTGGAAAACGCAGGGCTTTCGGCTTCGGCTTGTGATTCCTTGCAGAACCAGTGATACTGCTACGCTCGCAAGATCCGCTTCCGCACGAATATTAACGGAGTAATTTGTAAGTTCTATCCGTTAATTAACACTTTATACTAGATTAATTCAAAAATTTATTAATTTTACATGTAAGCGCATCACTCGTGAAGTATATTGGTTTCAAAGATTTGAATTCATCATTTCAAGCAAATCCGATCGGTATCAACGCATCTACCTCATATCAAATGTTCTCTCCTTTGAAATTTGTATTTTTTTCAATAATGGCTGAGCATTTATTTTTCTACTCTTAATCATATACAAACTAGAAAGTTTTCAATTTTGTAACTTAATTTTTCTACTCATATATAATCATATATAAATTAGCTAGAAAGTACTTTTAATTAACAATTTGATTCGAATTTGATCCGATAGCTCTTGCTATAAATATAATCTCACAAATTTCTTTGGAGAGCCTAAGGTCACTCTACCTTAAATATTGTGATCCTGGCAGATTTAACCTATAATCTTTTCTAGATTTTAAAATCAAGGGGATCAAATCTGCTTTCAAAACTTGATAAGTTCTTTCTTCTAACAGATCATGAATGCCCTTTCCTTTCCATTTTTGTGTTATAACAGGAATGGCCAAAGGGCTCTCTAGAAGAGACGGTACAAAACACAATAAAGACATGGGAGATGGAACTCTCACACAAGCTTCGCCTTTCGGACTTCAAATCCATCAACCGTGAAACATTCACGCTCTCAGTCAATGGCCGCAGACCCCTCTCAGGTATGGATCTGATACTGGTATTTTGATGCTGGCACAGTTCTTCTATTTATATCAAAACAAAAATCATAATTTTTTTCACAAAAGTAAATTTTTTATCTATAGTTGTCGACATTTAATTATCTGATTATCGACACATAATAATGCATATTAACTATAGTACCAAATAATTATTTTCAGGTGAGGAAACACTATCTCTGGGCAGTTATAACGCTCTGCTGGCAACATCCATGCCAGCTGAACTCTGCCCGAAAGGATACTACAACTCAAAGGATGAGACGTTTGAGTCGTCCCACGAGGGTTTTAGGTCGGCATTTCCCCGTGGGTTTGCATGGGAGGTGCTGGAGGTGTACTCGGGCCCGCCAGTGGTGGCATTCAAGTTCCGGCACTGGGGCCACATGGAAGGGAACTTCAAAGACCACGCTCCGACTGGAGAGATGGTTGAGTTCATCGGAATTGCTGTTCTTAAGGTAAAAACAAAACAAAAAAACATATCCCAATTGAGTTCATCAGATAATATCAGATGTGAAATATGAAATAAAACGGTACAAAAACATGAAGTGAAGTTCTATTTAGAAGTATCAGATAATGAAGTTTCAAGTTGATCGATAATGTCTGAATACTTTTTTTTTTTCAGGTGGATGAACAATTGAGGGCTGAAACAGTGGAGATTTACTATGATCAGGGAGAATTCATGGCTGGGCTTCTTAAAGGCCCAAAGCTTGCCTCAACTGAAGAAGAGCAAAATACATCTAGCGCTCAAAGGTGTCCCTTTATGTAATGGTACCAGTGTAGCTTAATAAAAGAGTTTGTTACCTGTTAGACATAATTAATGAACTCTCAGCAGATTTAATATCCAAATAAAGTTTCGTTATAACTATCTTGCAATGTGTTATCGTTGTTATTTTGTTCTAGCTGTACTCAATGATATTCTCGTATGATAATGGAAAAGCACACTACTTTCTCATGCATAATACAAACATTCTGAGAAAGATAGGCAGTGCAACAACTCACAAATAATCGTTTATAACAATAAATAATCTCTATCAGAACCATAATAAAAAACTCTCTCTATCAGAACATACTGGCAAAATATATATGCTGCCCAAGGTATTTCTGTTATCTTGCCATGTACTATCAACCACAGCAATACCCATTAACCACAGCAATTAAACATTCCAACTAATATGAACTTAGACAACTTCAATCACTTGCGACATATAAAGAGAAGACAGGCACAGAAGAACCAAGAAGTAAATAAGGCACATGTCATATACATAATTAAAGTGAGACATCTAAACCCTCAGATTCAACAAATTTTGCGTTTTGTTTGACAAGGATTCAGCATTTCAGGTTCCAATGTTGTTCTCATGAAGATTTCACAACTATGAGTTAGAGATATACATTCAATTTTAAAAAACCAATATAAGTGTAACAATAAAAGGTATCACCAAAGGCTAAAAAGTAAAAAGAAAAAAAAAATTATGCCCATGGACTACCTAAAACATTCCATCCTAGGGTTGCACTTTTTATGTTTTACACCTAAATTCATCATGCAGGTAATTGAAGCTTTGCATTGTTCTTCCAACTGCAACACATAAAAAAAGAATTAACCAAGTACTTGATAATCAGCTGGTAAAAGCTATTAGCAAACTTGACATCCAGTAATTGGGTATTTTTTTTTTCTCATGGAGCTTTCTTTGGTGGATATCTAATGTTTGAAAGGCTTCTATAAAACTCAACTCAATTATAGACCCCATACAGATTTTCGTTAAAGATAAATTATCTACAGTGGAAAACCTGCTCAAATATTCACTAAAAATATTGCGTTGTAGTCCTTAAAGTAAAAGAGAAACTTTTGTTTTAGCTTTACCTCAAAAAGTAGTAATAGAAGAAGTCGGCATACAAAGCAGTTTGAACAAGCCCCGCAATCCAAGCTGTACAGTTATCAAGAGTCAGCATCATTAGGTAAAACTTTCCCATATCATACCAGCAGAAATTAAGTACCAAAAATTTCATGCAAAAAATCAAAAGTGTAGCCATAAAGCATCTTCTAGATGAGCAAGTTCTTAATCTCTTTTCTCATTTTGCTGCACTTTGCATGATATTTGAGGTTTTGTAGTAGTAAGTATTCAGTTGAACACTGAAACAAATGTAACTATGTATTATCAGAAATGAATCCTGAACTTGCTCTTTTCATATCTTTTTCAAATAAATGAAGGTTTAATTTAACTCAATTTTGATGAAATTGCGAACTAAATAATTTGTCTTACGAATCAAGCGAAAGTAGTGGTCCTCGGTGAAGTAGCGATAAATCCAATTTATCACGTAGAAGGCACGATAAGCACTGTCACAGAATTTAGTTATCAGCATCTCAAATCCAAAGGCAAAGCAATAAGCAAATAATTATTTACGAGTTATAACAAATTCAAACTTTCTTTTCAATACGCTGTTGTGCTAATTTGGGCTTTTTTCGCGCTTTATTCACCATTTTTTCCAATAGAATGCATACATGAAAAAACAGAAAGAACAATATGAAATAGTATATATCAGTGAAATCTTACCCAAGGAAGAGACAATATTGGCCTGTCAAATTGTCAACATTTCCACTTCTTTGCAAAAGGACCAACTGGGGAAGAATAGCAACTGCTTCTAGATATATAGAAAATGCCCAGAACACCTATTGTAATTCAAATTTCACCATATTAGAAAATGTAGAGTAATTCATAATGAGGGCTTTTCTTTGTTTAATGTAAGAAGCTGTCTCTGCTAAATTCTTCATTCCACTTTGAACAAGGTACCAGAAAAGCTATCCTAACCAGATTTTGAACTAAATTAACTATTTGAATTTGCCAGCAGATGAGACATGGTTCAAATGGAATTTGTAATAACCTTGAAAATATTATGTTGGCATATATATTGACAAATTAAACATTCAACAGATTTAGTTAGTTAAGCGGCATTTACCCCATATGAACTTTTCTCCTCCAATTTATGAGATTTGGTTCAAATGAAATTTGTAATAACCATGAAATTTTTTTTGTTGGCATAGATGACAAATTAAACATTCAACAGATTTAATTAGTTAAGCAGCATTTACCCCATGTGAACTTTTGTCTTCCAATTTATACAAAGGAATTTTATAAGAACTATTTTCAATGTGCATGATAAAATAGTACAATAATTTAAGGTGCACAATTAATACCAAGTCTAAGCCACTTGCAATTAAAATTTTCTATTTCAAATAGATTATTAAGTTATCAAATTTACCTCTTTTGTTGTGAGCCGGTCGTGAAATAAAAGCGCTAACACAAAGCTAACTACCACCAAAATATAATGCCTAAACGTATCAAGCTCCTTGTCATAAGTGCGCCGCACCAATGGATGTTTTCTCATATACCATACAATAGAAAGTGAGCTCAAAATAAAAACTATTTTCATGAATGTATTATACACAGATATGAAATCTGTGAAGAGATCAAGATATCGCGTGACAAACACTAGCGCATACAGCTCTTGAGTTTTTAGTGAGACCCCTGGATTTAAAAATCAAACAAAAAAAAGAGAGAGATTAGACAAACAATGTATTATTGCAAATTCTACAAACATTGAAAAGCTAGCACAGTGTGTAAATTTAATTGACGACTTAAATTGGAAGGATGAGGAGAAATTTTCTTCATATGCTTTCGAAGTTATTGACAGAAAAGGACAATACTGGTAAGTGTGTAACTGGAATTTACTAAAACAATCAAACTGACAAAGCAGTCCACAGGAAGAGTTTCACGAGTACAATTAATTATCTAATTATTCAAAGTGAACTAGAATCGCTCATAGTGATATAGCGCTTAATAGAAGAAATACGAACCAGAGCACGATTTGGTGGCATAGATCTTGAGAAGAAGCACTATGACGCTAAAAAGATGCGTCATATCTCCGGCGAATCTGAAGATATTCATCTTAAAACCCTAGATCTCTTCCTCCTGCTGCTACTAAATCGACTATCCTTTCTCTGAAGCAACAGGGAAGTCACCAATGCCGGATCGAGATCGATCGATTCGGACGTTCGGAGAGAGATGGGAAGGAAGGGGTTTGCTTTGCACTTTTCGTAACGAAAATGGAAAGAAACGCAATGTGCTGAGAGCGATCGAGAACGATGCGGTGGCAGCTTATGAGAGAATCCACGAGGGAATTTCCAGACGGTGCGAGAGCGAGATCAGTATTGTTTGTAAATGAGAAGGAAATAAATCTGCTGTTATTCAGATCCCGACCGTTCAAACTTTTCCATGCGCCAATCACCACAAAGTAAGTTTGTTGCACGAATCTCTTGACAAAGAACAACGGTTTAGATCAGAATAACAGCAGATTTGTTTCCAAATGGGATAGTAGGTCCCAAGTCTTCCCATCCGTTTTAGGTTATCGTTGGAGGGTCCGGATCACCTAAAGTAACTCAATTTTTGAGTTTTGGATTGAGACCATCCGATTCAAATTCGTCACTGGGATCATCTCAGGATTCAAATCTGTCACTCGAGATGTGTGCGCTCCATTTCGGGATGGATTAATCAGATGGTCCCAATCTAAAACTCAAAATTGAGTTACTTCACTGGACCTGAATTTATCGAAATTATCAGTGCGCCGATAATTTATAATCTGGTTAATCTCAGCACAAATGCATCGCTATTTTATTGCAAAAATATTAATGACGCACGAATATTTTATACTCTGGTTAATCCTAGCACAAGTGTATATAGATATTTCAATGCAAAAACATCAAAAACACGCATATGTTTTATACCCTAAAAATATCATTATTTTAATGTTAAAACATCAATGTTTTTTGTAATAAGATATGAACGTCACATTTTTCTTTTAAAAAAACAACTGCTAAATTTTCTAGTGGTTGGGGAATTTTTCTAAAAAAAAAATCAAGGACATTTGTGTAATTTTTTTTAATTGAGGATATGAATAAAAAATTTAGTCTTATCCGTCTAAATATTTGAAATATGTGATTAAATATTTTAAATAAAATTTGGATAGTATCTAATCTATCTTTTTTGCAGCTCAATAATATCAAAAAGGATCATTCGATCAACATGAAAAGTGGACAATAGTTTATTTTTCTATTGTAGCAGTTTAAATAATACTAAAGATTTTATGTAAAAGTACTGACTACCGACGAAGCGTAGTTCAAATTTTTTGGAGGCAGTTTAAAATAATACTTTTAAAGATTTTTGAGCTAAACTTCGTCAGTACTTTTACATAACTTCAACTATTTACAGAGATGATATGAAAAAGGTAGGAGAAAAACCAATAAAAATTAGTGTGTGATCTGAACTGGAAAAGTGAAAATAACCTTCTAGCTGTTTGCCAATTGTGCTCTTGTTACACACAAACCACGGAAATAAACAATATTCATCATGTGCAATTATTGTACATATTTGCTAATTACGTGCTTATTTCGGTTGAACCAACTAAATTTACTTTTTTTTGGTAGGAAACAAAATTTTGTCAACCTTTCTTATCTACATAAATGGCATAACACACGTTGTTTTTTGTCCAGATTATTAAACAAAGGCGCGAGTTTTAAATGTGTATTTTTTCTTCGACACAATATATTCTCCAAACTTTTTGATATTTTTTTTTTAAAGTTTGCTAGAGACTGCCAAGAACCGAGTTCAAATCATCAAAAACTTACAAGAAAACTGAGAGTAAAATACTTTTATTACATCTTTAATAGACCATATATACAAAACAAAAACTATAAGATACAAACTATTTCTATTAAAATCAAAATCTTGGTGTATATGAAATGAAATTTTGATTAGACCCCTTTTTAGAGTGCTAGACAAAATTAAATCTTAATTAATAAAGAAAAAATAAAAAAAAATTAGTCTAGAAATAAACATTCTAGAACCAATCATAGTCCACAGATTTGTAACCCAAGTCAAAAATGATAATTGGATTGTATAGGCTGCTATCTGTTTGGTTGTCTCTCTCTCTCTCTTTTTCTCTTATATTTATCTCTTTGTAACACGCGACCACTGGCGACGTGACCACTGTCTCCCCTCCACGCGACCACTGCCGACGCTTGCCGACCTCTCGTGACACATCGTAGGCTTTGCTGGAGTTCGTGCCTTAATAATACACCTAAAAATTGGAGAATCGTAGGGGAAAGAGACACCAGGAAAGCCTAGTGGTATGTGTCACGAGATGTCGGCAAGCGTCGGCAGTGGTCGCGTGGAGGGGGGAGACCATATCTGATTTGGGTTCGGCGAGTGAGAGAGAGAGAGAGAGCAGCGAGAAAGGGCACAATACTTGGTATTAAGGTACGAACTCCTTTGTGTTGTTGGCCGGTCAAAAATTTAGTAAAAGATGGAGTCTGAGATAGAGCACAATAGTTGATTTGAACTCTCGATTAATGAATGAATCTAGGTTAAGTGGAGAATGAGGGGATGAGGGAATGGGCTTTGGAGGTGCATGCGATCTGGAAGAACTTGTCGAGACGGGTTTCGGATGAAGTTAGGTCACGGCCCGAAAGGCATACATTACTGTACTTGCCGGGTACTGTTATTGTTCCAGGGTTAATATTTCAAGAGGTTTATTACTGGGACTCCTATTGGGTGATCAGGTGAATTGTTGTTTCAAGCTCTTGACAAATGTTGTTTCAAGCTCAAACAAAAACTTTAGATTTCATTTATAAATTGTTCACAATTTACTGTACCAGATACTGGTATACTGGTCTACACATTAAATACTTGGAACAAATTGTTTTCTTTTTTTTGTAAGTTCTCCTTTACTCATAAATTGAGCTGGAGCCTGATTTTATGCAATCGATTGATTAATTCTTGTTCATTAAAACACTACATCTGTGGATTGATACAAGTCATATTAAAGCAATAGAAATGCTTGAAGCAATTAAAGCAAGATTCTTGCGATATTTCACACGGCCTTAAGTCATCAGTTAGAATACAAGAAATTGACAATGCAAATATCTTCACTACAGTTTTTAGTTCTAACTGCTGAGAACTAGTTTATGGAATAAACCTTTCACCTGCATGTACTCCTAATCATGATTTACTCATTATTTGAATCACAATTCACTGTATTTCAGTAGACTGGTACATGTCCTTTGGTACCAATAGTAAAATATCACTTGAGGGCATTTCGATGGTCAAGTATGGGTATCCAATAGTCTTCCTTGTGTATAGATGACCTTGCTAGATTATCACCATAATCTCAATGTCAATTGATGCGCCTCTGTCTGTCAGAGAAATATGTGTTAATCTTGATATTCAGAAATAGCAGTTTTGGTATTCTGACAGCCTATTTTGTGAATTTTGCACAGACCGATCTACAAGGCCAAAATTTGTGTTCTTGGTGTCTAAAATTCTCAGGAGAGTGTAAGCTTTTACCCCAGCAAATTTCAAATTTTTCTGAGACCTCTAGCTATGTCAGATGTTTGATTTTGTGAGAGGCAGTCTGTGTACCAGCCTGGTACAGTACCATTTTTTTTTTTTTTTTCAGAATCATAATTTTAAAATGCTCTCAGAAATTGTACAAAAATCAGAAAAATATGAAATTTGTTTTTGTTTGTCCATGAAAATGTCCTTTATTAGCTCATAAAACAGTTTGATCAAATTCAAAGTGTAGATATGGTTCTAATATTGGTTTGTATAGAGTGATGTTTTGGGGCTATTTGGTACCAACAGTTTGCCACTTTGTTTTCTCTTATTTGGTTACCTGGTACGGTGTACTTGGGATTGGTCTAGGAAATTTTAACATTGACATACACACAGTTACTAACTTCAAATATGTTTTGGGGGTTTTAATCTTGGATTATATGCATGAGAAGAGCAAAGATCAACAATCAAGAGATCAAATATTCAGTTCCTCCTTTTTTTATCAGAGTTATTTTTTATGGTTTACATGGGCCTTATCAGAACAGTACATGAGATTTTTATATTGAGGTCCCTAACTTATTTTTTATTTGTATTTTTCTATTTAAAAAAAAGGCAACAAATGCATGTATTTTTATGGTTGATTTATTTGATTTCGTTGATGTAAACTATGCTAAACACGTTTCCAATATTAACGATCTTCCAAATCAGGCAGAATAGTTTGTCTTTTACTGTGGCAAGTAATCGATATGAAGATGTGGATAAAGAAGCAGTAATAGCTGAATTCAGTAAGTATAAATTTGATACTTGCTAGTTTGACGTTGGTGATGAAGGCGTCGTAGGTTAGCGCCTTAGCGGTAGCGGGAAAGAAATGAGGAGAAAAAGGATTAGCACAGTAATTGATGAAGGGCAAAATCGTCTTTTAAACTTTATAGTAATATTAATTTTAAATTTTAAATAGATAAATGAAGAAATGGGGATATAAATAAAACAATTAAGTTTTGATTGGAAAATAACTAAATTTTAAGTTTCTGGAGAAATATCTAATAAGAGAAGTTTTGATGGGATATATATAAATTTCTCTACTTTTTAATATGCTGCTGCAATTCTTATTGCTGTAATTTACAAAATATATTTAATTTGAAAGGAGAGATCAAATATATACAGAAAAGACTTTGTTCAGGAATTCAAAACTTTTAGCATGGGTAGTCGCATGCAATTAATAGTTCTCGATAATCCAGACTACTTACATGGGCAGTGTAGGACTTCTTACATGGACCTTTGGAATAAAATAATAAAAAAAGAATCATCAAAACTTGTTACATGGATAAGTCCTTGGAACAGTTTTGTCTCAATTATGTAAACTTATTACATGGGCAGTGTATGACTTCTTACATGGACCTTTAGAATAAAATAATAATAAAAAATCATCAAAACTTGTTACATGAGAAAGGCCTTGCAATTGTTTAGTCTCAATTCTGCAGACTTATTGCATGGACCTTCATTAAAATATACTATTTGGCATGGCTGGCGGGTCATGGGTCGATAAGAGACAATTGCATGGTTAAACATCAAATCTTTTGCATGCGTTACTTTTTCTATGGAACACTCATGCAACATATACTATTGTGTCAAAAATGTCATTTCTTTTGCATGGGTCCTTCACACCCATGTAACAACTAAGTGCTACCCCTGTAATAAACCAAAATTCTAGTAGTGAATGCAGCATGGAAGGGCTTCAAGACGGAGCTCGTAAATCGCTACGTGAATACTCATAAAATGCCTTTTGACAAGTACCCATGGATCGAGACAGGGGTCTGGGATGAATTCATCGCAATGAAGACCTCAGAGGCATTTCGGGTATAATTAGGGGTTCTTTTCATTGGATTGTTGTGTTATGATGTCATGGCGGGCCAAACTGTTTTAGTTTGTTTTACTCTGATGTCATGTTCTTATCTGTTGTGTTTGGTATTTATGGTTTTACTTAGCGTTTGAAGACAATACGTAATTTCTAGTTTAATGCTTCTGGATAATATTATGTGCTATATTTTTCTATAATGAATGAACTTAGTATGTATGGTTATCATTTTGTATTACTCTCATATGTATGGTGGTTATCATGTATGTGCTATAGACTTTAGAACCCATCGTCATATGATGCGTTTTAAAATCCGTGTGCGTGAATCTCAGAGCGGGATGTGGACAAATCTTAAAGCGCATGGGAAACTACCAATAGTCATCGGACCTAGACCGGCTTTGGACAAAGTCTCATCCAAAGTCTGACCTAAACCGTCTGATCTGCATCAAAGTTCGTATAAACATTTAGATTCAAGGAGCCAATTAAATTTATTAAGTTTTACATATGTTTGCACAAATCTCAATACAAATCGGACGTTTAAGTTTGAATTTGAATGAGACTTTGTCCAAAGCCCTTTGGACAAAACCCAATCCCTTTAGACATATTGTTTTATGAGTGAGCCTATGGTGCTATGCATAGCACGGATGGCTAGTGTACTACGGCTCAATATAGTACTTTTTAAAATTCTAACGGTCGATCCAACCGTTCAATGTGATAATCATATGAATATGTACTTGCAAACTAAATTTTATATTTTTTTGAATTTTTTCACTATTTTTTTAGATAGGTAGAAAAATCAGTGTTTTCTGAAAATTCTGGACCATCAAAATTCTACCTATCCAAAAAAATAGTAAAAAAATTCGAAAAAATATAAAATTTAGTTTGCAAGTACATATTCATATGGTTATTACATTGAACGGTTGGATCGACCGTTAGGATTTTAAAAAGTACCATATTGAGCCGTAGTACACTAGCCATCCTTGCTATGCATAGCACCATAGGCTCACTCTTGTTTTATCATATATACATTTAGATGTTCAGCTTAGAAGCAACTGGATTTAGATATACATCAAATTAGTTACACTAATTAAAAAATAAATGCAGCTGGTGAGTCCTACCATAGTAAAAAAGAGAACTACTTTTATTAGGAAATATAGTATACAATGCTACACATCCGGACTACTAATATCACGTTAATTTTTTTGGGACCCAAGCCTCTATTCGTTCAGAGAGAATCTGAGCCGTTCATTGATTTAATCTGAGCCACTGATCAAAAGTCTATATCAATCTCAGCCTTTAATAAAAAATTTTGATTTTATGCTTCTGTTTCATGTAGTCAAACGTGTAGAAATCTAAATTTAGTGATTTATATCCATGCTACATACAGTGACACACAGAAATTGTATCACTGAATCTTAAAAAGCACCACGCGTTTTCTTTTTCCCACGCGTTTTCTTTTTCCCACTTCACCGAGTCTGTCAGAGGGTACCGTATAAGGGAATCTTTTGCAATTACTTGATCTGGACCGTTTTTTTTAACTTGGCACGAATCTCAAAGTGCAAAGCTCCACGCGTCCCACGCGTTTTCTCTGAATTCCTCCGAATTCATCGGTGTACCGTAAAAGGGAATCTTTCTCAATTACTTGATCTGGACCGTTTATTTTAACTTGGCACGAATCTCAAAGTCCAATAATAATGCCCCCCTCCCCCCACGCGTCCCTGAATTCGGGATTTTTTTAAAAATCATAAATAAAATAATTAAATAATATAAAATGGTAATTTTTCACCGATAACCCTAAAGTTATTTTTATTACAAATAATTATATTATAAAAACTTATCAATAATATAAAATTTCATTTATTATTTTATTAAATGGTAATTTTTCACCGATAACCCTAGAAGTTTATTCACCGATAACCCTAAAGTTATTTCTTATTACAAAGAATTATATTATAAAAACTTATCAATAATATAAAATTTCATTTATTATTTTATTAAATGATAATTTTTCACCGATAACCCTAGAAGTTTATTCACCGATAACCCTAAAGTTATTTTTATTTCAAAGAATTATATTATAAAAACTTATCAATAATATAAAATTTCATTTATTATTTTATTAAATGGTAATTTTTCACCGATAACCCTAGAAGTTTATTCACCGATAACCCTAAAGTTATTTTTATTACAAAGAATTATATTATAAAAACCTATCAATAATATAAAATTTCATTTATTATTTTATTAAATGGTAATTTTTCACCGATAACCCTAGAAGTTTATTCACCGATAACCCTAAAGTTATTTTTATTACAAAGAATTATATTATAAAAACCTATCAATAATATAAAATTTCATTTATTATTTTATTAAATGGTAATTTTTCACCGATAACCCTAGAAGTTTATTCACCGATAACCCTAAAGTTATTTTATTACATGGAATTTTGATTATAAAAACTTATCAATAATATAAAATTTCATTTATTATTTTATTAAATGGTAATTTTTCACCGATAACCCTAGAAGTTTATTCACCGATAACCCTAAAGTTATTTTTATTACAAAGAATTATATTATAAAAACTTATCAATAATATAAAATTTCATTTATTATTTTATTAAATGGTAATTTTTCACCGATAACCCTAGAAGTTTATTCACCGATAACCCTAAAGTTATTTTTATTACAAAGAATTATATTATAAAAACCTATCAATAATATAAAATTTCATTTATTATTTTATTAAATGGTAATTTTTCACCGATAACCCTAGAAGTTTATTCACCGATAACCCTAAAGTTATTTTTATTACAAAGAATTATATTATAAAAACTTATCAACAATATAAAATTTCATTTATTATTTTATTAAATGGTAATTTTTCACCGATAACCCTAGAAGTTTATTCACCGATAACCCTAAAGTTATTTTTATTACAAAGAATTATATTATAAAAACCTATCAATAATATAAAATTTCATTTATTATTTTATTAAATGGTAATTTTTCACCGATAACCCTAGAAGTTTATTCACCGATAACCCTAAAGTTATTTTTATTACAAAGAATTATATTATAAAAACTTATCAATAATATAAAATTTCATTTATTATTTTATTAAATGGTAATTTTTCACCGATAACCCTAGAAGTTTATTCACCGATAACCCTAAAGTTATTTTTATTACATGGAATTTTGATTAATCACAAGATAAAGGTTCTCGCAAAATTAATCATCAACTGATAAAGGCCAAAATGGCTACATGAAATTGTACATACAAAATTCGAAGCATTGAAAAATGATTAATTTGGGACCGGATAAACTTGTACATACAAAATTTAGAGAAAGAATAAAAATCAAGAAATATGTCTGGGACCGATATGGCAACTCGGTCCGGAGAAAAAATCCTCCGGACCGAAATGCCATTTCGGTCCAGAGGACCACACGGTCAGCCACACGGAAAAAGTTTGATTTGTTGTGAAAAAGAGGGGGACCGAAATGCCAATTCGGTCCGGAGTAAAAAAATTCAATCGGACCGAATTGGCATCTCGGTATTGATGGTTTTTGTAAATCTCGGAGCAATCATGCCGTTTTAGTAAATTTAATTATTTTAATTATGATTTTTAAAAAAAATCCCTGAATCAGTATTGGCATTTTTCTCATGCAATTCTCCATGAAGGCAACGTAATGGTGTTCCTTTTTATAGTGTTGTTCAGGTAGAAGTTGCTTGTCTTTCAATGAAAAACTAATAGAATTACAGTCTCAAGGTTTATTAGCTTTTGGTACTAAGCCGAGTAGGAGTGACATTACCTGCAACATGCTTCACTGGAACTATTTTTGGCAGTGGAAATTTTAAACCTAATGAACAATAGTGCAAGGATCGACCAAAACCCAAGGACTCTAAACCTAACCCCATAATGCATTCATGCAAATATAGGTTCATTCGTATGGTAAAAGTTGATAACTTATGGATGTATGAAAAGTTGAGACTTCAATTTTTATGTTTGAACTCATATCATATTATGGAGATGAATTTCTATTTAATTTTTTGTCTTGGTAATGTTTAGTATGTTTTGCTTATAAAATATATGTTGAGGACAAGTGATGTTTTAGAGAGAATTTTGGAGTTATTGGCTGTTTTGGCTAAGTTATTGGCTAAATGAATATCTTTTGTTTGTAGTTATATTCTTATTAGGTGCTTTAAAATAAAAACTATTTTGGAGTTAAAACTAAGGCAAGAAAATGACAAAATGTTTTGGAGAGAATTTTGAATATGAACAACTAAGTCTCCAATACAAGTGCCCAAAAGATAAAATTGCCTTTTTTTTTTTTTTACGAACACCAGAAACCCTACTAATTAAAATATAATTGCTTAATATGACTTGTAGAGTACAACTATGGTGTTCTTAAGCTCACTAGCTCTTGATAAATAAACCCGTGGTCTATATTATGACCACATTTATGTTCCAAAATTTATAAAATTTTCCCAATTTTTGTTTTTTTGTGTTTATTTATATTTTTAATCAATTTTCACCACATTTATGATTCAAACTTTACAAAATCTTAATCTTTGACTTACGTTCTTTTTCATGACCGTAAATTATTTATTTGGACAAAATCAAACAAATGCAATTCCCCTGAGAAGCAAATAATAAAATTATCTGGAAGCATTCTTCTCTTTTCCCTTGATATACTAAAATTCGTCTATACTTTTTAAAATTCTATGTTACAATTAAAACCAAAGTACGATATAATATAATTAAAGTGCAAGGGAAGAAGCTAATGATTAACACTGAGAGGTTGGCACATGTTTTACTGGTTCAAATCAAGCTTTTTAAATGGAATTTTTTAAACACAAGTTATTTTGCTATAGAAGTATAGGCCACGGCATGCTAAAACCATTATATCTACCCTATTTATATTTATTACCAATGATTATTTATGTAAAATCAGATAGATAAATCAAATTAATATTACACATAAAATTCTTTTAAAATATATTTACAATTGTGTGTGGATTAATTTTCAGTTAAATTTGAGTTCTATATATCTGTTTTCCGTAAGGAGATGATGGCAACGAATTTATGGGTCCATTGCAAAAGAATGTGATACTAAAATTCTTTCTATATATCTGTTCTGTTCTGTATATATGTTTTCCATAAAATTCTTGTAAGAATGTGATGCTATTTGTTTTATATTTCCTCAAAAAAAGTGATCAAAATAATATTTTACTTTCCGTTGCAACGCACGGACACTTGACTAGTATATTTAAATAACAATCTATATTTCTTAATAGAGGGTCCCAATAATCACTAGACTATTATTAGTATGGTGAATGGTTTTTAATTTTAGATAACGAGATAAACATCTTCAAAATAGAATTAAATTTGATATAAAAATTGTTAGAAAAATATGATAGAAATTAAAAAATTAGAGACAATCAAAATCCTCTAATTATAGGTGGAGTAAATGTGCAAACTTCACCATGTGGATGGTAGACATTCATATGCTGATTTTTGTATGGCATTTTCAATTTCAATATAAACTTGTTGTTTTACCAGTTATCATTATATTATAGTTGGTTGCATGAGAAATTGTAGAATTTCTATTGTTCAATTATTCTCAGCTATAATGAATGATAGTTCGATTGATATTATGCCCGGATCTTGATGCAAATCAAACAATAGAAAATAATAATAAAAATGAGAGTTGAAATTACTAATTCTCAATCACACTTTTATTATTAAGTATATAGGTTTATAAATAATGTGGTCTGGGTCCCTACTAGACCACCGTTTAACACCGTTTTATGATTGACATTTGAGAAATAATTCCAACTCAATAAGCAATTTAGCATTGTCAGTCACCTCACGAAATAATTTCTCTACATGCTCGGTCGAGTCCACAAGGAATCTGGGTGCATAGGATAGGATCCTCTCCTCCCGGTTTGGATTTATTTATTTACAGTAAAAGCGAGCTCAACTCATAACAGACAAATCTTTTATGGCACGATGTGGTAATTTTTCGCGTAGCAGTCTACTGGCAGTGAGAATCAAGATCACTTTATATATAGCTTGCTACACGAAGGTGTCAAGGGAGTTGGGCATAGAGGAACTATAATTATTCCTAATCCCGTGTATTATTAATTAACGCGCAAGCTCCATTCTATATGCATTCTATCACTAGAGACTTGAACATCCCCTTTTTCTCTGTACTATTGACCTCACAGGGTACACTGATCGATCCCTTCTTCACACTATCCCTCTCTCTATAGATAGATTCACGACGAACAATTTATCCATTTGATTTGTCGCGCGAGAAACAGAGGTCGCGACGCCTCGATGGGGTGCGCTGGATCCACGCCTAGAGGCGCAGAAGGTGACTTTCTTCTTTAACGTACTTTTTATTTGGGACTTTTAATCCGATTTGGGAAATTTTTGATATTTACTGTTTTTGAACCTACTATTGTTCAATTAAAGATCTTTCAGTTAATACTTTTTTTTGCTTTCAATTCGTTTAAGTGATTTTACAATTTCGTAGGTTTAGATCTGGAATTGCGAAGACAGTAAGCAATTCGAACTTTTTTCTTTACGAGATTGATAATTAGAACTGTAGAGATTATCTTAGAAAGTACAGTGTGGGACCGAATTCATCAGTGTCTTATTAATGATGCTAAATTACTTGTGCAATCTGATATGTGAATATTTTTATGAGATATGCAGTAGAAGAAAGGTCATTATCATGAGCAATTTCAGTAGGATAAGGTTGCTGTTTTATATTTGATGCAGAGGTGACATTTCTATGAATAGTTGACATGTTGTGGTTAGCAGTTCCATATGAAATTTTTACAAGTGCTTATTATATTACACGCAAGTGGTGATGCTTTTTTGATTTGATTTGGGGCAACTAGGGCTTATGTGACGTTGATTTCTCTTGTATGAAAAATAAAGGAAAAAGAAGAAAGAAATAAATGTAATGAAATTAATAGAGTTTGTGGATGCTATTTAATTAGCTTTTTCGGTAAACTTGTGCCGGTTGCAGCTGCGGGCATTATAGTATGGGCCAGTAATTTATTCTTCTTTTGACAGCTCTCTCCCTTTCAATTATTATGAAACCTACAAAGTCTAAATTGTCATGCAAACCCGGCGAATGAGAATCTAATAAACAATTCAAATATCTTGCACTTGCCTACAAACATAGTAAATAAAACGTACATTATATTACTTTTTACCAGCATATTCTTTTCGAATAATACCTCAAGTAACCCTTCATCCACTCTTTTTGTCTCTACTAGTAAGGTGAAATCAGTTCTTTTTTGGGTTCTCTTTCTAGACATGAAAAGGGGAGGGGTTGGAAGTGACATATCTTATATTATTATGAACCTTTTCTTTTATTTGCCATTTGTTCGTTTATGACCCTGCAATTTGTATAATTCAAGAGACTGGAAAGAAATTGAGGAAGCCTAAGCCATGGAAGCACACAGAAGCAATAACGATAGAACAGCTGAGGCAAATGCGAGATGAATTCTGGGACACTTCTCCTCACTATGGTGGTCGCAAAGGTTTCTATTTATTATTCAAAAAAGTTTTAATTTTAAATTGTAAAGATGGGTACCATGCTGTTCTTTATTGCTGTTTTGACTCAAATGTGCTGGAAATGTCATGGTCTCCTGCTTAACACAATTCAAACATAAATAATAGAATTTATATGAATTGCATAAATACCACCTCAAAATTGTAGATAAATTAAGTATCATGGCTGATATGCAGTATTTTGATCTGGTCTGATCTCAAAACTATTGATAAATTATGTCTCATAGCTAATCTGGTCTTAGACTTAACTGTACAGTGCGAATATGCAGTATTTTGATCCGTGGTTGTTACTTAGATGTAACCAATTTGGATAGCTTCACATTGTATTAGTGGAAAAGAAAACATTCTAATTACCTTTTGTTGTCTGTTTTCTTTTTTTCTTGTGTGTTGTTTAGAGATATGGGATGCACTTAAAGCTGCAACAGAGGCTGAGTTGAGCCTTGCGCAAGCAATAATTGATAGTGCTGGAATCATTGTTTCCAATCCTGATTTGTCTCTCTGTTATGATGCTTTAGGTAACCTAATTTACCAAAACCTCATGGTTCTATTATTATTTCTTTTCATGGACAAACAATACAGCAATTGTTTTCTCTATTAGCACCCATACAGTAAAATGTGAAACTTTATTCTTAAAAGAGAATATTTATATTATACCAACAATTACATTTCGACCTGACTGACGAGCATAGACTGGTACTTCTGTATGGTTAGCTTGGTACATTATATGTACCTCTACTGGTAGAGAGCTTTATAGCTAGATCTTGATTTATAAGCCTTATTCTGACTTTGATCCCTACATAGCATCTAAACTTAGCACAAGACATCAAAGATATCGAGAAACTATAAAGCCAAAAGAGATCGAATTGATTTTAACTGGTAAGAAACTATTGTTACTCCACAACATCCAGTACATGGCTAATAACAACTAGTGCTTCATAACTGATTTCTTTTAGTTGACATGCTTATAATCTTTTGTTTTATTGAGGACTGGTTAGACAATTAGTTAAAACTTTTCTCTAAACTATGCTGTAGGTAACAAATATGAGCTTCCGAAGTTTGTTTTGAGCGAGCCGACAAATTTGATTAGAGATTCATAAAAAGCAGGAACAATTGGTGCTGTAGTGTAAAAAGTTTGTAAATTTGAATTGTTTTTATCTCTTATTTTTCTGTGTTTTGTATTCTAGATATGACTTCAAGCGAATGTCTTCATATATAATTTTTTTGTTTCTAGAGCATCATTTGATTCTAAAGTTCTCAGATTGGCTGTGCGCGCGTGTGAGAGAGAGCATCATTTGACTCACAAATGTCTTCATTAAATTTGGGAAATACTGATGCTGTCAAGGAAATACACAACTCTCTCTCTCTCAATGCAAAAGGCAGCCACTGCCTTCTTTTCAAGAGAGACTGAGAGAGAGGGAAGAGGGAGTTGTGTACTTGGCAGCCTCGGCCAATTTCTCAAAAAAAAAGAAAGAAAGAAAGAAAGAAAATAGTATATTATGTGCTTCTCTCTCTCTTAACTTGAATTGCATCTTCAAGTTTCTCTAATCTGGTGAATGCATATTCTGAAATTGTTTCTTCTCTCTCTTTCCTACCAAAATTATTTTTCTTAACGTTCTACAAATCACTGGATATGGACAAATTTCCTGCCAGTTTGTTAGGTATCTTTGGTTCTGGATTTGTAGTCTTCTGTGTATGTCTTGATTTTCTTCACTTTAATTTAAAAAGAATCCTTGTTTTCTTGTTCGCTTATTGAACAGGCCCACCTGACTAACAAACAGTGAGCTGCTGCTATCTGCAACTTTCCTATGTAAAATTAATTGTTGGAGAATGGCAATATGACACTCTTTTTTGAATGACATGGTCAAATTGTGTACTAGAAATCAATTATGAACATCAGTACTCAGTACACATACGGGGACTAGTGCCAAGTGGGTTGATTTGCTAGAATTGCTGAGAAAGGTGGTCTGCTTTTCCTTGTTTTTCTCACTGAGTCTCAATGTACTTTCTAATAGGTTTTGTTCGTTTTTTTATTGGCGCGAGTTGTAATGATCCGAGATACTGTAATTTGATTTGCTACAGTAAATCAGGGGCGGTTGGTATGGAAAATTTCAATTTTTTCAAGAAAAAAAAAAGAAATTTATGAGCATCAGTAGGCTATGTTATATGTTCAGACCTAGAGGGGTAAAAACTTGCCCTGATTAAAATGTTGTGAAGTGGTCACGGCACGCATAAGGTCATGGTACGTGAGTCACATTGTGCTCAAATTTGTTGTGATCGAACGTGTCGTGTTCAAATATAATTGGTTATGTTTGTCACGTTTAACTATTTTTTTTTTCATAATTTAGATTAGTTTATTCAAGATTCATCATTTGATCAAGATCTAACAGTTCTATTTTACACGTGACTCGCGTGATCATGTGCGGTGACCAAATTTTTCGTGTGACGTGTCATGTTAAATTTTCAAAAGATGATCACGACACGCAAATAGTCACGGCGTGAAACACACGAGCCACGTAACGTGCCGTTCCATGCTATTTTTCTCACTCTGTTCAGACCTTTGGATGTGGTGACCCGTTTTGATCGCATGTTTCGGATTGTAGCATTTTAGTCTCCTCTTGTCCTATAAAAATATCCAGTCTAATCCTTAAATAGTGCAAGACTTTTAACCCACCATATTTAATTTTAGTTGTCCTATTCCTCTATTATGTTTCTTGTTAATTATTAAAGATGTTCTCTAGTAAATTAAAATATTCATCTATTAAAATTAAAATTAAAATCATTTGATCAACAAGAGTATGGAAATATAATAGTCATTACTTTTAGTAAACAAATATTCACTAATAAATCTAGATTATAATACAATTGTCAAAAATAAAAAAATTGCAGGTGTTTGAGATAACTATAATATCCCTTTGATTACATAATAATTGCCATCAAACTGTTTACTTCCCAAAAAGGAACAAACGACTAGTGGCTATATTCCGGCCCCACGGCCCCACATTCATTGAGAGCATTGATAGCATTGATAGTTGTAACGTACCACCTCAGCACCTCTCTCTTTCACAAGCCTAAACAGTAATAATCTATCATTTGAGGGTTGAGTTGAGGCTGCCAAGTGCCAACATTTATATATATATAAACCGTACGATTGATTGTTGCCACAATCTATTAATTCATCTACCAATACCATTGATGGGGAAATTAGTAGCATTGGTACTTTGGTAGGGATCCCACACGAGAACCCCACGCCTTGCCTTCACTTCACATGTGCATTATGAAAAGACAACATTTATTGGTTTTTCTTTTAATAAAGGAGCACGAGATCAAATTTAATTAATGTCTCCTTGGTGAGGATCATCACATGTACTAATATATTAACAACGGATATTAGGGTGTCAACTACTTCCTCTCATATACCGTGACGTGACGTGACGTGACGTGATGTGTCGTCAAATTTTTTGTCACATTTTGTTACGGCATAAAATGTAATAATATATTTTATTTTTTTACAATTAAAAAATTCGGATAAGAATCATAATTAATTAGGAAAAAATAAATTTTTTATATGAATAATTTAAGACTAATATCTCATAAATATTGATTTATTGCAACTTTTCTGTTGTAAAAAAAATCTTGACACACATATATATTGTTTTGTAATATACTTTCGACAAAAAAATATGGCATAACATTTATAAAAGTCAGATGAATAGAATTTTAAATATGTTCTCTGCCATTCTAAAAGTTGCTCTTTTAAAGATGATCTATTTGAAAACTAATTCCTCTTCAATTAAGCTATATACATTATTAAAATTAAAAGTTGTTTTTCAACATTTGATTAGTTATCAAATAATATTTAAAGTACACCAAATTTAATTATATAATCTATCTTAGAAATAATAATATATTTTTAATATTACATAGTTTTAACAAATTTTATCGTCGGTCGTAAATATTTGTGAAATATCATTGCTATCAATGTGTTTTGTCTTCTTTATAAATTAACTCCGACTAACAACATAATCGAAATTTTTATTAATATCCAAAAAAATTTCAAAATTTCAAAATCTACACCCAAATTCAACTTATTTCCGAATCTGTCTAAATTGGAGAATTATTTTCTAGATCCAGCCCCTAGATCTGGAAAATAATTTTCCCGATTTGGGCATCCTCTTTCTGGGAAATAATTTCATGGATATAAGATTTTCTGAATTTTTTAATTAAATAGAAAATATTATGATTTATTTATTTTATATTGATATATTAGAATATTTTTATATTTCTTTGAAAATATATGAAATACTATATAATTGAATTTATTAGAAAGACTGTGACAAATAATCCTGATCAACATTTTTCAAGCCGGATTTTTTGCGGCTGTAAGAAAAATTAAAATATTTCTTTATTTGTTACTGGAAAAAAATAAAAATGTTTTGGATCTGATCTGAGTTATTGATCCCGGTTCAAAAGTCACTTCTGAGTAAATAAAGAAAATATCCGCGAAATAATGTCCCGTTTGGGCAGTTTCAGAAAATTTTGTAAAACCTGTGCAGATTTGTAAACTTTGAATTTTTTTTGGATATTAGTTAAAATTTGGGCAACGGAATGCCATAATACATTTGGGGAACCTTTCTTTCATGTACGCATAGCTAAAGCATCCTACTGCCGTAGTGCCGTTCCTCATCGGTCTCCATTGGACCGGTTTCGATGTGACTGACATCCAATATCTCCGCCGTACAGCAAACACCAAAACAGGAGGCTCTCTCCATGTGAGCCAGTAGCAAAAGAACCACTAACAAGACAAACAGCATGCAGTTAATCCAACCATCTCAGATCCAGTGCTTTTACAATCACCTAAGGTAACCTAAATTTTGATATTAGATCTGGACCGTCCGATCTATTTCGGCACGAAGGTCCTCCGTTTATTACACCTCGGGCGGTCTAGATCTAAACTCAAACTTTGAGTTAATTTAGAGGAGAGGCAGATCACTCTTTTATGTAAGTAACACTCCGTGACACTCTAGTCTACACTAATTTCTCAACTCAAGCTCACCTCCGTTGCCTCCATTGTGAAACCAAAGCTTGCATCTTTGCAATGCACCAAGCGCCATGGCTAGGCAAAACCACAGCCAATCCCACCTCCACCTCACCAATTGCATCCACCTTAGAAATCATCATCCACATATGCGCCAGCATCACCGGCACAGCCCAAGCCCGGCAATGGACTTGGACCGCCATTTAATGCGTGATTTGGTGCTACTCCAGCGGTCCCGCTCGCTGAGAGACCCTTCTACCAGCCCCCCATCTTGGTTCTCCCCTAGTGAGGCTGCACAGAAGGGCCGTGCTAAGCACGCATATCGAAGCGAGGTTGGACGGCTGTCGACCCGGTCGTCGAATCTCGCACCATCTAAAGTTGCAGCAATTGATTCGATTGAAGAGGCTGAAGGTGAATTGGTGGATCGGGTAGGTGGGAATGGTGTGGTTAGGAGGAAAAAGAGGCGGGTCAAAGGAGTGGCGAGGCATGGTCGTGAGCGCACACAACCTGTCAGGAGTAATGGCTCAGTGAACTCAAGTTCACAAGATGCAATATTTGGCAAAGGCCATGTGAGAGAATTTGAAGAGCATGGTGAATTGGAGATGTCCCAGGGTTTAAAAAATGTGTGTGGCTTACCATTTAATTGGTCCGGAATTCATAACAAAGGAAAGTCTTTTCTCTCATGTGGTTTATCTAATTCCAAAGGGAGCAGGGCCGATGGTACCACCCCACCACCAATGTATGGTACGTGCTTGAGTTTGAACTCTTTGACTAGTTCTGAGTCAGAGGTGTTGCCGTTACTCACGGCATCAAGTGTGAATACTTACTTGCAGAGGAGATTTTCTGGTGAATTGAGTATATTCTCAAATCAGAGTGTAGAAAATGATTCTGATTTGGTTTCTGATTCAAGGTCCCAAAACAGATCGAAAAACCGACATAGGAGCATGATCCAAAAATATGCTCCACGAACATTTAAGGATATAATAGGCCAGAATTTGGTAGTACAAGCTCTCTCAAATTCCATTATAAAAAGAAAAATTGGGTTGGTTTATCTGTTCTACGGGTCTCATGGCACAGGTAAAACCTCATGTGCACGTGTATTTGCAAAAGCACTTTGTTGCACCTCAACACTTGATTCTAAACCATGCGACTCCTGCTCTTCTTGCATCTCATACAATATGGGCAAAAGTAAGAGCTTGATTGAGGTGGGACCCGTTGGGACCCATGAATCAAGCGGGATTGTAGATATGCTAGAGAAGAATATGCTACAGTCTACGGTATCATCACAATACAAAGTATTCATATTTGAAGATTGCGAGAATATGCCGGGTGAAACATGGGGACGGCTGTCAAAGGCGATTGACCGAGCAGCCCGACATGTAGTTTTTATTTTTATCTCATCTGGTCTTGATTTGCCACACAGTGTTGTGTCCAAGAGTCAGAAGTTTTTCTTTCCAAAGATTAAAGAGAGAGATATTGTTAGTGTGTTAAAATCGGTGGTGAGTAGTGAAGATATGGAAGTAGATGAGGATGCATTGCAGTTGGTTGCTGCAAGGTCTGATGGATCATTGAGAGATGCTGAGATGATGTTGGACCAGTTAAGTTTGATTGGGCAGAGGATTTCAACTTCTCTAGTTCAAGAACTTGTAAGTTTGCTGTGTGCTTTCGGTTATCATTTTGAATATGTAATGGAGTCATTTTAGGAAACATCACTAATTATCTTTCACTTCTTAAAGTTTGCTGTGAGACCCCATCTCTAGTTTAGGAAATTGAAACTTTGTCATTTTTCTTTGTAATTATTGGGTCCTGTTTCTGTAGGAAATTTTGATAGGTATGTGATCATTTTTTTTCCTAATTATTAGTTATAAGTTTCTTTCCTTTATTTATGATCTGTTGGAGAAATATTATTCAAAGTTGATCACATCAATAGGAATGTAAATTCCAATAAAGTTGCTGCTTTACGTTGATGGTTAAGACTAGTTTCAATTTCTAGGAAGAGATAACATGAAAAGTAAATGAGACAAAATTAATTTCAAACCAACACTGAATATTGCAGTTTTGATATATAATTTGAACAAGATAGGACAGTTATTCCAGTCTTATTACACAGGTTCTTTTCAAACCCTACTTCCAACAAAAGACTAGAAGGACAGTTGCTTCATTTCTCGACCATGAACTAGAAAAGTTGTCTTTTTTTTTTTTACATGAAGTAACTCGAGAAGTTTAAATCCCGATCAATACCCTTTTAAGTATTTTGTAACATTTAGGGTTAATCTTTATATCATCACTAACTTTCTTTATTCATTCTAAGATTGGTGTGGTCTCTGATGAGAGGTTGGTGGATCTGCTTGATCTGGCATTGTCGGCTGACACAGCAAACACGGTAAAGTGCCTCAGAGAAGTTACTGAAGCAGGCATGGAGCCCATGGCGCTGATGTCACAGCTTGCAACAATAATAACTGACATCCTTGCTGGCACGCACTTGTTCACACGGGGAAGGTCAAGGCGAAGGTTCTTTCACCATTTGACCCGTAAGATTATTTTTTTAGATCACTTCTTTTTAAAAAAATGATGTTCCCATGTGAATGAATGACCTTGGAGGTATATGTGGAACATTGGTTGAGAACTGAAACGAAAAGTACAGTTAAATAAAATATAATATGTATGTAAAGTGAAACCCTAATTTAAATTAAATAAAAGAACGATATAATGGGGGAAAAAAGTATTACATGTATTAATGAATACAAATGAATCCCCAAAATAAAAGCTTTAAACCAAAAAAGCTCTATAAAATAACTAAAAAGGTACAAACCCAGTCCAATTCTTACTATTTACAGCAGCTGCACATGTTATTAAATGCAATATTAATATTTTCTTTCTTTTGGTTTTGTTTTAGTTTCAAAAGAAGACACAGAAAGGCTACGCCAAGCCTTGAAAGTCCTATCTGAGGCCGAGAAACAATTGAGAGTCTCCACCGATAAAATAACTTGGTTAACTGCTGCACTTCTCCAACTTGCACCTGATGCACACTACATCCTCCCTTCCCCTTTCTCTGACAGGCGGGCCCTACCTCGAGCCTCACGTAACCCAACTAACCTTCAGTCAGAGATTATTGAAGTGGTGGAAGAAGCACCAGAAACCGGTTTGGCTTTGCAAAATGCATTGACGGATCCAGTGCCACGCCAGCTAAGTTTGGTCAAAGGAAAGGTATCTCTTGCACAAGTTATAAACCGGGTTGAAGGAGGGGGTTGGTCAAGACAGAAGGCAATATCTATTGCTGAGAAGCTGGAGAAACAAAACCTGTAAGTTTTATTGATATTTTCGTAAATCCCAGTGACTGATACTACACCTCTGACGGAGTGAGATGCCAGTATGGTTACTGGTTGCAATGTGTAACCAGAATTAAAGGGAATCCTAACTGGTACGGATTGGTTCTATTTATACATAGTGGCATGAAACGCAACCGGTACGGATTGGTTTTATCTATACATAATGGCATAAATCCTACTGGCACATGGAGAAGTAAAATCATATATAGTAATACTTAGACTGGGTCTGCTATAACTCTTTTTACTTTCTATTGGTGCTAAATTCACTCTTATGTACCCGTAACACTTTGTAATTTGTTGTTCCATCATATTGAGGTTTATTGAATAAATATTTCTTTTCCACAGGAGGCTTGAATCAAGATCTAGAAGCTTCATCTGTTGTGGTGCCCCTCAAATGCCTAAACCAAAGGTACTTATTTGTTATTTCTTTTATTAATAGTAGTACTTAGAACATAACTATTGGTCTTTCCTTTTGTAGTTGATGCATTGAAATATATTCATATTAATCCTGATGTGATCTGAACTTGCAGTCACTGAATCTGAAGCTAAAATCCCAGAAGCACAAATTCCATTTGTCAAATATTGTAGCATGTGGAAGAGGCTGTTTGTGTACAAGAGAAAATGCTAGTTAGGCTCTTCTTTGTTTCTTTCATTCTTTCCTTATTTTAGATTCTATTGTTTAGTTTGTTGGTCGAATTAGTTGCATAGCCACTGGTATCTCATTTGCTTGGGCTAAGCAAATATTGTGTAAATGAACATTTATTCCCATCAACGCTCGTCTAATAATTCATTATGAATTTTTTTTTTTTTCTTTTGGTCTATTACATGAAAAATGAAACGTAATGAAATAACTTTCTGAATGGATGCACAATTTAGGGGGTATATTCTCTGTGTTTTTCCTCGGCAATATCCATTCTCTGTGTGGGAAACTGAAACTGGACCGCCTTTTCTGTGACAGGTTGTACATACACCTTGACCTTGACCTTGACCATATAAAATGGCAGTGCCCTTCTGACTTGTGTGGGGGGCAACAACGGCCCTTTTATTGAATAAATAAATGTTATAGGGTCCTTGCATTTATTTATACCGTTACAAAAGGGCCCGCAATATTGAGTTGTATTTCAAATTCTTACAGGACCGAATAAATAAATTTGATCTAATTTAATTTGTCATCTTCCGATGACTTTAATTTGTCGGTACGTGTGAAGAAAATATTATAATGGCAAGAATAATGAAAATTAAGACTAGGTCTGCAAACTGCCATTGGGGAAGGAAGAATTAATTATCTGGTCCTAACTGTTAACTACTGTAGGGATGGACAACATTTTCCTCTGCAATTCAAAACTTTGTATTATCTCACCTATTATAGAACTAGGGTGTTCTCAGGTTCACCGTTCATTTTTTTGGATGTTTCCACCTGATTCTATACAAAATTAGTTCGAAAATTTAAAATATTCACATGTCGACACATCGCTTGACTCGTAAAGTAAATGAGTTTCAACGGTTTAGCTAGATTCGTCGTTTAAAACCAATCCGATAGATTTTAGAGTTGGATTTAGAGACAAAGAACACCCTAGTTCTACTCATGGCTGAATTCGTTGGTCCAAATCACCACAGCATTTAATTAGTTCATTATCAGTGAATTACAGAGAAGAGAAGATAGAGAGTGCCAATTCTTATACAGGTGAAATACTAATTTGCTATTCTTTTCACTGTTACATCCTTTCCCTGCAATTATCTTCCTCTTTCTCCCATCAAATAAAGAATTCAAATAGACCACTAATAAAAGAAAATTCAAGCACATAATAAAGTCTAATTATTGTCCATCAAAATGAATTATTCACACCAACTATTTTCAATTTAATTTTCGAATGGTCGTCTTGTTCCTCCTGGACCACCATACTGAACAACAAATCCATCTCCGGGTGATCTGTTCGTCGGAGTATCGATCAAGTTCAAACGTACGTACATAAGGATCAACCGGATTGGTGTTACTCAAATCTGGTGGATTATATTCTCCATTAATTACCATTCATAAGAGTTATCTGTTTGAATTCACAAATGTCATCGATCACCATGCATGGCCCGGTCGAACTCCACGTCCCATATATAGGTGACAATGTTGTTTCATTATTTGGCGAATATATATACAACCCCTCCGATGTGAACTTGAGAAGCATCTGCCATGTTATTGAATATTAATTTCCTTTGGAAAATATATAGCCGATCAACTCATTGTTGTCGCCGTTTCTTTTAAGCAATAACCAATGCAATGTATTGGGGTCCTAGAAGCAAAAACAACAGAAATTCAGCATATATATATATTAAATATCCAGCAGGGTGTTAATTAAAATGAATAAAACACAAAAATTAATTTGCTCACTCTTTGAAGTGCCAACTTGATGACAGTACCTTTCCCGGGTTCTAAAACCATGCATGCTAGGAAATCAATTTTTGCTAATTTGGACATAGCCAGGACATAATAAATTGAAGCAACCTTTACTTTTGTATCCATCCGACTGCAAAAAAGGAAACAAAAATGTAATAATAAAGGTAATATATATATCTTAATAATTAACAATATCAATTGAAACAATCCAACACTCAAATTAATTAACCAATCTGTAGCTAGATTACCGTAACACATTATAACCCAATGTGACACTCAAATTAACCCGTACTGATCAGATCGGTTCAAAGGGCCAATAAAATCCAAACCATGCATATTATCTGACTTATATAGTTATTCAAACCCAAAGCACAATGAAACTCGATAACAATCGTTTCAAAACAACCCAAATACGAATCTAACTTTATCTGAACCAAACACAACCTGATTATATTGGCAGGTCTAATCAATTTGTACTAATAATTTATTGTATCTATTCATCATCATTGTCGTCGTAGTCATCATCATTTTTCTATTATTCTTAGTATATATATACTTGAAGAGATTGCAGCTTTACAAGTAGCTAAATTGGTACTTACTGTCCAATACACGAAGAATCGAGAGATCGAGTCACCATATAGTCAGTAGTATACCTGTAATACCAAAGAAAGCAACACTAGAATATTGAAATGAGAGAGACGATGCCACCTAGTTAAATTATTTGACTTTAATTTAAACCAAGGAGAACTTACACCCCATCCGAAATGTACGTATTGCGTTTATATAATCCGTAGGACCATTTTCGCCTTTGCTTAACATAACTTGCGTTTATATAATCTTGTTTTACACCTGAGATATTGTAAACATCCATCAAAGCCTCTGCTCCGTAGTACTTCCAATTATCCCCACTAGATATTACAAGCTCCACTTTCTGCATGAATAAAATTAGGGAGCCGTGAGCAACTACAGTACCATCTTGAGATATTGGTAGTTACTTTTTATTTATTTTCATAAGCATAAGAGAGTTGTTGACTATGAAGCAAATACTAACTAAATCATGCTTTACAAAATTGGGAAGTGGTATTGCATGCATGAACTCACAGTATTTTTTTTCCATCATTAGAAGCTTCAGTTTGATCAAAGTTTGTTTTCTTTTGGATATTAGCAAAGTTCTTTGCTTTGAGTAAATCCTTTGTACTGGTCCGCTATATAGGAACAGTTCCTTCTGGGCAACTTGTTCTCAGATCCTGTCTGAAATTCTCGACTCCTTTGGCAGATTCAGCTTTGAAATTGTTCAATTCTATACTAGGCTTCAGCTGTATTACACAGTCGGCAATGTGAAGCTAAAAATAAAATGGAGTTCAAGGAAAGTTAAAATAACATAAGCAAGTTCACCTGAATAGTGTGGTTTCTAAGCAAGGGATGATCAAATGCCGGCTGCCTATAGATATCCAAACAATCAAATATGTCTTTCGTTCCAATCTAAATTGAAGAAGATAAAAAAAAATGATAGGAGAGAATTAAACATTAGAAGTTGATATGTGACTACAGAAGAAACTGGCCTCTTGTTAATTTCATTTTATTATGACTACTACTGTTTTTTTTTACCTTGAGGGACATTATCGAGGTCCTCGTTAGGAACTTGTTTCTGTTTCTTAAATTTTAGATTCTCTTCACCAACTAATTTGTGAATTTGAAGCAGAGAGAACAGTAACAAAAAGAAGCACACATGAGTTATTCTCGCCATGACTATCTCTTTTCCCATTAACCCCCAGAAAAAAAGTATCAATATATATAATGAGTAATAGGGAAAAGTTGGATAATTATACCCAAAGGGTGTTTGTTGATGAGAAAGAAATAGCAAGTACATGAAACCAGGAGGAAACAGAGGATGGTATTAAATGTGGTTAGTTAGGAAAAGCAAGTTGAATTCCTTTGATTCACTAGATTTTCTTAAAAGATAATCATTCCTCTAAAACCAAGAATAGGGTTAAAAATAGATATTAAATTTTCTTTATGATTTATTGAAATTGATAAGATCAAATTAATGCTGATGCACAATTAAGGCGGCAACTTAATTTCAATCTGAAAGTTTGTATACATGGGCTGACATGTCATAGGTCCTCTTCTTAAAATATGACTAGGGGTGCAAAATTTTGGGTCTGATCGGGTTCAAGTTTGATCGCTTACTATTTTTACCTTATACTGGCCAGACCCAAGTTAACTCACTATCAGGTCTGAGGTGACCTGATCCAGATCTGACTCGTCGAATCATGTGTGAATCCAACTAGTTGGATAGGAGTTCAATTTGGAAGGAAGATTGTTGTGCTTGCTGAACTACCCTTGTTCCAAATTTTAGAAAATTAAATAAATGTTGACAAGTTGGGTTGGGTCAAACTGGTCTTGATCTAATCCAACATGTTCTGAATAAGTCAGAAAACTTCAAACTTGAGTTTGAGCCACTAACCTATAGGATTAAATTGGGCTAGATCTAAAACAGATTAGGTTGAATCAACCCGTCGGGTCGGGTCCATTACCACCTATAAAGAAAACCAAAATGGATCAGGTTGGGTTGGATACAAAACAGACTTGGTTGAATCCATCCGTCGGGTTGGGTATTGACATCAGCAAGTAGGATCCAGTAATTAGAAACATGTCTACTATGAAGTGCTAAATGGTGTATTCCACAAGGAAACAAGAGAAAGTCTTATGCTTATCCGACCATAAACTAGTTCAATCAGTGCCATAAGGTTTATAACCCCCCAATTAATGGGCTTGAGAGTTAAATTATATTAACTGTTCGGTACTTAAAATATGTTTATTTAATATAATTCTTTAAATCGGATAGCTAGCTAGCTAGGGTGCCAATGATACCCTCTCCATTGGATTCCATAGATGATGCAATATATGAATAAAAAATTATCCTTCTCATGCAAGTCGCTAGCAATGTGTAATATTTCTGTCGTGGTAATTTAGTTGTAAAGAGTGACAAAAAAGGGTTTCACTAAGAGGAAAATTTACCTTATGAAGATATTGAGAGGTAGAGAACTATGGAGAAGGCAAATGGAGAGAGAAGGGACCATTATATTTGAAAAAGAAAAGAAGATCCTGAAAGCATAATCTTTGCATCGCAGCACATGCTGAAGCATATCCAAACTCAAAATCAATTTACACATACACTATAAAAGCAGCAAACTGTGAGCAAGAACAAATTAAAAAAGAACATACAATACAATCACAAAATTAGAGAAGAATTGAGCTGTTGAGGTGTAAAGAATAACAGTGCTCTTCTCTTCTGGCAGGAAAAAATGCCAAACATTTTGGCAGTTTATCTTGCCAAAGGAGAATTGCCCTGCCATTCACCTTTCAAAATTAAGATACTCGTCATTTTAGAGTTGTAGATGTAAAATGCACTTAGAGAGATGTATGCAAGTAGCTAACCTTGTTTTGATACATACAGAGCCGACTATGCTTTGCTGGGGCCAGATCAGAGTAATGCAACAAAGGTCGGTAAAAGAGCAGTTGCAACCAAGAAATTATACAAAGTTCATTAAACAATATTTTTTGTTGGATGATATGGGAAAGGCTCGAAGCATAAATCAATAGATTTTCCAGTTGGATTTTACATATAAGTCGGGATTTTCTTATATTTTTGTCCTAATATCTAACAATTAATAGGTTGATTGGATAAAAGGACATGATTTTTGTTCTTTTATATATTTTGGTAGTTTTCTTTAAGTGTCAAAGGAATTATATATACATACTTGGACATTACAAACATATAATTTGCTTTGTTGCTATCGATCCTAACAAACAAGATCCGGCTTTCCTTGTGTTTTATTTCAATTGCATAGTCTGGATTGGATCCATATTGCATCGCAAAACCCGGCAAACTTTCGTCTTAACAACATTTTCATTTACTTGGAGAAAATGAGAATAAATTAAAAGTTATAGTGATGGTAATATATCATGATTTCCTTCAAGTTTAATTTCCACCCTTCCTTTTATTTCAACAGAAGTACGATTAAAGTTAAGAAATATTATGATGGTAAACAACCTCTAACAATTTTTTATTAGTATTAAAAAAAAAATAATAAGTGTGCATTAGTGCCATAGCCAAATGTACATTGGTTTAATAGTCTAGTATGTGTTGAGCAATAATTAATTGTAAACTTCAGAAAATGAATATAAAAGATCAAGTCTTTTGTTGACAGCTACGGCTGTCAAATCACATTTTGACTTGGTCAAAACGGTACGATAGCGGTCAACAGTTATGTTTTAGGTGAAAAAAATAAGTGTACATCAATACTATAAGTATACATCGGCATAATAGGAAGTGTAGGATGTGTGAAAAGTTCATAGAAATGAATAAACAGCATAGTTTTTTTTTTTTTTTTTTTCTTCATAGATGACGTTGCTTGAAGGTTAATTAAAAAGCTAACTTCTTATTATGACAACCCAAAAAATGATTTTCAAGAACAAAATATATACGTATATTACAAATAGAAATAACAATATGTACAAGAAGAATTATGTCAGAGCTCATGGAATAGATACAAATTTGTGAACAGTAATAGTTGTTGGATTTAGGTGGTAAATTGATGTAGAATATTTTGAAAAAGGAAACAGCATTAACGATACAGAGCATCAGGTTCACTGCACACAGGGGCGGAGGCAGAATTTTGAGTAATGGGGGTCAAAAACATATAAATAAAATCAATAACATAAACTTTTTAATAAAGTAAATATTAATAATTTCAACATTTACAGTTGGAACACAGTCATTAGTACTTGACCCCTCTAGTTCTTTAGTTTATTTTACTTCTCGGGTTCAAATGTAAAATAGCTCAAACTCTTTTTGTAGCTGATATTCTGGTGCCTGTGCATACCACACCTGAATAGTAGAATCTGTGTGGATATTAACCGATCATTGGTTCTACAATTCAACGTCCAAAATTTCAAGTAAAATGTTTTGAATCAAATTTTTTCAATTTAGTGTACATGGATATTAATCTCATGATCAGATTGGGAAATCAATCTAAGCAAATCCGTTGAAAATTTGATTACCCATGAAGATATCAATTTTCTTCTTTTGCATGAATAGGGTCAGGTGCAGTATTAAGGTACTGCCGTACTGTGAATTACAAAATCTGTTGGATTACTTAATAAATGGACAAAAGGAGATTTACTTTATGAAGAAATAGATACTCAGAGAAAAGTAACATTCTCTATTCCACAAGGGAAAGGGTAAAAGGCAGAGAAAAGGGCCATCTGTAAAAAAATTCCTGGAATAATCTTGAGTCCAAGCATGTACTAAAGTATATCCACACTGAATAACCATGATACATTCCATAAAACAAGTTGTATTGCATGGGTGAAATGCATAGAGGATTTTGTGAGGTTTGAGAATAACAGTGAAAAATGTGTTCTATGGATATTTTTTCAATTACCTTATAAATAAGTTATCTTGTACTCCGCTACATAGTTTTCAAATTCTTTTTTGGAGCATATGGGCACATAAATATGTTCTTAACTATGATACTTTACTGATAAAATAGAAAATTCTGTTGATGTAACAATTAATGTTAGCTGGTCATTAAGCTCAACAGCACTCTGCTCCCTTTTCTTTTATGATAAAACAAACCGTGAACAACATGATCAATAATAAAATGCATGACAGCTTAACCGTAAAATTGTTTTAAGTGAGAAGTTGCACACAGGGTATGGAAGCGATGGTTGCACGAGTACAGCATTGCTGGCATGAAGAATGCTGTTTTGTGGGCGCACAATTTCAAGTGTAATTTGTACCTTGTTGCAAAAACTGAAATCCTTAAAACACAAGGATGATCAACTTTTTAGGTGCTTATTTCAAATTACAGTGAGCAGTTGCAATTTTTTGCAATGTAGATCTCAATACCATCTCATAAGTCAAATAGAGAATTAGAGTCGGTGCCAACAAGGGAGCTTTTATACACCACCTTCTATTAGTTTACTGTTATTTTTTTTTTTCAAATAAGAAGGCATCAGAAACAAAAAGGCAAAAAAAAAAAAAAGAAAGAAAGAAAAGAAGCAAAGATCAGAAAATGTATAAACAACCCAATGCTATTTGTGCCATTAGCCAATAACTATCCCAATAGTTGTCAGCTGAGTTAACAAATGTTTCCCGACTCTGCAACAGCTTCCTTTGAGCGCATATGCTGTAACATCCAAACAGTGATCATGTAAAATTTACCAGAATAAATCATTATTCAAATTTCTTAGTCAAGTGATGTTTCCTTTTTTGGGACTGGCAATACTTAACGGGTCTAGCATGAAGCTTGTATGCCTAGAAATGCAAGAGTCTGTTTATATCAAATTTTCTTATAAATATGAATGTGTTTGTCAAAGCGATAAATGTGAGTGACTTCTTGTAGAAAATAATTAGGATTTAGGGACTAAATAATAGCATTAGAATTAAGCTCATCATATGCTATTAGAAGGAATAAAGGAGCAACTAAACTTAGAAATAAAGTTACTCAACTTTTTTCCTTTTTAGTAAATATAGGCTACAGTAGGCTACAGTACTATCATAGGCAACCGTTAGAATTTCTAACGTTCATTTTTCTTTTCTTTGTTATTTAAGCAACACTGTATACTCATAATCAAAACAATAGTGAATTCACTTTCAACAATTCTTATCTTCCGCAATACTCTTAAAATCAACATGGTATCAGAGCAACTTTGATCCTGCTCCAAATCAAACGCCAAATAGGCAACTCAATCACTGGACAGATAACAAGAACTGTACCAGTACAACAAATCATCAAAAAAAAAAAACCCAAGCTCAAATAGAGCAATCTCCATCAACAACAACAGCAAATCCTGAAAAAACCAAAAAATCCAGAAATGGCACAACAAACAGAGAAGCTCACGGGTGTGCTATTGAATGGCAAAAATTACCATCTCTGGTCACGACAAGTGACATTTGCCCTCATTGGCAGAGATAAATTCGAGCATGTCACTGGTGAAAAATCAAGGCCAAAAGCTAGCAAACCAACTGAGCCAACAGAAGATGAAAGAAAGGCAATATCAGAATGGAGAAAAGGTGATAATTTAGTCATAAGTTGGCTACTAGCATCAATGGAATCTCACATCTCTGACCTCATGACCTATCTCGACAGCTCGAGAAATGTGGGTCAAAGCCGAAACTATGTTCGGGAAAAAGAAAAATTACTCCATTATCTACCAACTTCAACAAGAACTCCATCAATTGCAACAGCAAAACCAATCCGTAACCGAGCTTTTCAGCCAAATTCAAAAAAGGAAAGATGAGATTAGAGTGTACCGTCCCCTCACAGCTGACATTGAAGAAATCAGAAAAAGAGAAGAACAAGACGACATTTTCACCTTCCTGGCCAAACTCTTTCAAGCTATGAGGGGGTGAGATCACAAATCCTCCTCATGGGTGAACTGCCGTCCCTCGACGAGGTTGTTGGGATGGTTGAGAGAGAAGAGACAAGGCGCGTAGTGATGAACTCTCAGCCGATTGACAACCCTGAAGCCAAAGCCTTCGCCGCTCGGCCTAACCCTAGACCAGAAAATCGGGGAGAAAACAGTAACCGCTGCGATTTTTGCAAAAAGGAGGGACACAAGCGCGAAGAGTGCTGGTGCCTCTACCCCCATCTCCGGCCAAAGGGCAGGCACGGCGGCGGTGGTGGTTTCGCTAGAGGGGGAGAGCAGCGGCAGGGGTCTTTCCGCGAAGAGAACAGAGAAAGAGAAAAGAGGGGATACACAGCGCAAATGGAAAAGGGGGCGCGGGTTGAAGAGTCTGACCCGCCAGAGAAAGAGTTAAGGGCTGAGGTTGATATGGATCAAATGAGGCAGCTGTATACGCAACTCTCTGTGCTGTTTGAAGATAAAAAACAAAAGGCCTCTGGTATAATTACAAACCTCACTCAAAATTTTTTAAATTCAAAATGGATACTTGATTCGGGTTCCACTGATCACATGACCGGAAATAAAAATTTGCTTAACAATTACAAAAAATTTGAGACCAAACAATTTGTAATTGTTGCAAATGGTGAAAAAATGGAAATTTTAGGAAATGGCTCAATTAGTCTCCTTTCAAAAATTATACCAAATGTTTTGCATGTAGAAGGTTGTACATCAAATTTGTTATCCATTAGTAGACTCACATGAGAATTAAATTGCAAAATTACATTTACATAAAAAATTGTGAGCTTTCAGGATTGGATAACAAAGAGTATCATTGGTGAAGGATTTTTAGAAAATGGGCTTTATATGTTGAGTAAAGAAAAATGCAACTTCAATATTAGAAAAGAAGAAGAATTAGGCACTCTTTGGCATAAGAGAATTGGGCATCCCTCCGACAAGATTTTGAAATGTATTTTTGATTTCAAACAACTAGATTGTAGTAGTTGTGAAATTTGCAAACTAGGAAAACATACGAGATTACCGTTTAGTTTATCCTATTGTAAAAGCAAAAATCCTTTTGAATTAATACATTCGGATGTTTGGGGTCCCGCTCCAATTGAATCATACAATGGCTACAAATATTTTGTCATATTTATCGATGATTTTTCTAGAATTACATGGCTATACTTATTAAAAAATAAAAGTGAAGTATTTTCTCAATTTCAAGATTTTTATAATTTTGTAGAAAATCAATATGATGCAAAAATTAAAACTTTTAGAAGTGATAATGGAACGGAGTTCATAAATCAAAATTTCACAAATTTTTTCAAACAAAAAGGAATTTTGCATCAAACAACTTGTGTTTATACACCCCAACAAAATGGTGTGTCGGAAAGGAAAAATCGACATTTACTCGAAGTAACAAGAGTACTTTTATTTCAAAACAATGTTCCAATAATTTTTTGGTCGGATGCCGTTCTCACCGCAACATACTTAATTAATCGATTGCCAAGTGCCAATTTAAATTTAAAGAGCCCACTAGAAATCCTTTACCAAGAAAAACTCAACATTGGTCATTTACGAGTATTTGGATGTACATGCTACGTGCACAAAAATAAACAACACAAATTAGACTATACATCAATCAAGGCTATTTTCTTGGGTTATTCATCTCAAAAAAAGGGTTATAAATGTTATGATCCGGAAAATAAAAAACTATATATTTCAAGGGATGTGACATTTCAAGAAAATGAGCCATATTACAAAATATTAGAAAAGGAGACCAATGATAAAGAAAAACCAAATGAGTTTTCATTTCCATTTTTTTACAATTCCGAAGAAAAAAATTTGGAAATAGAAAATGAAAATGAGATAGTTAGTGCAAATGAGGAAGAAGAAGAGACCTCTCAAAGTGAGGGGGAGGAATCCGAAATAACACCATTGACACCATTGAGAAGGTCAAACCGAACACCTCGACCTACAACTAGATTACGGGATTTTGTAACATATGAGGTAAAATATCCAATCCAAAATTTTTTGTCTTATGAAAATGTTACATCCCAATATCATACTTATTTGACCTCAATTTCCAAAGAAAATGAACCAAATAATTATGAGGAAGCCAAAAATCAACCAATATGGTGCAAAGCAATGGAAGAAGAACTCCAAGCTTTACAAAAAAATGAAACTTGGGTAGTCGTACAACTACCCGAGGGAAAGAAACCCGTAGGATGCAAATGGGTATATAAGATTAAGTTTAATAGTGATGGCACTATTGAAAGATATAAAGCACGATTAGTGGCAAAGGGTTACACTCAAACGTATGGTATAGATTATCAAGAAACATTTGCACCCGTAGCCAAAATGAATACCGTTAGAATTTTATTCTCTATAGCGGTAAACAAAAAATGGACCTTACATCAAATGGACGTCAAGAATGCCTTTCTTCAAGGAACACTTGAAGAAGAGGTGTATATGACGCTTCCACCCGGTCATAAAGAAGAAAACAATTCTAATCTAGTTTGTAGGTTAAAAAAATCAATCTACGGGCTAAAGCAATCTCCACGGGCATGGTATGGCAAACTAAGCTCATATTTAAATTCTTGTGATTTTAAAGTTAGCAATGCCGATCACTCCTTGTTTTCCAAAATTAGTGGTACCTTCACAACCATAATTTTAGTATATGTAGATGACATAATAGTTACCGGAAACAATTTGGAAGAAATAAAAAAAGTAAAACGGCAATTAAAAGAAAAGTTTGACATCAAAGACTTAGGTTTACTCAAATATTTTCTAGGAATAGAAATAGCACATTCATCCAAAGGACTATTTATTACACAAAGAAAATATACACTTGACATATTAAAGGAAACCGGCAAATTAGGGAGCAAACCGGCATCTACACCAATAGATAGCAAATGTAAACTAAATATAGAGGATGGTGAACCGTTAGAAGACATAAACCAATTTCAAAGACTTGTAGGAAAATTAATTTACCTAACGGTAACACGACCCGATATTTCTTTTTCGGTAAGTCAAATTAGTAAATTTATGCATGCACCTAGAACACCACATTTGGAGGCTATACATAGAATTTTAAAATATTTAAAAGGGACACCCGGGAAAGGAATATTTATGAAAAATAACAATTCTAATGATGTGTGTGGCTATTCCGATGCAGATTGGGCCGGTAGCTTTGATAGGAAATCAACCACCGGCTTTTGCACGTTTGTAGGCGGAAATCTAGTCACATGGAAAAGCAAGAAACAAAGTGTTGTGGCTCGATCAAGCGCCGAGGCGGAATATCGGGCCATGGCATCAACTTCAAGCGAGCTAACTTGGATCAAACAACTTCTTGCGGATTTTGGAATTAAAATTCAAGAACCAATGAAGATGTTTTGTGATAACCAAGCGGCTCGACACATAGCAACTAATCCAGTTTTCCACGAAAGAACAAAACACATCGAGGTGGATTGCCACTTCATTAGGGAAAAAATTCAAGCAAAAGAAATTGAAACTCCGTTTGTAAGAAGTGAAGAACAATTGGCGGATATCTTCACCAAGGGTCAAGAACCGAAACCATTTGAAGAAAATTTAAGCAAGTTAGGGTTGATCGATATCTACACACCTAACTTGAGGGGGAGTGTAGAAAATAATTAGGATTTAGGGACTAAATAATAGCATCAGAATTAAGCTCATCATATGCTATTAGAAGGAATAAAGGAGCAACTAAACTTAGAAATAAAGTTACTCAACTTTTTTCCTTTTTAGTAAATATAGGCTACAGTAGGCTACAGTACTATCATAGGCAACCGTTAGAATTTCTAACGTTCATTTTTCTTTTCTTTGTTATTTAAGCAACACTGTATACTCATAATCAATACAATAGTGAATTCACTTTCAACAATTCTTATCTTCCGCAATACTCTTAAAATCAACACTTCTGAATTTTTTCACAGATGTACAAATAAGTTAAGTTTTCTTGTCAATATTTTTTCGGACAGGAATATGAAGATGCAAAAATAGAACTGGAGGCAGCCGAAGCAGTACCTGGTTCGAGGATACAAATCTCTGTGTGATTTATGCCTAAGGATATCCAGCTCACTTGGAGGATCAAAGGTGAGAGAGCTTGATCGTGTAGATTGCTTGTCTGAGTAGATAGGTCTGATAGTGGGTTGGGGTTTTGTGCAAGATCAATCTGTTCTTGGGTTAGTATTTGCTTAATTCTTTAGATCTGTTCTTGTGAGTGTTGAATAATAATGAGATACTTTGATTTTGTAAATTTGATACTTTGATTATTGTGTTATTTAGTAATATTTTGATATAATATAGTATGATTAATTGGAATTGTTGAGTGTTGAATATTATTGGCCAGCAAATTTGTGGCAGCCACATTACAAAAAATAATTCGCAAAAAAAAAAAAAATAGAACCAGGGACGGCTGTTTTTACATGACTGATTTTGATTAGCAACAATTAGGATTGGCTGTTTATTAAATGACTGATCTTGATAGTAAGATTTAGGATCGGTTGTTTATTAAATTACCAATCCTCATAGTAAGATTTAGGATCGGCTGTACGTCCGACCCTGATTAGTAGTACTATTAGTAACGCCTGGATCAGGATCGCACGCAGGTTCGATCCTGATGACTGTTTTTGACCGTTCCTGATTGCTGATTCTCCACTAGTGACAAGAATTACAAACAAAATGTTTGCTCTAGGACATCCGACTCTATCAATTCTAGTGAGTATGATATCTTTTGTAACAAGATGGGGATGATTAATATCTATTGCCCATCTTGAGAGGGAGTGTTGAGTTATTTAGATGAGAACGGAGTAGGTCCGATGCCCATCGGACCTACTTTTAGGTTCAACGAGTAGATGACCGTCCGATCTAATTTAAGATTTGTGCGCACGAAAATTGAAACAGACACGCACAAATTTTAAAGCATTTTGCACGAATCTTAAAGCAAATCGACGGTGATTAAACCCATCGAACCAGAGTAGGTCCGATGCCCATCGGACCTACTCTCAAGTGTATTTAGATATATTAAGTTAATTAGGTAATGTTGTAAGGACCTATTTGTAAGAGTACATTAATTAATATAAAAGAGGGACCTCTTCATGAGAGAAGGTTAACCTAATTTTACCTCCAATAATCTACAAGTATAAAACAACCAAATGCTATTTGTGCCATTAGAAAAGAGCAATCCTAACAGTTGTCAGCTGAGCTAACGATTGTTTCCCGACTCTGCAACAACTTCCTTTGAACTCATATGCTGCAACATGCAAACAGTGGTCATGTAAAATTTACGAAAATAAATCATTATTCGATCAGCCTTCTAATTAGTAAGTGATGTTGCCTTATTTTGGGACTGGCAGCACTTAATGGGTCTAGCATGACTCTTGTGTGCCTTGAAATTAATGCAAGAGCCACCAATCAGCAGCATGAGCTGCTCTAACCCCCAAGTTAATTTGGAAATAATTTCAAGAATCCAAAGTTTCTAATTATATTCTGCTTACAGTACTGCAATAATGCAGTTGTGGCAATGAACTGTGATTGAAAGGAAGAACATGGTAGAGTAATCAGGTGTGGATCTGTATTTTATGTAAGGTTTCAATTATTATAGAGGTTTAAATTTTTATATTAAATGGATGAATGAACCTAGATGATTGCACCAGATATTGTTATAAGGTAGATACTAGACATCGTTGAAAAACTAATTCTTGTAACACTGAATATGTATAAATTTTGGGTTACAGAAATATGCGAGGAAAATTAATAATTTGTTAAAACAAAGAAGTATGTCATAACGTACTTTATCATATATTTGGGCAATAATGGTAAAACCTATTTCAGACAGAAACAATTTATGAACTAATTATTCCTGCAAGAGGTTTTAGAGCTTGTAGTACCTGTTTGTTTCTTTATACTATACTTCTTTGCTTGTGGTTGCAAGTCTCAAGTTGTATTATACGAAAAATGCTTGTAAACCTAAATTTACAGCACGAATATCCAACTAATTAGCAGGCTATATATGCTTCCACCCCAGATAGATCCATTTATGCAAAGAACAAACATTGCTGGGCAAATCTCCTTTGGCAGCGACTTTTTCAAATAAAATGCATGAAGCAGTAGATGCAAGCATGCATTACTGTACTAGTCTCTGCCAGAGGAGATCTCGCCCGGTAATGCTTCTTGCATGTCACCTCCTTTGAGCTCTTTACGTCTGGTTATTTGGTTTGATTGTTGTTCAATTAAAATGTTCCTTATTTATAGAAGTCAGAATGATGGGTCTTGTTGTCTCTAGTGGTCCAAAAACCTACTTAATTGACACACCAGATATTCCAAATTTTGTAGCAGCCAGTAGCCGTGCACATATTTTGATCATGGTCCTGGCATAGAGTACTGCTTTCACATGGCATATGCTTCATTTATCCTTAATAACATATAATATTCATTAAAAAAAATGCTATAATTGAAGCATCTCTGTGTGAGTGAGCATATATGCACAATTAATTTGTGCCTTCACAATTGTCTAGCTGTATTAAGCCTAATTAGCATATGTACCTTTTAAAAAATAATGTGTTTTATTCTTAAAAAAATAATCCAAATAAGTTTAGATTTTCTATTGACATGGTTTAAGTATACAATAATATTACCGGGCGGGGGCGTGACTCCCAGGTTTCTTATAAAAAAAAAAAAAAAATAATATTACCGGGCAGTACTCCCATACATTATTTACTTATCACAGTCCTCTCAAATCGACCACAAGCATCAACTCTCAACTGGAAAGATCCTACTAGATTTTGAGGCCCCTGGCAATAAAATCAACTTAGGCATCAAACTTGGAAGATCCAATTGAGAATGTGCTATAATTCCTATTCCTGACAAAAGTGAAAATTCTTGTTTGTGTTTGCCCTTTTCTGAGTTCAAAAGCCATATTGTACACGTAAAAAAAAGCAAGGTCACAAGAGAGACATTCAATTCACAAAAATAGGTTCTCAGGAAATACTAGTGCATACTTCGAAATTTCTCAAGATTTAGTATTTCTTAGCACAATCCTCTCATTTCCACCCCAAAGGTCATGCTTGATTTAACACTCTCAATTAGAAAGAGAACTAGATCTTGATGCCCCAATGACGAAGTCAACCCAAAGCATTGTATTTCCACTGCGGGCTTAGTGCAGTGACACGAGCCTTCGTCTCTCTTTGGAGAGATGCATTTTCAATTCTCGAGAATAACATCTAAAAGATGCTGGGGTGTACCGGGGCCCTTTAAGAAAAAGAAAAGAAAACGAACCTACTAGATCTTGGTGCCCCAACGACAAAATCAAACCCAGGCATTATGTTTTGAAGATCCCCAGGAATGTGCTCTTGGTCCCTAATCCCCATAAAATGATCAAATACTATTTGGTATTTGCCCAATGCTGAATAGACCATAATTATACTTTTTCAATATATAGTCATATTTCAAAAGTAGAGAGTCAAATTCAACTATTAAAAAATAATATTTGTTAACTTGATTCAGCATAGGCTTAGATTAGAATTGATGGAAGAGCTTTCTATTCACACCTGAATATACTGCCGTACTATATGAATTACAAAATCTGTAGGATTGCTTAATAAATGGACAAAAGGAGATTTACTTTATGAAGATATATATATACTCAGAGAAAAGAAATATTCTGTATTCCACAACGGAAAGGGAAAAAGGCAGAGAAAAGGGGCCATGTGTAAACAAAAAAAAATCCTGGAATAATCTTTTGAGTCCAAGCATGTACTACAGTATATCCAAACTAAAAAACCATGATACATTCCATAAAACAAAGGCAAACTGCAAGTAACGAACTGAACAAGTAGCATTGCATAACAGTGAAAAATGTGTTCTATGGATATTTCTTCAATTACCTGATAAATAAGTTCTCTTGCACTTCGCTATATAGTTTTCAAACTCTTTGGAGCATATGGGCACATAAATACGTTCTTGACTATGATACTTGACTGATAAAATAGTAAGACCTGTTGATCGTATGCTATTCATTTTTGCTGATTATTAAGCTCAATTGTACTCTGCTTTTTTATTTCATGAAACAAACCTTGAACAACATGATATATGATAAAATGCTTGACAGCTTAACCATAAAATTCTTTTAAGTGAGAAGTTGCGCACAGGGCATGGAAGCGTTGGATGCACGTGTAGAGCATTTCTGGCATGAGCAATGCTGTTTTCTGGGAGCACAATTTCAAGTGTATTTTCTACTTCAGTGAAAATATGATTTTTTTTTTTGAAGGTTAGTTGGCCAGATGCCTACTAACTGATATTTTAAAAAAGAAAATGTTTGTACAGCGCCTCTATCTAATTAACTATCGCAAGCTGAATTTAAATTAAGTAAAATACACTGCCATTAAGATAAAATGCTGAAGCAGAATTCCTCTACGCCGGTAGCGTACCACTGCATACCACTGCTGCACTTGTATGCTCGTTTCATGTACCAGTAGTGTTACCAGCTTATTTTCCAACATAAACTGAAATTATTAAAACACAAGGATGATCAATGCTTTAGGTGCTTATTTCAAATTACAGTGAACATTTGCAATTTTGTACCGTAGATCTCAATACCATCTCACAAGTCATAATAGAGATGGTGCCTACAAAGGAGCTTATATACACCACCTTCTTTTAGTTTAGTATTATTATTATTATTATTTTTTCAAATAAGAAGGGAGCAGAAACAAAAAAGGAAACAAAGACCAACAATGTATAAAACAACTAAATGCTACTTGTTCCATCAGCAAATAGCAATCCTAATAGTTGCCAGCGCTGAGCTAACGATTGTTTCCCGACTCTGCACAGCTTCCTTTGAATTCATATGCTGTAACTTCCAAACAGTGGTGATGTAAAATTTAACAGATTAAATCATTATTCAACTTTCTTAGTTAAGTCGTGTTGCCTATCTTGTGAGTAGAAGCACTTAATGGATCTAGCATCAAGATGGTGTGCCTACAATGCAATAGTCTGTTTATAGTCCTTTTTTTTTTTTACACTAGTGCATTGCTCTCTGTTTAAGCACCGATTAGCATCATGACTTGCTTTAACCCCCAAGTGAATTTGGAAATAAGACACTTAATTCTACCACAATCTTTCTCTTCTGTTTTCAAGAGCTCCATACAACTTCTAATAATAGTGTGCTTACACTGCAATTGTGCAATTACGGCAATAAACCGTGAACTTCGTAAGGAAGAACAGGGTAGAGTAATCAGATATAGAACTGTATTTTACATAAGTAATCATTTGTTATGGAGACATAAAATATTAAATTAAATGGATGAATGAACCTAGATGATTGTTATAAACTAGATACTCAGACATCAATGAGGAAAAACTAATCCTTGTGACATTGCATATTTGTAAACCTTAAAAAAAATTGCATATGTATAAATTTTGGGTTAAAAAATATGAGAGGAAAATTGATAATTTGTTAAAACAAAATTCTACATGATATAGCTTAGCTATATCATATATTTGGGGAATAATGGTATAACCTATTCCAGACAAAGTCACAATTTATGAACTAATTATTCCTGCAAGAGGTTATCTAGCTTGTAGTACTTGCTTGTTTCTTTATACTATACTTCATCGCTTGTGGTTGCAAGTTTCAAGTTTTATTAGTAGAAAAATGCTTGTATTACAGCACAACAAACCAGGTTATGCTTCCACCCCAGATTGATCCATTGATGCAAAGTACAAACATTGCTGGGCAAATCTCCTTTGGCAGCGACTTAATCAAACATATGCATGAAGCAGTAGATGCAAGCATGCATTGCTCTAGTCTCTGCCAGAGGAGATCTCGCCCGGTAATGCTTCTTGCATGTCACCTCCTTTGAGCACTTGACATCTGGTTATTTGGTTTGATAGTTCTTCAATTAAAACGTTCCTTATTTATAGAACTCCGAATTAATAGTGGACAGAAAGCTACTTGATACACTAGATATTTCAAAATTTGTAGCAGCCAGTAGCCTTGCACATTTTGATACTGGTCCTGGCATAGAATACTGCTTTCATATGGCATATGCTGCATTTGATCCAATTCATAACTTATCATAGTCATGTAAAAAGTACTTAAGTTGATGTATCTCTGCATGAGTGAGCATGCACAATTAATTAATTTGTGCCTTGACTAGCTGTCTTGAGCCTAATTCATGTGCACCTTTTGAAAATTTATGCGTTTTTTTTGTGAAAAAATTAATTATCGAAGTTTAGATTTTCTATTTCCCTTGATTTTCTCGCATGCTTTAAATAAACAATACTATTACCGGCCAGTACTCCCATATATTTTTTGCATTGTCAAGTGTCAACAACTGAATGAAAAGCTTTAGTATTACTTATCACAGTCGTCCTCTCAAATCCACCACACATCAACACTCAATTGGAAAGAACCAACTAGATTTTGAGGCCCCTGGCAAAATAATAAACTTGGGCATCAAACTTGGAAGATCCAAGAGAATGTGCCTTTAATCTCTATTCCAGATAAAAGAGAAAATTCTTGTTTCATGTTTGCCCTTTGCTGTGATATCAGATCTATATATATTGAATAGAATTGCAACTGATTTCTGGTCTGAATTGTCATCATTGTAATTTGACATCGATCACTGCTGTATTTATCCACTGCAGTAAAAATCACACTAGTATTATGTATCCTGAGTCCTAAAATCAAAATTCCCCATGCCTGATATGCTGTACTGGTCGAGCAACCAATTACCAATATTCTGAGATGCAGCATCGATCATTAATTTCTGTATTATACATAATATGTTCTTCAGGTTTATCTATTGATAGAAAACTATTAATTTCTGTATTATATGGTAAAAAGAGATGGAAAACTAGCTAGGTATAGGCGATAGCGGAGTACAATAGAAGTAATTTATCAGTTACCTGACAAAATATTCATACGGAAAACACATTTTTCAGTTGACTTTACTAAACCAATCGTTGCTATTAATGTTACATAGCTTTGAGTGTAAGATAATCAAAATTTAAAGGGGGTAACAATTCCAACTACGAAAGAACAAAAAAATTAAATATTTATTAATATGAAACGCGAGTCATGGTACATCTAACTCTTATGATACATATATTTAAAAAAAAGATTTTGAAAATTTAAAAATTGTAGATGTGTTCTCAATTATTTAGATTGTGTATCAAATTTGAGTCATTTGAAATTTAATTAGTCATTCATCATAAAAATATTAAAACTACAATGTTAAAATTTTGAATTTTTTTTTTTTTTAGTAAAGGTTGGAGGTCAAGCCACCCAACTATTTAATATCCACAAGGTATTCCCCCACCCGGGTTTCGAACTTGCGACCTCACACGGAGAGCATTGCCTCTGCTACTAGACCAAAAGCTGGTTCTCAATTTTTTAAAATTATTTGATGGAAGGCTAAACGTCTTACAAATCGACCCAAATTTAACACATGCCCTGTCTATATAATTAAGAACGCATCTACAACTTTAATTTTTTATTTGAATAATATTTTTTAAATATATGTATAATAAGAGTTGAATGTTCAACAAAAAAAATGGATGAATATTGGAACTATTCATTTTGGAAAGCATTAAAAAATAATAAGAACATGACAGGACCATGCTAACTTGCGTTCACAGATAAAAAGAACTCACCAATTAACGGTGCTAGTTGAACCTTTACATGTAAACCTCAATTTGGATGTACATTAGAGTTTTCCATTTTATATAGCATGAAAATAATAATAAGAACATGACAGGACCATACTGAAATTGTAGGATAGGATTTTAGTGTTTTGGTTAATAAAACATATACTAATTTACGTTCACAGAACAAAACAAAAAAAAAAAACAATTAAAGTGCTCGTTGAACCTGTACATGTAAACCTCAATTTGGATATATGTCAGGGCTTTTCAAAACTGTGAGGCTAAATGGCAGGGCAATTCTCGTTTGGCGAGATCAACAGCCAAAACTTGGCACCTGTCCTGTCAGTTGGAGAAATGCACTGTTATTCTTAGACCTCACAAGATTGTCCATGCATTTCACCAATTTGATGCTAATTTTTTAGTTTGCTGAATGCTGAATGTTTGATGGTATTATATCACGCTGGTTCCTATTTTGGATATACTGAAGGACATGCTGAGTAGCAAGACTATATATATTCCTTCAAAATTTTCTTTCTACAAATGGTCCCCTTTCTCTTTCTCTTTCTCTGCCTTTTCCTTTTCCCTTGTGGAAGAGAATGCTTCTGTTCCATAAAGTAAATCTTCTTTTTAATTTAATATGCAATCAAGCAGATTCTTTGTTCTTTTAATTTGTAACAGAAACTTAACCGCCATGAAAGATTTTTCTAGGCCTATTAATTCATGCCCAAATAGCAGCACATTGATATCTTAATCCAAACTGTCCAACTTTCATAAGATGGTTTACGTTTGTTTTCCGAGATCAAGTAAGATTAATAATCACACTGAATTGAAAAGTGCTTGATTAAAAGCCATTTGTTTGCTATTGAGAGTCGTCGGTTTCTCTATTCACCGAAATTTTTATTCATAAGAAAATGGAAATAAAAAATAATATTAAAAATAGGAAATGTTACGGTGGAAATTTACAAATGAGAAAGCAGACATAAGTTATGGCGTCCTAGCGGGACGCCACACCACAGCTCCGCCAAAAAGAAAAAAAATAATTATAACTGGGACGCCATAAGATTTATCAAAACTGGAAAAAAATGAAAAAAAAAAATATTATAACTGGGACGCCATATGTTATCCCGACCGAAAAAACGAAAAAGAAAATGGGACGCCATGACGCACTATGACCAATACCACATCTCATAAAAAACCCAGAGACATCCAAATTGTCTCTCTTATCTCATTCTTCCTTCTCATTTCCAAAAATTTACCGAGCTCTGAAATTTTTTTTTCGTTTTCTTGGTTGGGATGGCTTATGGCGCGTTCCAGTTTTATAAAAAATTTTGTTTTTTCATTTTTTTTTCGGTTTTGAGAGGTTTATGGCGTCCCACTTTGTTTTTGTTTTTTTTTGTTTTTTCCGGTTTTGATAAATCCTGTGGCGTCCCAGAGGGACGCCATAACTCCTATCTGCCTTCTTATTTTTAAATTTTCAATCCAACATTTTCTATTTTTAATTTTTTTTAATTTTCTAATTCCTATGAATTAAAATTTCGGCTCTATTCAGGTGTGAATTGATCGAAATTCTAATGTGGACCCTCTTCCATTAATTATTTGTTTAATAAGCCTTTGAGGATTCCATTTGAGAAATAACGAAGTATGCATTAATTAGTATTTTCTAGTTGCTAGGTATTGAATTTGACTTTACTTTCTACAATATGGCTTTTGAAGTCAGAAAAGGGCAAAACATGAACAAGAATTTTCTCTTTTATCAGGAATAGAGATTAGAGCACATTCTCTTGGATCTTCCAAGTTTGATGCCTAAGTTGATTTTGTTGCCAGGGGCCTCAAAATCTAGTAGGTTCTTTCCAGTTGAGAGTTGATGCTTGTGGTGGATTTGAGAGGACTGCATGTGCTAAGTAAAAAATGTATATATGTGAGTACTGGCCGGTAATAATATTTTATACTTAAAGCATGCGAGAAGAACAAGGGTAATAGAAAATCAAAACTTATTTGGATTAATATTTTTCAGAAAAAAACACATAAATTTTCGAGAGGTGCACATGCTAATTTGGCTCAAGACAGCTAAACAGGTGCAAAGGCACAAATTGTGCATGCTCACTCACATAGAGATGCGTCAACTTAAGCACTTTTTACATGGACATAATAAGTTATGAATTGGATCAAATGCAGCATATGCCATATGAAAGCAGTATTCTATGCCAGGACCATGATCAAAATGTGCACAGGTACTGGCTGCTACAAATTTTGGAATATCTGGTGTATCAAGTAGCTTTTCGGACCACTAGAGACAACAAGAGACATGTCATTCTGACTTCTATAAATAAGGAACATTTAAATTGAACAACTATCAAACCAAATAACCAGATGTCAAGAGCTCAAAGGAGGTGACATGCGAGAAGCATTACTGGGCGAGATCTCCTCTGGCAGAGACTAGTACAATAATGCATGCTTGCATCTACTGCTTCATGCATTTTGTTTGAATAGGTCGCTGCCAAAGGAGATTTGCCCAGCAATGTTTGTTCTTTGCATCAATTAATGGATCTATCTGAGAAGGAAGTATAGCCTGCTTAGATGAATATATATATGCTGTAAATATAGCTTTATAAACGTTTTCTTTGCAACTTGAAATTTGCAACCACAAGCGAAGATCATAGTGCAAAGAAACAAGCAGGTACTACAAGCTCTAAAAGCTCTTACAGCAATAATAAGGTCGGAAATTGTGATTCTGTCTGCAGTGGGTTTTACCATTATAGCCTAATATATCATGTAGCTATGACATTTTTGTTTTAACAAATTATCAATTTTTTTTTTTGACAAAGAAAATAGGGTCTAGCCCTTTTTCATTAATCATTTTGGAGTTACAAAAGAAATGTAACCGAAATAAGAAAAACAATTCTGCTCAAAACAGTTGAGCATAAACTTAAGAGAAAAGAAATACAAATAAAAAGATAAAGAAATGACAAAATTGAAGAAGAAAATATTAAAACCAGTGACTATTTTCTTTTTCTTGCTTTGTCACATGCTTGAGAGTGAGCTGTACTTCCATTGCGTCTCCACTTGTTCCATCAGTTGCAATAGATTACACATCTCCTCTCTGAACGTTCTGGCACATCTCTCTCTCCAAATTATGAATTGTGTGATTAGCAAGATTGATCTCTCCTTTTTGCTAAACTTGAGCTCCTTCAAATTTCTTACAATGTCTTCATCTTCTCTTGAGAATCCTCCAGGTAGTTTGACCTTCATTTTGATTTCTATCAATCTGTATAGAAGCTTGGACTGTATGCACTCATTGAATAAGTGGTTTACCGATTCCAATTGCATCTTACACATGATACATCTATTCGTGAGACTCCATCCACGCTTGTTTAAATTATCCACCGTTAGTATTTTATTAAAGGATATCAGCCATGCAAAGATTTTAAATCTTGGAGGCACCTTTAATTTCCAAATTCTTCTTATTGTATTCTCTATTCTTGGAGTATTCTTAAAAGCTTGATATGCTGATCTGGTTGTGAATTTTTGTGTTGGTGTCCATTGCCAAATTATTCCATCTTGAGCATTTGTTAACTGCACTAAACTTGTAGCAATCTGTCTTTCAAACTCTGCCATTTCCCTTTCTGCATCTTCGGAAAGGTTGCCTCTAAAACAGTTTTGTATTGCAGCAGCTTGTAAAACCTCCTTTAAACTAGATTGTTGATGTTCTGCAAAAGTGTATAAATTCGGGAATGTGTAGCTCAAACGCCCTAGGCCCCAATTATCTGTCCAAAACTGTATACTACTCCCATTTCCGGGAATTCTGATAACCGATATATTGAACATTGGTTCTTCCGCCTTTAAAATTTTGTTGAAGAAGTATGCATTTGGATAAGGATGTTGTTCCCCATTTGTGATCTTGAATATTGTCTTCCATAAGTATTCTTTAGGTTCCCACCATTGCCATAGCCATTTCATAAGTAATGCTTGATTAAACTTCTCCAAATCCATAATACCTAAACCTCCCATCTTCTTTGGTTTGCATATGAGTTCCCAATTTGCCAAGTTTAACTTTCTTTTTAATGGGCTTACCCCATGCCATAGAAAATGCCTTCTAACCCTGTCAATTTCTTTCAAGATTCCTTTAGGCAGCAAGAAAACCGACATGTAGTAAATTGGAAGAGAAGATAGCACATTATTCAGGAGTACTAATCTTCCGGCTATCGATAAGTGTTTTGCCGACCAACCGGATAATCTTTTTTGGAACCTTTGTAGTAATGGATTGTATGCTTGCTTGTTCAATGTTTTGTGTGATAAAGGAAGACCTAGGTAAGTGAAGGGGAAAGTACCTAGACGGCAGCCCATCATTCTTGCAAGGGGCGGACCCATTGTCTCCGAATTTTCAGTGAGCAATAATTCAGATTTTTGAAGATTTACTTGTAAACCCGAGATGCCTTTGAAGATCGTAAAAACAATTACAAGCATCTGGAGTTGTTGCTTCTCGGGTTTCACGAAGAACAGTGCATCGTCGGCATATAAGAGACATGGTTTCATTCTTTGGTATGGTAGTCTTATTGCACCTGTGTTGACCAATTTTGTGAACCATCTTGATAAGAAATCCATCGAGATGATAAACAAAAAGGGCGATAATGGATCTCCTTGGCGTACACCTCTTTTGAGAATAATTTTTTTTCCAAGTAAGCCATTTACCAACACCTGAGAAGAACCTTGAAGAACTGCTTCTTTTATAATTATTTGCCATCTTGGGGGGAATCCCAAATTTGCCATCACTTTATCGATAAAGTTCCAACTAATGGTGTCAAAAGCCTTCTGTATATCCGCCTTGAATATTGCGAGAGGAATTTTTGAATTCTTACAGTGATGAAGAACTTGTTGCGCATAAATGAATCCTTCTGTTATCTGCCGATTCTTGACGAAACCCGTCTGTGCTATATCCACCATCTTGTGTATATGGTGTTGAACCCTGGTTGCAAGTATCTTTGAGAAGATTTTTTGAATTGCATGTATCAAGCTAATCGGCCTAAACTCTTCTGGTTTTGTTGTATGCTCCTTCTTTGGTATAAGAACTATGTAGGAAGTGTTGAGCGGCTTTAGGGACATACCTTGCTGAATTACTTTGATGAAAACCTTGTGGATATCTTCTATAATAACATCACTGAATTTTTTATAAAATTCTCCGGTGAATCCATCAGGACCCGGACTCTTGTTTGAAGGCCACTGTTGTATGACTTCTTTGATTTCTTGAATTGATATCTCCTCAATTAGCTCATGTAAATCCAATTGTTCCGTGTATAGGTTGGACCAGCAAATTTCCGGGGTTTTGGTTGATTCTGCTCCCATTAGTTTGATGAAATGTTGAAAAAATGCTTGTGCCTTTGCCGTCTGGTCAGTATATTGCTGACCATTATATTCAATTTGCGCCACTGTATTAATTCTCTTTGAGTTGGATGCATAAGCATGAAAGAATCTTGTTCCTTTATCACCATGTAGTTCCCATCTTGTTTTTGCTCTTTGCCTCCATAAATCTTCTTCATAAACCGCCAAATCCTGATATCTCTTCTTAATTATTGTTGAAATTAACTTCTCCAAATTCGTTACTATTCTAACCTCTCTTATTCTATCCATCCAACCTATGAAACTCCTGCATGCTCTGATCTGTTCCTTTAATTTCCCTATCTTCTCATTTGCCCATGTCTTAATACTTAACTGCAGCTTTTGGAATTTTGTATTTAGCTCAATCGGGTCTGTAGCTACCGGCATTGACTTCCAAGACAACTTAACAATTTCATCCAATTCTTGAAACCGCAGCCAAACATTCTCGAATCTGAAGAAATTTGTCTTCATAAAGTCAGTCTTTGCTGTAAATAGGATCGGGCAATGGTCTGAAGAGGTATTTGGCAATGCCCTTTGTGCTGAATTTGGATATAGATTATTCCACTCGGTTGAAATTAGAAACCGGTCAAGTCTTGCCATTATTGGATGTTGCTGTCCATTTGACCACGTAAATTGCCTTCCATGAAGTGTCATGTTTAATAAACCCATTGAAGAAATCAGATTTGCAAATTGCATTGGCAGCCTTCTAGCCGAGCTACTTGGCTGATTTCTATCTTCTTCATCTAGTGTCAAATTAAAGTCACCACATACAAGCCATGGAGTGTTGTCTGTTGGTTTTCTTTGAGCAATTTCCTGGAGAAAGGCCCTTCGGTTACTGCCAGATGACGGACCATAAACTCCAGTTATCCAAAATTTTCTTGTATCATTATTGATTTGAAGAAGTACCGAGATTGAGTAGACACCAATTTCTGTTTGCAAACATGTGAATTTTCTTGAGGAAAATGCAAGGATTATTCCTCCTCTTGTACCTACTGATTCCAAAACTCTATAGACATCTAGTCTTCTACCACATACTTCACCTAAAATCTGATTTGTAACCCTCTGTAATTTTGTTTCTTGCAGAACCACTACATCCGGTTTTTCAATCAAAATGGTCTGTCGAACCCCCAAACGCTTGTTGCGGTCATTGAGACCTCGTACATTCCAACACAGAAAATTGAATTTCTAAATAGTCCCAACACTAAAAGTTAAGAACACTGATACTTTCTATTAATACTTGTAGCGACTATAAGGCTAGCGCCGCTTTGATACAATCCATACATTTAACCCCTTAAACATGTAAAACTGGAAACAACTTTAAGCCTTACATTACTCGGGTGCTACCCGTTAACCCAAACCCATTAAGTCCCTTGATGCTCATCCTCTTTAAGCACCTTCTCTATTTCTTTCTCCAATTCTGTGCACATCTCAACTCCAGCCATGAGTAGTACTGCCTCTGCTTGTGCCACATTCAGATTATCATAAGACTTAAAGTATTCTTCATTCTTTGAGTTTGCATTTTTAGTCTTTCTTTTCTTGCTCTGACTTGTCACTGATCCTTCCTCTGCATACCCTTGCGTGATACATGCCTTATGAATAGATGAGACATATACTCCTTTGTTTTTCTTTGCTAACCTTTTAGATCTTTTTGGTTTTGTACCTTCAGATGTCCCCTCTTCCAAATCAGATGGCTGACCTTGGTTATTCTTGTGTAGTGTAACCAAACCATTCAGAGAGACTTGATTTTCCTGTTGCTGTTCCTGATTTTGTAAGTTGGATCTTTCTACCTCCTTGTCATCTTGAGTGTTGGGACTATTTAGATAAGATATCCATTCTACATCAGAGGTGATCTCGTACAAATCTTGATTTGTTGGGCTGTTGAGAGTATCTTCCGAATTGACGGTCTGAGAGCCACTGTTGTAGGCCATGCCATTCGTACCAAAGTTCTCATGGTGGGTTGCCTCTGGGTCGGTATCAGTCAAAAATAACTGAAGGCCGGTTTGAATTTGTGCTGTCTCTGAGCCAGATAGAACTTGAGAAACCACTGGGATGTTTGTCGCATGTGTAGTGATCGGTTCTGATTCCGTTTGATAAGCCTTTGGACTGATTACATCTTGGGCTGTCTGTGGGCCGGCTTGAACCTGAACATTTTCTGAAGCGGTTTCAGCTTGGGCGGTTTGAGCGATCTCCAAACCGGTTATCACTTCTGGGCTGGCTTCAGCGTGGGCAATTTGAGCGATCTCCAAACCGGTTATCACTTCTGGGCTGGTTTCAATTTGGGGGCCCAGCTCTCCATTCATATCCTGATTTCCCATTTGGATTTGCAGGAGAACCGGAGTGTTTTGGATGATGGTATTCTGAGCCTTGTAGAAACTCCTTGCTGACCATGAGTAATTTGCCAATTTCCTTGCATTTTCTGCAACAGGCTCAATGCGAACCCCCTGGTTGGAGCCTTGAAGACCGAGTTTTTCTTTGTTGGAAACTAGAGCATTGAATATGACGGCTCCCATGAAGAAAAACAGCAAGGATTGCATTGTTGCATGTGCAGAATTTAATTTACCTTTGGCCCAATTTTCCTCTCCATTTCCCACATGAAACTGTGTCTGCCTTTGGCTGTTAAGTTCTCCATTTATTTGAACTGGATGCCTTCTGTGTTGATAGTTTGAGGAAGAAGCCCCAAAACGCCCTCCATGATTGAACCTGCTGTTGTTGTTGTTATACGGTGCTTGGCGGCGGTTGGCACGGCGGTCATCAGAATTGTTGCCGCGTGAATCAGAGGAAGGAGGGGGTGGTGGTGGGGGAGGGTTTCCGGTGTTTGGTGCTGGTGGAGGTGGTGGGGGGATATTGCCAGTTCTAAGCATGTAACCTTCTATCTCGACTTGGACCATGGTGGAGTTAGGGTCATCAGATAGTAGAATGTTTTGTGGGATATTTTTTGGATCGTGACAGGCCACCAATATGCGTAAGATTTCATGATTACCATTTTCGAAGAAAGGGGCCACTCGAACCAGATAGCCAAATCCTGCCACAATATCAGAAAGATCTTCTTTGTTCCAATACTGTAAAGGAAGACCATGCAATCTTATCCTAGCTCGATGTGTTGTTGGTTCGTGGAGCATTGCAAGCTCATCATTCCATTCAACAAGCTGAACTTCAGCATCACGATCCAAAGAAAAGACACCCATCCGAACTGCATCATCACGCATGATCGAGTTTGGAAAAACCGCAACGAAATCACCAATTGACGGGTCTATCTCTGAAATTCTGAAATTCTGCTGAGCAATTCCAAAAAATCTGCCGAGAGCACTAGCTAAACGCTGCGGTATACGACGGTCATTATAGTGTGGGCCAGCGTAGACTATTGCAGAGCGAACCAGAAATAAATTCTCCTCAGCCATCTCCTCACGTGGTGGTAAATGGACACGAAGTTCATTCACACGGTTTTGAATATTGGCTGGATTTTGCATCGGCATGTTCTGCCAATTAGGTGGTGTAGCCATGTTTTTTGGTTTGTGGAGTTGATGAAGTGTGTGAGATTGATCATGCCCTTTCCTTTCTTTTATAAAGCTCTGCTGTCTAGGTGCAGCGTCTGGCTGTTTGGATTCAACTCTGGACTGTTTGGATTCCTCTTTACTGCCATGCATGAACTTATTTCTGTCCTTGAATGTAGAATTAAATTCATAACTTGCAGCAAGGGATTTGCAATTCTTGAGAATGTGATCTGTTCCTTTGCACTTAAAGCAACGCCTTAGATCTTTGCAATTCATGCTCTTATGCCCTCTTTGAAGGCATCTGAAGCATTTCCCAAGTGTGAACAGATTTGCTTGGTGACCCCTGAGTTTTGGTTTGAATTTATTACCCTGATTGATTGTAGAATTAGCAGCTCTACGCCTTCTGTTGATAAGAATCCATCCATCTTCATCCATTAAATTCCTCTTAATCGGTACAGATCTTGAAGAGGCAGTGAAATTGACTCCATTATTAACCCTATTGAAAGCCTTGTTCACCTGTGAGTGAGAGTTTCGAACCTTTGAATTCCTTTTGAGTATTGGATCTATTGGGAGGGAGAATGGATCGGTAGCAGCAGCGGGGAATTTTCGCTTAGGGTGTTGGGAGCAGAATAGGTATGGTGGGCAAGCTGTGATGGAAGCAAAGGAGATTGGGGAGGTTTTGGTGATGGTGAGGTTTAATCTCCGGATGTCAGCGATTTTTTTGTTGAGAGTCGCCCTTCTTATCGCCATACGAGTCGCCAGTAGAGTCGCCCTTCCTTCACGCCCAATAGAGACGCCATGAGAGTCGCCCAAGAGAGTCGCCCTTCCTTCACGCCCAAGAGAGTCGCCATGAGAGTCGCCATGAGAGTCGCCCAAGAGTCGCCATGAGAGTCGCCCAAGAGTCGCCATGGTTCGCCCCAGTAACTTTTTTGAAGGTTTCCTCGGGAGGATTTCAATGTAAATTCTTGCAGCTAACAAATTATCAATTTTCACCCCATATGTACTTTTTTAGCTCAAAGTTTATACATATGCATTGTGACAAGGATTAGTTTTTCCTCATTGATGTCTAGTATTTAGTTTGTAACAATCATCTGGTGCAATCATCTAGGTTCATTCATCCTTTTAATAAAGAAAATTTAAAGACTATAATAATTGAAACCTTACATAAAATATAATTCTACATCTGATTACTTTACCCTGTTCTTCCTTATGAAGTTCACAATTCATTGCCACAATTGCAGTTTTGCAGTGTAAACAGAATACAATTAGGTAATGTTTGTAGTTCTTGAAAATTGAAGATGAAGATTGTGGTACTATGAAGAGGATTATTTCCAAATTCACCTGGGGGTTAGAGCAGCTCATACTGCTAATCTGTGCTTAAACAGAGAGCAATGCCATAGACTATGGCCCATAGTGCTGAAACAGAGAAGGAATATAAACAGGCCGTTGCCAGTCCCAAAAAAGGCAACATCACTTAACTAAGAAAGTTGAATGATGATTTATTCTGGTAAATTTTACATGACCACTGTTTGCAAGTTATAGCATATGAGTTCAAAGGAAGCTGTTGCCGAGTCGGGAAACAATCATTAGCTCAGTTGACAACTGTTAGGATTGCTATTTTCGAATATATAGCACAAATAACGTAACATTGGGTTGTTTTATACTTTTTATTTGTCTTTGTTTCCTTTTTTGGTTTTTTGTTTCTGCTGCCTTCTTATTTGAAAAACATAATACAAAACTAAAAGAAAGTGGTGTATAAAAGCTCTTTTGTTGGCACCATCTCTATTATGACTTGTGAGATGGTATCATATCTACATTGTACAAAATTTCAACTGTTCACTATAATTTGAAATAAACACCTAAACCGTTGATCCACCTTGTGTTTTAAGGATTTTTCAGTTTTTGCACTGAAGTACGTATTACAGTTGAAGTTGTGCACCAAGAAAACAGCTAGCGTTCTTCATGCCATATAATTAAGCTGTACCCATGCATGGTGAAACCATCGCTTCCATGTGCATCTATCTGCTCACTTTAATAATTTCAATATAGATCTGAAATAAATACAGCCGAAATGGTAAAAGGAGCAAACTTGGGTTTTTCATATATTTATTGTACCTGTATTCGATCAAAGAAAAGAGGCCAGAATTAAGAAGAGCAGAAAAAGAATAAAAAAAACAATCCCAAAAATTCTAGTTATTGTTCCGTTAGCAAATCCTAATTAATAATCGTCTCCAGTACAAAATCGAACAGTGTTACCGTTTTATTAACTAAATTAAGGAGATGAAAATTTAGTCGATCTATACTATAAGATAAGATATATTAACATATTCAAGTTTCCTGCTACGTACCCGTGCAATGAATTTTGATTAACGGGGCCTTACATAAACATTAAAAATATTATCCCCATTAATCCTTCTTGGAAAACTATATATCGAATGGATTAAATTAATGGTTCGTAGATACAGAAACTCGGTGACAAATTATGCCAATTTTTTATGGCGTTTAAGTAAAAATAAATTAAGTATAACACAGCTAGCGAACATTATATATATTTAAAATAACAACACGAATATATGTTAACACTGTCAATGTCCAGGTTCAAAGTTTTAATAAAAAGGCTGATAATACGACCGCCATACATATATTTAATTTAATTTTTATGGCACTGGCATAAAAAACAAAAAATCAGAAAAATTAAGGCTTATAATGGCTGACAAAAAATAGCAAAACGCAGATTTCAAATTAGCCTGACAAGAAATTTGGGCCTAAATTGAACAAACATATCTCAACGCGGGCTCAAGCTTGAACCATTCCAACTGTCGCCACATCTTCAACAAGTCAATAATAAATCCTGTTATATATATATTTTTAGGAAGCAAAATTAACCGAATTTTTTATTAATACAATTTCAAAAAAAATAAAAATAAACTAAAACACCACTCAAATTGGGGAATTCGAAAAATACTAAAAGTCTCCAAGTCAATCGCGGCCCCTCAAAAACTTAAATATCAATATATTACAGTGCATTTTTGGGTTTTTGGGGGCCTCAACGTCAATATGCGGTCCCCCAAGAATGGGACCGCAAATTGACTTGGAGGCCCTGGTATTTTTCGAATTCTTCATAATTTGTGATTTTTTTTTTACAGTGGTATTAATAAAAATTTCGAAAAAATTAATGCATGATAATGAATTAATGATGCCATTTACTTGCAATTCTATTCTAAAAGTACGAAAAACAATTGTTTTTTTTTTTTTTTATAATGTATTGCTCTTCCAAACTCGTTCCCAATAAATAAAATCAAGAATTAATTACTTGTCAGTGGTAGGTTTTGCATGGGGGTCTTCCACTTGAAATATATTGAAAGCTACATAAATTAAGCTAACAAATTTTCTTGTCAAAACTGCGTACAATATGTAATAAAGAAGAAATAATCTTGCTAAGGGTTACAATATAGTAAATTAAGCTAATTGATATTCTCTTTTAAAGAAATAAAAAAAGGAAAAATATATATATATATATATTGGGAACAAAACAAAAACGCGTGCAAATAGAAGCATGAGCACTAATAACCAATATCCACTAAATTTGCGGGGGCCAGAAAGACTGGTCATGATCTAGCTTAAAATAAAAGAAAATAAAAGGATTAATTTCTTAGAGGAAATGCTTCGGAACTCCATATTGTCCAAGCTGAAATCCAAGTCATATTAAGCTTCTTGTTCTTTAAGCTATTAATTAGCTGTATACGATGCAAAGCATCACAAAAAAATAATCAATCTGATTCATGCAATTCGTAATAACATTGCTTCAGTATAATAATGCAATTGTTAGAAAGTTCATGGCTAAATTATTTTTTTAATGATTGTTTACATTTTTGTTCTTATAATTAGTGTTAATTATGGTACTTTCATTTCTGTAGTTGTTTTTTGTTTTGAAAGATAAAGATTGTGAATCATAGACCTTGTGTTAATATTTTCTTTATCATTATGATATCAAATTTTGTCAGCATATTTTTGTAAGTTCATATTAAATTGTATTCGTGAATATTGAATCCATGACCTTTTATTCATGTAAATTGTGAACTCAAAAATAATTTGAGAAAGTTGCATGACAATAACAAAACATGAGCTATATTTTCAAAATACATCAACTAATTAAGGCAATTTAAATATTTGTCAATATTTATATTATTTTTTTGTGCTCAGTAAGTGTTACATACACAAACACGATGACCAAAAGAACTCAAATCATATAATAAGTATACAATATATAGCTGATATATATATATACATCATTGTCCAAGAAACCTTTTTATGGGTTACATTTAGCAAAAAACATTGATTAATTAAACAACTGGCTAGCACATGAGAATAATTCAAAATATTCAACCACGGAAAACATGATAGAGAGATGTGAGGAGCACAACCTTCTTAGCTTAGCTTTATAAAATACTACCTACAGTACGCTCATTTAATTAAGATACAAAACAAGAACTAAGATAGATACCCCTCTATTATATTATCCCATCTTACCCAAAAAGTGACAATTATGGGGATACTCTGCTGCTTATCCAATGGTTTTACTTATTTGACCTGCTAGTTTTCTTTAATTTCCCTCCTAGATTTTTCTTCCGTCTTTTTCTCTCTTTGCTTTTTTTTTTTTTTTTATCACATAGAATTTTTTTGCAGCACCATTAAAAATCTTGCTCTAGCAGGAAATAATGTAATATTTAATTTTCTATCTTATACTCGTTGAGGATCAATAAAACCTAAAATGACCAGGGAATTTTCATATATATTTGAGAAATATCAAGGTTCAACAAAGGCCTTGGTTCCATATTATGATGTATTTAGACTTGTTTTTTATAGCTTAGATAATTCTATAAGACATAAAATGACAATCAATATTTACCATGCAAAAAAAGAATTAATAAGCTATGATAGGTGAAAAAAGGAAAATAAATAAACTTCTTTATTTATTTTCAGCGGCGCATTGGCACCTTCGGCTTGCATCCCAAGAGTTTCCACTATTTTTCTCTATTTTTCTATTAGCGAGTTCCGATCCTTTTGTGCGAAATTTCTTCGTTTGTACCGAGGGTGAGAAAAATAATTTTAGTTGTTGGCTCCCATGGATTAAATTGTTACTATAAAAGTTTATATATATATATATATATATAGAGAGTGGCTAAGGTCAAAGTGGTATGACCAAGGCCTTGGTGCTACCAATTAGTTTTTGCAATTTTAAAGTTCAAATAGTCAATTCAAACCGTTAGATGTTCAATCTATATTAAAATATGCTTGGAGACCAAATTTTACATTTTTTGGAATTTTTTTACTATTTTTTAAGCCACTTTGAAAATGGCAGATCCGGGTGAACAGTAAAAACAGTGCAACCAAATTCTGGACCATGTGATCAGCAATTTTCAAAGTGGCTTAAAAAATAGTAAAAAAATTCCAAAAAATGTAAAATTTGGTCTCCAAGCAGATTTTAATATAGAGATCACATCTAACGGTTTAGATCGACCGTTTGGACTTTGAAAATCCAAAAACTAATTGGTAGCACCAAAGGCCTTGGTCATACCACTTTGATCTTAGCCACTCTCTATATATATATATATATAGAGTTGGGCTACGGTACTTTGAGAAGTAAAACGAGTGTTTTACTTCACGTCTATATCTTCAATTTGAAACTTCAAAACGTCGATCCGAACGTTCAAATTGATCTCCATATTAAATTGTGTTTGGAGACCAATTTTTACATTTTTTGGAAATTGTTTATTATTTTTTTAGAATTTTTGAAAATCGCTGTTTTTCAAAAAATCCTGGACCATCAAAAACAACCATTTTCAAAAATTCTAAAGAAATAGTAAAAAAATTTCAAAAAATGTAAAATTTGGTCTCCAAGCACAATTTAATATGGAGATCAATTTGAACGGTTCGGATCAACATTTTAAACTTTGAAATCGCAAAATATGAGTGTGAAGTAAAACACTCGCTTTACTTCGCGAAACACCGTAACCCAACTCTCTCTCTCTCTCTCTCTCTATATATATAGGTTGGCTAATATCAAAACGTTTGTTCTGGAATCGTGGTGCAACCAATTGGTTTTCCAATTTTCAAAGTCCAAATGGTCGATCCAAACCGTTAGATGTGATCTCTATATTAAAATGTGCTTGGAGACTAAATTTTACATTTTTTGGATTGTTTTTACTATTTATTAAACCAGTTTTAAAATCACTGATTTTAACAAATACTGAAAATTTTCTGGATCATTAAAAATAATAATTTTAAAACTGACTTAATAAATAGTAAAAAAAAAATCCAAAAAAATGTAAAATCTGGTCTCCAAGCACATTTTAATATATATTGAATTTTGAACAGTTTGGATCGACTGTTTGGACTTTGAAAATGTAAAAATCGAAACGTTTGTTCCACGGACTAGGAACAAAAGTTTTGATATTAGCCAACCTCTATATATATATATATAATTGGGCTATTGTGTTTCATGAAGTAAAGAGCATGTTTTTGTCATTATTTTTGAAGTCTAAAAAGTTGATCTGAATCGTTCAACATGATCATCATATTGAAATGTGTTTGGAGACCAAATTTTACATTTTTATATTTTACTATTTTTTAGAATTTTTTAAAATCACTGTTTTTCAGAAAATTCTGGACCATCGAACAACAGTGATTTAAAAAAAAATCTAGAAAAATAGTAAATTTTTTCCGAAAAATGTAAAATTTGGTCTCCTAGCTTAGAACAATTTTAATATGGAGATTAAGTTGAGTAGTTCAGATCGACTATTTGAACTTTGAAATCACAAAATATGAGCGTGAAGTAAAATACGTCATTTACTTCATGAAGCACAACAACCCACCTCTCTTTCTATATATATATAGGACCTAAAGATGATACATATTTATATAATAGTGTTAATTACCAAAGAAAACATGTTTTTCCCTTTGGAAAATTCAATGGCACAAAAATATAAATCATATGATAACTATCAATTGAAAAAGGTTTGAGCTTCTATATGTTAATTCCAAATATATTAGTCATGAGCAAAGAAAGCTCTTTATAAAAATAGGAAATTTACATGTTCTCAACTCAACTGCTTTTACTATTTAGCAAGGAATTAAATGAAGAGCACGTGGTAATTTCAGCTATAGATGAAAATAATAATGAGGCTAAAAGTTAGAAACAAATTTAAAAAAAAAAAAAAACACAACAAAAATGGATGGGTACAAATCCCAGTTAAAATAGGGGTTTTAACATAAAAGAGGAATTAATTAACAAAACCTATATATATAGCTAATGCAGTATTCAAATCCAACTACTACTGCACTGTATCAGATGTGAAATGGAGGAGAGGTGGGCGAGATGTCACTCTCACAGCTAACGTTTTTATTTTTTATTTCAATATTCTGAAATTTCTTTGCATAGTCCTTATTTTATATTCATTTATTATTTTTATAATTTAACATGTGTGTGTGCTCAGCCATTTCCTTCCCTCTCCTCTCTGTTTTCATGCTTACATGAAAACGCGCTTTTAATAAGTACATATTCCGATAATGACCTCTACCTCCTCTCTAAAATAACTTCTCAAGCCGAAAAAATAAAATAAAATAATTTTCAATTTTTTTGCAAAGCTGGTCTCTTGGCACCACAAGTATAGTTCAGTCTGACAAAATAAAAAGGTTCATTTTTTTTTTCCTTGAATTCTACGCACCAATAAGACATATCATGTTACAGTGTATGCAATGCAGAATTAGAAAATTGAGATTGAAGAGACTGAATGAATAAATATCATGTAAGCTAATAGTAATATTTTTTTTTGTAAAAATTTAAAATTTAAAAATAAAAATTTTAAAAATTCACTTTATAGAAGACCTTAGCAGTAGGGGTGTAAACGGATCAGATATGGACGGATATCGATTAATTAGTATTTAATTTTTCGAATACAGATACGAATACGAATATCTGTCTCGGATACACATCAGATGTTAAACGGATACGGGTACAGATCGGATATCAGACATATATGAATAGTGATATGATTATAATTCAAATAATTAAAATGTACATTCTGAAAAATTCACTTTATAGAAGAGACCTTAGCAGTAGGAGTGTAAACGGATCAGATATGGACGGATATCGATTAATTAGTATTTATTTTTTCAAATACAGATACGAATACGGATATCTGTCTCGGATACACATCAGATGTTAAACGGATACGGGTACAGATCGGATATCAGACATATATGAATAGTGATATGATTATAATTCAAATAATTAAAATGTACATTCTGAAAAAAAAAATAACATCTAAATATTTTTTTTCATTCATAAGTTAGACTTAATATTTTTCATATTATATTAAGTTTGTTGGTTACAAGCTTAATAACATTATTTCTAAGCATATAGGATAAAAAAAACTAAAAAAGCCTTGATCCAGTTGCATCAGCGATCATGCAGCTTCATCATCTTCCAAGGCCAGGTGCATCTTTAGTTTGTACTTCCTCAACAAAATCATATATTAATGTTATGCGACTAAAAAAAATATAAATAATAAATCATTAGTATGACCAAAAATACAAGTAATTAATATATATGCAGTTTAAGAACAAAGAGTCTCTTAATTTGCTGTGGCTTAGGAGTGTAAATTAACGAATCGGATACGGATAGTTAGTAATCCAACTGTATCCTGATCCGTTATTATTTTTTAGATATGAATATGAATACGGATAATCTCAAATACCAATACAAATCGAATAGCTCAAATAATTTTTGGAATTCGAATCCGGATAAAATTGGATAATTATATCCTATCTGTTTACACCTCCCCAATACATAATTCAGCCCCTGCGCTCACTGACATTTTTATTAATATCCAAAGTTTAATACAAATTATTATTTATGCCCAGAATCTGACCCAATATCGAAAAATGCCCAAGCCGGCCAGAAAATGGCCGGCTTACTCGTTTTTTTTTTTTTTTTTTTTAAGAGACATTATGAAGAGCAAAATAATGAAATCTAACACTGAAAATTTGAATTTTTTTGTTTAAATTATTTGTTAGATTACTTCTTTTGATATATAATTAGTATATTTATACTAAAATACGCTAAATTACTTGAAATTATGTTGAATTACACTATATTAAGTTAAATTACACTAAATTACATTACATTACGCTAAAATACGGTAAATTACATATTAATAGAGACGATATCTTCATTGAAAAGGTGAAAAACGACGACGAAACTTCAAACGGTCATAAAACGGCGCTCGAGTGTCCGATTTCAGCAAATGACCACTTTTCGGAAAGCTTGCGAAAATGCGCATGCGTCAGTGACAGCTATGCCATTTTCTGAAATTCAGAATCGCCAAAAAACAAAGAGAAGAGCCTCAAAACTTGAGTTGAAGTTTCCGATTAAGATTTTAATTTCTATTTTTCAATCCAAGTAGCTCAGTAAATTAGTTACATAATGAACTTGTAGAATACCAGTTTTTACTATTTTCGAAATTTTTTTACTATTTTTTATGATTCATGAAAGATGGCACAGAATCGGTCTATTTTAGCGTAATTTACCGTATTTCAGCATAATTAGCGAAGTTATTGTAATTTAGCGTAATTTAACGTAATTTAGTGTAATTCAACATAATTTCAAGTAATCTAGTGTAATTCAACATAATTTCAAGTAATCTAGTGTAATTCAACATAATTTCAAGTAATCTAGTGTATTTTAGTATATATGCTAATTATAAATCAAAAGAAGTAATCTAACAAATAATTTAAACACAAAATTCAAATTTTCAGTGTTAGATTTCATTATTTTGCTCTTCATAGTGTCTCTTAAAAAAAAAAAAAAACAGTAAGCCGGCCAGAAAACGAGTAAGCCGGCCATTTTCTGGCCGGTTTGGGTATTTTTCGATATTGAGTCCGAACCTGGGCATAAATAATAATTTGTATTAAACTTTGGATATTAATAAAAATGTCGGCTGCGCTCATCACAAGTAAAATGGGCATTTGTTTTGCATATTAATCTGTAAGTCAGTCCTGAATATTTGTTAGCATGCCTCAAACTAAAATTAAGCAGATTGATAATTTTTAAAATCAAAGCTACCCGACAATAATATTCCGCATATTTATAATTTAAAAAAGAATAATATGTATATTTCGTAAGAAACTAAATATATGTAATTAAGTACATAAAAACCTACTTTTTTTTATTGTTTTTCATTTAAACACGAATAAACCCAGAATAATAGAGATCTGTATCCTTCCAGGTACCTTAGACGATTTCTCTCACTTTACGGTTTGAGATTAAATCTCTGTTGCTTTGGGATTTGGGTTAATGCAGGTGCAGTATTATTGGACTTTGAGATTCGTGCCAAGTTAAAAAAAAACGGCCCGGATTCACTAGTTGTAAAAGATTCTCTTTTGCAGTAATGGAGAGAATGTGAATTCAAATAATAAGTAGTACCTAGCTCACCTCTTTAGGAATATTCTATTTTCGTTTTTTTTTATTCGCCAAAAATGCTAGTACCCACAGTATAAAATAAAATTTCAATTTCTTTTTTGACACAGCAATATGTACTTTATATTTTAAAAAAAAACGAGAGAGCATGAGGTGAAGTGAAGTGATGTTTTTCAGGGTCCTAGTTGTAAATGTTTACTAGATAATTATGTACAAAGATTAGTTTTTCTCTAATTAGAAGGTCATATTCAGCATTGGCCCTTTTCAAATTATTCATACCGCCATCACTATTAATTAAAATATTCTTAAAAAAATCCCATGACATGTATATATATATATATATTTGTGTAGATTGAGTTATACATACATGGGTACAATGACTCTCATAATTACTTAAAAAATGTACCTAATTATCTTGTCTCTATTAGCCCCACTCCCCCTTCGATTCTCTCCATAAAAACCAAAGTTGCCGTACCATCCCTTACATTCCCTTTTGTTGTCACTAATTAATGAATCCTTTCTAGTTCCACAACACAAAAGTTGATCAACTTTTGCTGGAAATTCATATACATATAATTAAAGAGACTGTCAGGAAGCAAATAGAATTAATTAGGTGAATTATATAAGGTGACAAATCAATATATACTAGCTAGTGAGGTCATGGACGGTTATAGTAGCAACGACTCACCGGCTCGGGAGACCGAAGAGAGCCAAGGTGGAGCATCATCACAAGATACACCTCATGAAACGAAGCCGACACACCCACTTCCCGCACCTCCCTCTCCAAATGCTAAGAGAAGGTTAATTTGTTGCGCATGCCGAGCTCACATTTATTAAATGGAAATGATTTTTTTTTTTTTTTTTTCTCATTTGAGCTTAATTTGAAATTGATATAGTCGGCGATCAGTTCAAAAGAGGGTGGTCTCTGTGCCGATTGTTGGAGAAGGTGCACCACCGTCGGATTCATGGGCTTGGAGGAAGTATGGTCAGAAGCCCATCAAGGGATCACCGTACCCTCGGTATGCATGTTAATTACCTAGTCTTTAATTTTATCTTATTTCAATTTGTGATAATGAATTTGGGATGTAAGCATCACTTCTATAAATTGCACCATGTTATATAAACATTTACACAAAAAATTAATGGAAAAATTAAGAGAACAATTGTGATTCACTCTTGGGTCTTGGCGCCATGGATTCATAGCTTAGAGTACATAGTTTTGCTTCATATATAGTTCATACCAATTAATATTATCGATCAAACTAATTTCTCATGATTTACTGCCTCAATTCTCAAAGTTGATTTTTTTTTTTTTTAACCACAGCAACTTCACTTTCAAATTGCGCAGGGGATATTACAGGTGTAGCAGCTCAAAAGGATGCCCGGCACGTAAACAGGTGGAGCGTAGCCGGGTCGACCCATCCACACTTGTTGTCACCTACTCCTTCGAGCACAATCACGCATGGCCTCTCCCTAAGGGCCCAAAGAACCAAGCCCGGCCCAAGGAAGAACCAGCAGCGCCACCACCCGAACAGAGCCCGACTGAGCCCCAGGAGATACAGTTCACTGATCTCATCGGCGATGACTTCGGATGGTTCTCTAACGTGGCGGCATCCCCTTCTTCCACATCACCAACAGCCGAGTCTGACGAATTTTTGTTTGGATCTTTAATTAGTGTTTCGGTGGATGATGTCACGATGATTTTACCGGAAGAAGGAGAGGGATGTCTAGGTGGAAATGGTGGTGGTAATGGAGAGGATGATGCGCTTTTTGCCGGGCTTGGAGAGTTGCCTGAGTGTGCCATGGTTTTCAGGCGTGGCAACTGTGGTGTAGCAACAGAGACCACTGGTTGTTGAGCATGCATGCATATAGAAGAGGGTTTTTCATTAATTTTAATTTTATTGTGCATTGAGATCAATTATTACTCCATTTTTCGATCTCTTTCCGGATCGATTCTTCTTTAGTTTGCTGCTTGACGTATATATAAAGTAAGACAGTTTTTAAGTTTTTTTTTCTTTTTTCTTTTTTCTCTTGAACTTGGTTAATTATAGCTTAATTATTGGGATTATTAATTTTTTTTGGCCCATTTTTTTTTTTTTTTTTTAATTTTTGGGAGATGAATTAGAGCATCGAGTTACACAAAGGAAAAGGAATCAGTCAATCAGTCACAATTGTGATGAGATATTTTACCCTAATTAATTAATCAAAGAGATAGTTTGAAGAGGCACTAATCATGTCATCACGATTGCTTAATTAGTAGGTCTCAACTCTGAATTGTTTAGTGATATTTTATCAAGTACTTAATTATAAATCATGCACATCATGTTCTAAAGAAAAATCTCTTTGAATTGTTCAAAGTTTGAACAGTACCAGCTCGGATATTTTAGTAATTTTAGAATGCCTTTTTTATTTTAATTAAAACTGAGGCCACTATATATATAGCTAGCTAATGTGTCCTCCATTAATTAGCATATATAAATATAAAATGGTGGATGCACATATATAGACGGATATATAGTTAATGATTAGGCCATAGGCATCACTGCATCAACAAGAAATTTAACATCCTAAAAAATATTTTTAGAGTTCGATCATTGTTGTTGATCTAAGGTGTTGGATTTAAATTTGAGCAAAAGCTAGCAAGAGAGAATTAGGTCTCTGAGTTTTCACAATATACAGATAGCACGCATACTGCACGGTGCGCACGATTGAGTGAATTTTTATGAAGAGTTTTAAAATTAGATCGAATTGTACAAATTTTAAAGCAATCGGACGGATCAAATTTTAAAACGAGTTATGACCAAATATTGTAAAGATATTGAGAGCACTGTTTTGTCTCATGCAACGCGCGAGCAATAAAGTCAAAATGAAGACTTACATTACATACACTGTATGAAATGAAACCAAAATATATTCTGTGCGCTGCATGGAGTGAAAACTGCTCTGTTAAGTCTTTACCATCGGTAACAATCTGGATAGCGTGGCGTCCTAGTAAAGTGCTTGATCCGGAATATCCGTGCATGTCTTGCCATTATCGAACATGCATGCAATCATGGTTTTATGATTGCTCCACTTGCTTGTTAATGTTGGAGCCTATACTTTATAGGAAGCTGATATGAGTACCCGCACTCCAGTATCTACATTGTACTCACACCTTAATTGTGAGAAATTTTGCGAATCTAAAACCACGAATATTTTCTACGTAGTTTTCTCTTTCAAATGAGATCCATGATGACGTACTTTCAGTGTCGTCGTCACACAAGTATTTATATCTATACTTGCAAGTATTTTTTTTACATATAACACTGGATTAAATCTGAAAGTATTAATATCAAGTATTGTAAGTATTTATACCTATAAGGTCAATTATTTTTGTTAGAGGAAGGTTGACGCGGAGACTATTAGGGAATGTTGATGGGGGAATACGGGGTCCCTACTACTTCATTAGAGGAAGGTTGACGCGGGAACGATTAGGGGACTGGAAAAGGGGATGATCATATCAAGTTACGCATGCAAGTATTTATATCTTATTTTGCAAGTATTAATATTTTATGTTTCAAGTATTTATACCTATGAAGGTTGATATGGAGACGAGTGTGGAGACTGGGAAAGGGAACCATATAATTAGTGGGGACCATAGTACAACCTTTTTCTAATTAGTGGAGACTGTAATACAACATTCCTCTATTGTTGCTGGGGGTACAATTCGGGTACTGGAGTGGAGGGATTGAAATAATTATTTACTTTGTATAGGGCATATTTCTATTTGTCTCTATATATAGGACATGGTATCACATGATCAAACAAAACACATGAATACATGATCAAACAACAACGCTTTTCCTTGCTATATTCTATAATTAATTATGTCAATGCGAGTATCATCTACGTACAACCTCTCTTTTTTATTTGTATATTCAAATTCAAAATTCAAACAGTGAGTATTGATGTTGTTATTTTTTATAAGGGACGCATCCACTAAAATTTAATATTATATTTTTCAGTAATTGTTAGAAAATAAGATCAGAATTTTACATGGACATATTGCTCGTGAAGAAAATTAGATTGACTGTTCAGATTCAGCGTTGACTTTTGAATTTTAAATTATAAATAAAAAAAGGGAGATTTTGATAACTCTTTTAAAAAATTTATGACATCCGAATCCTCGTTTTTAGATTAGTGATCCAAAGAGGTCCAGAGGTAGGCAAGTGCTACTTCTGAATTTTGAAATTTTTTTTAGACCCAGTAATATTATTTATTTGTGCTTACCTCTGAATTTTTAGAGCCCAACAGAAGGAAGTATAACTGTAACACAGCCAGGCGCCCACGCCCAAACGAAGAAGAAAACGAAGATGCAGATTCGCTATTTTCAAGTTTCAAGAAAAGAAAAGAGAGCGCTTCTCTTCTCTTCTCTTCTCTCTTCTGTGTGTAATTAAGACTGTGAAAAGTAGTCCCCTGAATGACTAATAAAGATACAAGTACCAGCAGCATTAAAGCAAACGTGCAGTGGAGAGAGAGGATCGAGAGTAATTAGGACTTGATTGCAAACGTGCAAACATAATGAAATATAATAGTTCAGGATAAAACACATACTTTTCTTAAATATAAAAGAAATAGGATCGACTTGATTGAAGAATTTTCTAAAGAGTAACTCAATTTAAATACTGGAACTAATGAAATTCTGTTTTCATATTTGACATGTCAGTCTAATTACGAATTACACAACACAGGCGGTTTTAAACAAGTTTTTCCATTTACAAAATTAAATTTTCTTCTTCTAAAGAGCAATCTGTTTGAATGAAAATCTGAACACCTCGTTAGGCAGATGAATTTGATAAAATACATAGCACATTTCCTCTCAAAGCCCCAAATGTACACATTTCATAGGCGTTTTCATTTTCAAGTTAAAAAGTTATTATTTGTCGGCGTTAAAGATGAAAATTTTAATATTATACTGATAGGAGCAGTGCGGACTCTTCTTCAACAAAATTTAAATATTCTACTGATAAAAAGATATTATTTATTATAATTTTTAATATTTTGAACTAAACTTTTACTCTTATTAGCAATTAATTTGCGCCTACTCCTGACTGAAATTTTGAATTCGCTCCTGGTCACACTCACTTCTAATTCTACCTTTTGTTCCTTATTATACCAAATTTCCTTATTATACTAAATAATAGGTTAACTAGAGGTGCTACTTTTACTCGAACAGGATCCAAACCGGAACCGATCCGGATCCGATTAATTTGGATAGGATATGGTTTAAAAAATATAACCGGTTAAATTATGGGTATGGTTACAAAACTAATACTTAAATATCCGATCTGGATCTGAACCACAACCGATACTGTAATGGATAGGATATGGGTTTGATTTAGTTATCCGACCCATAACCGAACCCGACCCAATATCCGTATAAATACCCGATAAAATGATAATACCATTTCTTTATAATTATTTAATATAAACACATATATTAATAACTATGAAAAGACAATCATTTGTAGTATTTTTTAATTTATTGAATGAAATTTATTGCTTTTTTCAAACAGATTATTGAAATCAAATGTCATGTTCACCTTTTACCTATAAATTTTCGAAAGTAATTAATTCATTTCTTAATCTCTTTATCTATCATGTATCTATCTTTCTGCACGGATTATTAAAATTTATTGCTCTCTTCGTTGATTGAAACAAATTAATATTAATATTTTATTTCTGAATTTTTGTAACCATATATTGAAATCACCATCTCCAATATTTTACTTTCTAAAATTATCTCCCCTTTAATATTTTGGAGCAGATTTTAATTTATTATTATAATGATATATTATGTGAGATGTTTAAGAAATTATAATTATATTTAAACGTAAAGTGTTTCTCAAATGCTTGTGAGTTGCGACATATACTTGCTCCGGATTCGGGCCCGCCCCGGAGCCGAACCGGACCTGATAATCTATAAACAAGTCATGGGTATATATCTACCCGGAACCGAAAGACTGGACCCGAAATATCTACAGGTAAATAGGTATCCGGATCCGGGCCCGGCCCGATTTGAAACAAATAAGTATATGGATCGAAATTCAGACCTGAACACTTTTAGGGTACGAGTTCAAATATAATAGTATGCGGACCCTACCCGACCCGATAGCACCTCTAAGGTTAACATCATTCCACAGACGTGATTGTTCTTTTCATAAGAATTGACAACGACAATATAGAAATTTTCAAAATATCTCCGAAGACAAAAAGAAAATAGTAACATGAGATATTACCAGATAAGATAAGAAAAATAATATATATCTTACGATCACATATTATATTCGATCTGATATCTCCCTCAAGGCTTGGGGAAAAGGTATGAATGTATGATACTAACCATTAGATGTTATATTCTGTAACGCTGCCTTGAATTTGTTTCCTTCTCTCTGTCTTTTTTTCTTTTTTCTTTTTATTTCTAGAACAAAAAAAATTGATTATTTTAACTACCGATTACGCTCATTCGGCCACTGACGCTCAAGGGAAAAATGAAGTGTAATCTTATTTTCATTTTTTTTATCACCAAGTGAAATGGACTATGAATATAAGTTATAACATTGTGTAAATACTCTCGTATACCCTGAAGAGAGTACAGCAAGAACTTTTTCTAATACATCTATTAAATCGAGAAAATATAATCGGTTACAAAATAAAAAATAATATTTCACTAGATGGAAGTTTCACTTCTAAAAATGACCCTTCAACGAAGTCACATCTCCTTACCAAGAATACAGGAAAGAATCATCACTCCCAAGAAAAATAACAGAGTACAAGATTTTTTTAATTAAAAAATTTAAAGTCCATGGCCTTTGATGGGAACTTTCATGTTCCATTTGTTTATAATTTCTGATTGCTTGATCGCTGACAAACCCTGTCAAATTTAGATTATATGCGGGTTATATAATGTGTAGATAAGATTTCAAAATTATCTTGTTAGCCATTTCAAAATAATAGAAATCGACCATGCTCCTTAGAACACAGAGGTATCCAATTTAATAAAACAAATTGAAAAATAAATCTTTTAAGAAAGTACATCCCCAACTCTTTCAAGACAAATTTTACAGAAGGTACAGAAAAGCTCTCATTCATACAAATCCAAATCCTAATTACAGATTCCCTGTGCAGTCCTTGTTACGAGTCACTAACATGTGGGTCACTGCAACACTTAAAGCAGGCTTCATAAATAATAAAAGCTTTGGAAACTCACTCGTCAGTGACTTATAAGAGGGAGTGTGTCTGTGTCAGGGAACCTGTAGCAGAGATTTTAAACTTTATTCTCAAGGGTATTGTTGGAACCTATGTTACTCGGATACTTCAGATTGACCTTCGTACTTGTATCGGACATGTATCGGATACCGATACGCGCCCAATACGGCGCCGATACGTATCCGATACGCCAGCTGGCGTATCCCCTTACGTGGCGTATCTTTACTTAGTCGATACGGTCGCCGATACTCCGTTGAAACTCACGGATACGGCGGGATACATGTGGATACGGTCGGATCGAACCCATAGCACCCGTGAGCCGCGCATACACCGGAGTTTTTTTTGTGCCCAGCGGGATTCGAACTTGGGACTTCTTAGTTGAGAACCAAAACCTTTAACCACTCCGCAACAATTTTGTTTGTGATATATTGCAATAACTATAGTATTTAATCTATTTTTGTAGCTTGATTCAGTAAAATACTAAATAAGACTTTTGTGACATATTCACCTTTTAATTAGAATTTTTATGATTATCTAAATACAATATATAAATAATAAAGAATAATATATATATATATATATAGAATCTGGCTAATATGCTACGCGTATATAAGGGCCCTTCCGTGCTACGGCTCACTTTTTGAGTTTTCAAAATCCTAACGGTCGATCCGAACCGTTCAACATGATCTCCATATGAATATGTACTTGCAAACCAAATTTTACATTTTTTTGAATTTTTTTACTATTTATTAAGCCACTTTGAAAATCGCTGATCCAATGGTCCAGAAAAGTTTACTGTTGTGTACAAATTAGTGTTTTTTCAAAGTGGCTTAATAAATAGTAAAAAAATTCTAAAAAATGTAAAATTTGGTTTGCAAGTACATATTCATATGGAGATCATGTTGAACGGTTCGGATTGACCGTTATGATTTTGAAAACTCAAAAAGTGAGCCGTAGCACGGAGGACCCTTATATACTCGTAGCACCGTAGCACTATCCTATATATATATAGCGGTTGGCTATTCTACTTCCATAAGCATATGCCCACATATGCTTATAACTCATTTTTGCGTTTCCAATGTTCAAATGGTCGATCCGAACCGTTCATCTTGTTCTCCATATTAATATGTGCTTGGAGACCAAATTTTACATTTTTCTGAATTTTTTTACTATTTATTAAGCCACTTTGAAAATTGCTAATCATATGGTCCAGAATTTTGTTGCACTGTTTTTACTGTTCACCCGGATCAGCAATTTTCAAAGTGACTTAATAAATAGTAAAAAAATTCCGAAAAATGTAAAATTTGATCTCCAAGCACATATTAATATGGAGAACAAGATGAACAGTTCGGATCGACCATTTGAACATTGGAAACGCAAAAATGAGTTATAAGCATATGTGGGCATATGCTTATGAAAGTAGAATAGCCAACCTCTATATATATATAATAGACGTATCGTATCCTAGATTTTTGAAAATTGCCATATTGCCGTATCCGTATCGTATCCGATACGATACCCGTATCCATGCAACATAGGTTGGAACATACAAAAAAGTTTCTGATAAGGGGGAAAAAAATGAATTTTTGTGGATGTCGCTTAATTATAACCCACATTTCTGGAAGGTTAACCAAGTTCAATTTGCCTTCTGATGGCCCAAATCTGTTTCTTTTTTTGCAAATTATGTTGCTCCTTGTGCGCTCTTTAGTCCTTGCGTATCTCTTCTGACATGCAATGCTAAGTCAGTAACAAAATATTAATTATTAGCATTTGCAATTTTTTTACTAGGTACTACACTTGCCAAAAACTGGTGCATAAATGGATTTCGAGACATCGTGTTCTTTAGATTTGTGCTTTCAATTAATGAAAAAGTAATAACTTGGCTCATAATATTATAAATATATTTTAGATGGAAGATGGATGCTGTGATCTGATTATGACAAACAAAAACTAGAGGGAATCCAGTAGGTAAATTTACTGAGTGACAAATTTAAAACATGAGGACCCGACATGATATTACCAAAATAAAGTCAAATAGATAGATTTCATACCTGAAAACGAGTATAAGTGAGCATAAATCAACAACTATCATTAAACCAAGGGACAAACTTTATGTTTTGCTCATGGTTGATGACAAATAAAAGTTCCAGAATATGGAGCATGACGACATAAATGCAACTCGAGCAGACAAAGGGACTGCCCTGAAAAGCATTTAAAAATAAAATGTTGGTACTTACAAAATTTTATTCACACTGATATAAACTGGACTACATTCATTAAAAATTGCAAATAAGCACTAAGTATTTGTTGTGATGAAGAAAGATAAATTCATTGAAAAAGCTACCTACTTTTGATATAGATGCCAAGCCTTATGATACCAGGCAGATTGATTATGCTAATATAAAAATCATTATGCAAATTTTAGTTGTGTTTTACAAGAAATTGTAGTATGATTTGCAATACCGAGAAGGGTTAGGCATGATTTGCAAAAATAAGTAAACCACTGAATACAGTTTGGTAGAATTAGTAGAAAAAAAATTTCAGATTGCAAGTAAAAGGAGAGTTACCCAAAGTTCAGCACTGAAACTGGGATCCAAAACCTAAAACCTGCAGCAGCCCATCAAAATTTGATCATTAAGAAAGTTCCTCTTTACTGGGGTTCAAATGCCTCGTGTCTTTCATGCCTCACATCCTTATCTCCGTTTTCAAAATCCAAATAGTCGATCCGAACCGCTCAACATGATCTCCATATTAAAATGTGCTTGGATACCCAATTTTATATTTTATGGAAAAAATTTACTATATTTTTAGATAGGTAAAAACACACTGTTTTTGGATGGTCCAGAAACAATGATTTTGTACCTATCTAAACAATTAGTAAAATGTTCTCAAAAAATATAAAGTTTGATATCCAAGAACATTTTAATATGGAGATCTTGTTGAGTGGTTTGGATCGATTGAACTTTGAAAACAGAGATAAGAATGCGAGGCACGAAAGACATGAGGCATTTGAACCCTCTTCTTACTACAGATCATCCCAATATAATTTCTAAGTAGTGTACCATAAAGAAGTGTAGGAAGTGCATCCTTCTGATACTTGGAGGGTAAATCGGACAATTTCCCCAGCCACAAATTATTCCATGCAAAAATAATCGCAATAACACATGGACCAAGCACAATCTGGTTTAGTATAACCTGAGAAGAATGAGAAAATAATTTAGAACAACCCACAAATTAAAGGACCTACTCACAACAGCACCCAACAATTCTAGCATTTCCAATCAATACCAGTGTTTTCTGGTACATTTGCGAATAACAAAAAGCTAAACCATGGTTACGTCAAGAAAAACTAATGTGCCCCCAAAATTTATCATATTTTGAAGCAGTGAAAACTGATACTTTCATCAAACTTTTCAGATTTTTAAAATATTTCCAGGTGACATATTTTTTCCCATTTTTCAAGCCTGCTAAGTTATGAGAGTAGTTTGCGAAATCAGGAAATATTTGTCACTTTCTTACAAGCATCAGATCTGACATTCTTTCTACATTTGAAGACTATAGCTTACTGTTCAAGTTATTATATTCTACCTACGAGTTTATTTAGAGGATAGAGTGAATGAAAATTAATATATTTCGAAGGAGCTTTGTTAACCATGACCTCACACTTGTTACAAATCTACTAAAAGATTGCCTCATCCCCCCCCCCATCACACACACTTCCCCCCCCTGCACTTGCTTATAACATTTTTACATAAACTTAGATAAAAAAAAAGTAATGCTGATCTTTTTTTATCATTCAATTTGGGGTAAAAAGTGGTAGTCACAAGAAAAAGGATAAATTCTTATAATTTGCAATGAGTGATCGACATACCTTTCCAACACACTAACATAAAGTTAGCTGGTATTGAATAGCTTGAAAAGACGCAAAATGTTGGTATTACACTGCCATAAAAATTGGTACCACTTGCAAATACAATAAATCAACAGTTGTCAGTTGTGATGCCCCATAATTAATCCAAAATATAGGTTCTTTACCTTTACTGAGATGTTAAAAACTGATGGCTGGGGCATGCATCTGTCAAGAATCTGATACCAGGCATATGAACCAGGTCCATAGAGAAAAAGCCCATATGATGCCATGCGCAATGCACGGAGCCAATCATGGTCTGACAAAAGAATTGAAGCTAGCTCCTGAATTATTAAAAGATAAATAAAAAGTAAGAAGTAAAATATGAAGAAGGCCAATCTTTGAAATCATCAAACGAATAGATCATATATACAGTACTAGAACTATATGATTGTTTTCTTTGTATGCATGTGCAAAGGAGATTGCTTGCACCTAACATTTTTGAGATATAAATGAATAAAAAATAACAGAAGCAACCTTGCCATCAGCTTCAGCATCAGCGCTCTTCTTACGCCACCTGTCGAATTTATCACGGAACTGAGCGATGGTGTCGCCGGTGAAGGTGAGAGAGGCGGCGGTGACGGCCTGCTTGTAGGGAAATTGGAACCCTTCCTTTGAGACATATACCGAATCCGACGAAGGAGACGACGAGTTGGAGCGTTTTGATCTCTTCTTTTTGTTGCCTCGACCTCCATTTGGGGGTAAATTCCACCATAGCCCCCAAAGTCGAAGCACACCCATCTGAGACTCTGAGACTGAGAGAGCGCCGAATTCGAGAGAGAGAGAGAGACCCCGATTCGAGAGGAGTGAGTGAACGCCGCAGTTCCAAGTAGATATTATTGGGCCAAAACAAGTGAAAGCCCAACAGGTAAGATATCAAAATAGCCCAGTTTTGTTTCAACGGGTAAATCATCGGCCAGTTGCCAATTGGGTAAAGAAAGATTGAAGCCTGTACAAGACCACAAGGCTTGGAAATTTTCTTCTTCTTATTTTACTTAATTTGGAAATCCAATTTCCAGTTATCCGAGTAGATGGTATATGTATTGCCAAGCAAATTAATGATGATCAGCTATATCTTAACCATTTCAGTAGGTTTGCTTTGCATACATACAAATTGTATTATATTATATTATATTATATTATATTATTGGTAGGTTGAAACTCAGATCGACACAATTGATAATCATTATAAGTTTGGAGGCTGAAAAAAATTGACATGCTCAGTTTCAGCATATTAAATTGACACTACAATTGTAAGTACAAGACAACAATTTGTCAGCATGTAAGGTAACCAATAACCCCATTAATTTCAGAAGCAATATAAAAGTTTCAGGATTAATCTGTGTGCACTGTTTAGGAAAATTATTGGGGGAACATATATAAAAGCTATAATGGAATTAACTTGCATATTGTTACCCAATTTTCAGGTTAAGTCACAATCTTGTTTTGCTTTCTTTTGTTACAAGTACGTTTAAACAAAAAAGAAAAAAGAAAAAAAACATATACAATTCTGTTGAGAAAATGTTATATGAGAAAATGGTACGTGTATATTTTTTTTTTTTTTTTTTGAGTAAAGGTTGGAAGTCAAGCCACCAACCTATTTAATATCTACAAAGGATTACCTTTTTTGGATTTCGAATCTGCGACCTCTCACACGGAGAGCATTGCCTTTGCCACTAGACTAAAAGTTGGTTCTCACATATATATTTTCTGAAAGGAAGGTTTAAGGACCCATTTTCATTACTGAAAATATTTAATTACAACTAGCTATAGAACTAAAACGTCTATATATCTCACAGGCACCATTTGCCCAATAGCTAAGAAGCTTTCTATATTGCTCTCCTATCTAGAGAAGAGGATGAGGATTGAGGTGTCTGGTCTCAAAAGAAAACTCTATACTGGTACCATCCTATCTATATAAGAGGATGAGGTGCCTGATCTAAAAAGAAAACTCCATACTGGTACCAACATACTGTACCATGTACAAAAAGCTCTAAAATAGTAAAATCCTTAAAACAAAAATTAAAATCATAAGGTTCTTCATGCTGCTATCCTGTTATTATCAGTGGTACCATGAATCTCCATAGGTCATCTGAATATCTTGAACTGGAGAGAGACACTGAAGAGCTTCATGACATACCTATTTCATGAAGCTCTTCAGGCATCCATTTTGAAACCTTGCAGATGGGCGTTCACTTATATTCCCAGACCTACTAGACCTAATAGAAATAATTAGTAAAATCATAGAACTAATAGATTTGAATGTGTAATGACTAATGAGCTAGAAAAGCAAACCTCATTTCTTATATTCCCAGACACACCAGCATAAAGCAATAAAAAACAATAAGAAAAGCTTTTTTTTTTTCTGTTTAAGCAACTGCAATGTATATTGTAATATATCATCAAATCTATGCCAGTTCATAAATACATCCTGACACAGTCCCATCCAAAATCATAATTTTGTCACATAAGGGCAAAGAAAAAAAAAGATGATCTCTTGATTCTTGTACCTGTTATATGAGAAAATAGTAGATATGTTAGTATACACCAAAATAGTACCTTTCATCCTTGTATTCCTCCATATATTTGCACTTTTCCATGCATGAATGTCCTCGCCTAATGTATAATTTGGTAGGTGAATATCAGGACAATTCTCCTTTGGCAAGGTATGCATTTTATCTGTGTGAAAGCTAGAGGCCTCCTCGCCAAAGGAGAACTGCGCTGTTATTCACACACTACATGTTACCTGCACCTATCTATATATTTTTCTTTTCATTTTGCTTCAAGTTGTAGCTCTAACTGACGTGATGCTTACATAGTTTGTTTCTGATATCGTTCTCCTTGTAGGGAAATTCCTAGAAAAAAGATATTTGGCTCTATTTGGATATACTATAGCATATGCTAGGACAAAATCTATTAATTCCTAAGGAGCTTTTCTTTTCTTTTTCTGTGATCTTCTTTTCTTTCCTTTTTCGATGCTTGGAAAGAATAGTTCCTTTTGATCTTGATCTTGACAAAAGATAAATGCCCCTTGTCAACTTAGAAAGGTCATCTTCTTTTTGTTAGCTCTTCTAGCTATTTTACATTTTTAAGTTTTTAACTTAAGTCAACTAATATTTAAGCAAAAAATTTGAATTATAATGATATATTAGAGGTTGCTTGATTTTTTCCTGAAGTAACTGGAAAATCCTGATAATAATGAGCCACCGAACAAGAATGCGCTTCTTTTTAATGCCGGTGATTGAAGTTGACCATTTTTTTTTATTTTGGATAATTGTTAGTCATCTTATTCAAGTTCCTATAGTTATCATTTTGTTTCGGTACGTAGTTTACAATTGAGTAATTAAAGGGTGCAAACATTAATCGTAAATAGTCTAAATTCTCATGAAAAAATGTTTCCGATTGTTGCAAGACTAGGCACTAAATAATACTCGTCTTAAACTCAAAAGAAGAAGACATGAAACAAATAAAAAAAGTTGGAAATTGTTTAGATTTCTTGTTCGGTGTTTGTATGGTGCTGCAGACCCTGTACTGCAGAGGTTGTTAAGACATATCTACCTTTTGCTTTTTTTTGTGAGAAAGAGTGAAGATTGTAAAAGAGCTGTTGTTGGTGGATATAGTTTTTTTAGAGTAGAAGGATGTGTAGTTAGGGGAGCATATTATACTTTGCATATTGCAAAATTCGTATTTCATTTGTAATTTGAAGCAGGTGATACAACTTGTGCCACTTTTTCAAAAAAAAAAAAATAATAACTTGACTGTCTTTTCTTTTTGTTATTACATTAAAAATGAGGACACTCTAGTTATAGAGTAAATAAAAATTAACTAGTGAAATAAAAATGACATGTGAAAGCATCACATAAGATTTCTTAAAAATGCCTAGTGAGGCTAGTATATATATATGTGGATATTAATTGGTTGCCAATCTAATGCATCAAATACTCCTTGTACTATACTATCAAATTGAAAAAGAAAGTATAACCTTTTATACAAGTGGATACAGTACAGTACTGGAATTATTTAGATATACTAACACAAGCTCACCATCCTTTCGCACCTACGCACAAATTTTAACAAGCATAAACACCATGCAAACTCAACGAGTGATTTCTGTGTCTTGTGATGGTGATTTTGACCCTGAGTTAGTATAGCATATGATATACAACCAGTGAAGCATATCCTTATCGTCTCAAGGAGCCTATAAATAAAGATGACTAACAAGGATCGATGCATCAGTAAGCCACACATAAAGATCAGAAAATATGAAGAATGTATTCATTACTGGCACTACTAGAATCTCCGTTTTTAGCAAGGGGAGAAAAAAGGGCTTGTTCCAACGGCTTACCGTTGGAATAAGCCCAAAAAACGTCATTTCCAACGGTCGCCGTTGGAAATTCTACCGTCGCAAGAAGCCTTAATGGATTTTGAGAGAGATGAAATGTGATGAACAGTATGAATTTTTGTATATTGAATTCTGATTTACAAGCTCTCTATACATGTAGTCTTATAGCCTATTCTATTCTATTAGCCGTTGGCTGATTTCCTTAATAAAAGATTGCTTGATCTCTTGCCTAATTACAGGCTAGGTACCAATTATAGCTATACAGCTGTATTTTGCATGCTAGTCTAATAGTTGCCTATTTACAACCTATGATGAATATATTCTGAGGTTATACTATTTCTCAACACTCCCCCTCAAGTGGGGTTCGAATAAATTGATTGAACCCAACTTGTTGAGTATGTTCAGATGACTAGTCTTGTCAAGCGCCTTTGTGAAAATATCCGCCAGTTGCTCTTTGCTTCTGACAAACGGAGTTTCTATTTCTCCAGACTGCACTTTTTCTCTAACAAAGTGACAGTCCACCTCGATATGTTTTGTCCTTTCATGGAAGACCGGATTGGATGCAATATGTCGTGCGGCTTGATTATCACAGTACATTTGCATGGTTCTTGTGTGCTCTATCTTCATGTCACCGAGTAATTGTTTAATCCAGATAAGCTCACTCGCTGTGGATGCCATGGCTCGATATTCTGCTTCTGCACTTGAACGAGCGACAACATTCTGCTTCTTGCTCTTCCAAGTTACTAGGTTGCCACCTACAAAGGTACAAAAGCCAGTGGTTGATTTTCTGTCACAGCTCCCGGCCCAATCTGCATCAGAAAAACCAACCACATCATTAGAACCATTTTTCCTCATCCAAATTCCTTGACCTGGAGTGCATTTGAGGTATCTAAGTATCCTATCAATTGCACTCAAGTGACTGGTACGTGGAGCATGCATAAATTGGCTTACCATACTAACTGCAAATGCAATATCAGGTTTGATAACAGTAAGATAGATTAATTTTCCCACCAGCCTTTGATACTGTCCTATGTCAGGTAGTAATTCACCCTCTTCTAACCCCAGTTTAACGTTCGTTTCCATTGGGGTATTAGCTGGCTTAGCTCCTAGTTTACCAGTTTCTTTTAACAGGTCAAGTACATATTTTCTTTGAGATAGAAATAAGCCTTTGCTAGAGTAAGCTATTTCTATTCCAAGAAAATATGAGAGTTTTCCAAGGTCCTTAATATCAAATTTATTTTGCAAGTGTTGTTTGACATTTTTAATCTCTTCATTATTATTTCCTGTAATGATAATGTCATCTACATAAACAAGAATAATGGTGGTAGAATCCTGTCTATGTTTAATAAACATAGAAGAATCAGCTGTGCTTTTAATAAAACTATTTTTTAACAGAGAAGAGCTTAGTTTGGCATACCATGCTCTTGGAGATTGTTTTAGACCATAAATTGACTTCTTTAGCTTACATACGTGTGATGAGTCTAATGTAGTATTGTGACCTGGAGGGAGAGTCATGTAGACTTCTTCTTCCAGAACTCCTTGAAGGAATGCATTTTTCACATCCATTTGGAACAAATTCCAACCTAAGTTGGTAGCTACCGATAACAGAATCCTAACTGTGCTCATTTTAGCTACAGGTGCAAAGGTTTCTTGGTAGTCAATACCATAGGTCTGAGTGAATCCTTTGGCCACTAATCTAGCTTTATACCTTTCAATCGTACCATCACTGTTGTACTTAATCTTGTATACCCATTTACACCCTACGGATTTTTTTCCTTTCGGTAAGCAGACAATATCCCATGTATTGTTTTTTTCTAAAGCTTGAAGTTCATCTTTCATAAGTAGTTGGTTCGGTTTGATTGGTTATGCTCCCTAAATAGGTCCGGTATTCTGGTGATACCCTTTTATAGGAAATATAATCTTGAATGGTATACATCACCTGATGGATCTTCTTACGGCAATTTCTTCTTGAGTTGATTCTCCACTTGACTCACTTTCCTCATTTTCGCCCCCTGAAGGAATTGCTGTTGTTTCGCCATGTTGGTCTTCATTCATAACCTGTTCTTCATTCATAGCCTGTCCTTCATTTGTTTCTTCTGGAAAAACAAAGTTATTTGGAGGCAACACAATTGGTTGGCTTGGTGGATTTATTTGCTCATTTGTCGGATAATAGGGTTTGTTTTCAAAAAATGACACATCTCTTGAAAAATAAACTTTAAAATTTTTCGGATCATAGCACTTATATCCCTTTTTTTCAGAAGAATATCCTAAAAATATAGTTTTAACAGAATTTTTGTCTAACTTGTCATGTCTTTTTATGTGGACAAAACATGTGCATCCGAAGACTCGAATATGGTCAAGATCAATTTTTCTACCTTTGAGAATTTCTAGAGGACTCATGTTTTTTAACCTTGCACTTGGCAACCTATTGATAAGGTAGGTTGCTGTTAACACTGCATCTGACCAAAATGTTTTTGGGACATTATTTTGAAAAAGAAGTGATCTAGTAACTTCAAGAAGGTGACGATTTTTTCTTTCTGAAACACCATTTTGTTCAGGGGTATTAATGCATGTGGTTTGATGCAAGATTCCTTTTGACCTAAAAAACTCTAGAAAGTTTTTGTTTACATATTCTGTCCCATTATCTGATCTAAAAATCTTAATTTTTGCATTATATTGATTTTCAACAAAATTAAAAAATTCTTTGAAACATGAAAAAACTTCATTTTTTCCTTTTAAAAGATAAACCCAAGTAGTGCGAGAGAAATCATCAATAAATGTGACAAAATATTTAAAATGATTATAAGAATCAACCGGGGCTGGACCCCACACATCAGAATGAATTAAATCAAATTTCGTTTCTGATATACTAGTAGATAAGGGAAAAGGTAATCTGGTTTGTTTTGCAAGCTTACAAACATCACAATTACTAGAATTTAAATTATAACAAAACAGTTTATTTAAAACTTGATCAGATGGATGACCAAATCTCCAATGCAGTAATTTGTCACGGTCTATTGGACTTAATGACACATGACATTCATTTATGGGTTCTTCAAGATAATAAAGCCCATTTTTTAAAAAACCTTCACCAATCTTCTTCCCTGATTCTTGGTCCTGAAAGATCACTTCGTTTCGTGAGAATATTACTTTGCAATTCAAATCTTGTGTTATCTTGCTAATCGATAATAGGTTTGAAGTAAAATCTGGTAAATATAGAATATTTTTTACTTCTTTTGAAAAAAATTTTGTGGTACCCAAACCATCGATTTTGACTTTATTTCCATTTGCAACAAGTACATGTTGTGATTCTTTAGTTGGTACAATATTTTTTAATTTATTTTGGTCCCATGTCATATGATCAGTAGCACCTGAGTCAATAATCCATTTACTAGTATTATGACATAAATTTGCAAGTTTTGGACTACTGTTATTATTATTATTAAAAGAGGATAAATTTGAATTATATAGTACAAAACCTGCTGTCTGTTGTTGCAACAGACTATTCAACTGAGTCAGAAGCTGATTCAATTGCATTGTTGATGCCACAGAAGATCCTGAGGGATCTGGAGTAAAAGTCGGTTCGGCTTGGACTGGTTTAGTCTCTTCTGTTGAGTTCGACCCTTGGCTTACTCCCCCAAACCGCTGTTCTCTTCCGCCTTTTTTCGCACCACCCCAAGACCCCCTTTCTCCCTTGTTTCGAGCCGGCCGAAGGTGAGGATGGAGTACCCAGCAGCCTTCTCGGTTGTGCCCTGCGCGGCTGCAGTGGTCGCACCAGTCGGCTGCTGTGGTCCCCCTTGTCCGGGCCGCGTCTCTAGGGTTAGGGTTAGGCGGTTGTGCTTGGAAAGCTTTGTTCTCGGTATGTTCTGGTGGTTGAGGGTTCATGAGAGCTCGCCTTGACTCCTCTTGATCGATTCTTGCAACAACATCATCAAAACTTGGCATTTCGGCAGAAGCCAAGATCTGAGATCGAATAGCTTCATAGCTCGGCTCAAGCGCCCCCAGATAAGTAAAAATTAAATCTTGTTCTGCTCTTTTTTGGGTTTCACAAGGGTCGGTTGTTGGTGGAAGGTAAACGTTAAGTTCTTCCCATTTTGACATGATTTCTGTCACTAATTCGTTGTTGCTTTGAGTACTCTGTTTAATTTGGGCAAGCTCTTGTTTAAGGCTAAAGATATGAGCAAAGTTTTTTTGTTGACCATACCTTCTCTTGGCTTTGTCCCAAACCTCCTTTGCTGTGTTGGAGTACATTAGTACGTTTGAAATCTGGGGTTCCATTGTGCTGAGTAACCATGACATGATCATTTGATCGGTGGTTTCCCATTCTTCTATTTTTGTTTTCTCTTCGATCGTTGCCTCGTTTGACTTTGCTGGTTTGGGTTTCTCTTTGGTTCCAGTGACAAAGTGTAATTTCCCTTTGCCACCGAGACCAATCGTTACTGATCTGGACCAGGGAATATAGTTTCTGTTGCCATTGAGTATGATGTTTGTGAGTTTAGAGTTGTCGGATTGAGACATGGTTCTGGTTGCTTGAGATTTTTTGAAAACTGGCTGCAGTTCTTGTTACCTGCAGTTTTGGTGTTATTGCGGAACTTTTTGAGTCGGGATTCAACCTGGCTCTGATACCATAATGGAATTTGAGAGAGATGAAATGTGATGAACAGTATGAATTTTGTATTATGAATTCTGAATTTACAAGCTCTCTATACATGTATTCTTATAGCCTATTCTATTCTATTAGCCGTTGGCTGGTTTCCTTAATAAGAGATTGCTTGATCTCTTGCCTAATTACAGGCTAGGTACCAATTATAGCTATACAGCTGTATTTTGCATGCTAGCCTAATAGTTGCCTATTTACAACCTATGATGAATATATTCTGAGGTTATACTATTTCTCAACGCCTCCATGGAAATACCCAAAAAAATTAGCATTTCCATGCGTTACCGTTGGAAATAATTTTTTTTTCCTATTTCCATGTGTTTCCCCTTGGAAAAGGCACGCATGAAAATAGTTTCACACCTGACCATTTTCTGGATTATTTCCATGAGCATTTGAACGGGGCCCAAAAAAAAACCTACATACATGCATGATATATTCGGTCACCATGATTCGAACTATAAAAAGACCTATAAGAAACCTAAGCCGGCGTTCAAAAAGAAATGCCAAAAATCCCAAGTTAGTTGCCATGGAAAATATTTGCAGTATCTGAACATCATATATTACCATAAAACTAAACCAAGTTCACCATCTTTTTCTAGTAATTAAGATTATATATATATTTATGTTTCACATGTATGCTTACATCATTAATTTATCTGCAGGTACGTACAGGTCAAGCGCTTTTGAGGGTACGTACCATTTTGTTAATTAATTAAGGAGATATGTTTATTTTGGAGAAGGCGCCATTTTAATTTCCTAGAACACTTAAAATTGTTTTGCAAGCGGCTATAAATTTTAGCTTTTAATTACTTAATTGATCAATCAGCACAAAGGAGATGTTTATTTGAGGAAGGCCCTAATTAATTAAACTATGAACTAGTACCTCATGAACATATATATATATATAAAGAGGAAGGCATATATATATATACTAGTCCATTAATTAAAAAGTAATATATAACTGGATATATAGTCCAAAATACATATATATATATATATATATACAGTCGAAGCTCCGCGTTTCAGACCACTTGACTTGACTTGATATATTATAAAAATAATCGGAATAAATTAAGGTCCTTAAAATATTCTTTTTTTTCTTGAACTTAATTTGATGCCAAAAGGCAAAAGGTAATGATAGAAGATTTCCGATCGATCGAGGAACATGCTCCAGAATCTCCCTAGCTAGCTTCTCTTTATCTTTGAGTCTCTTTCAAAGGGAACATCAAAATGCTTAAAAGGTCCTGAGCTTTCTCCTAACAACCACTGCTAGCTGTTCCTTGTTATTAATTTAGTGTGTATTCATGCATGTTCTTCTTTTTTTATATATATTTTGTTATTATTTAGAGCTTGATCAAACACTTGAACATTTTTAATTTGCTGATGTCCGGCCTTCACCAATGTAATATTAATTTAAGAGGGCAGATCTGGGCCATTTGCAGAAATTAGATGACAAAAAAAACACACACACACACAAGTAGATATAATTTTTCTAGAAGCGTGAAGAATCGATACGCCAATTAAATACGAGATTAAAAGGAAGAGAATAAATGGAGCAGTGGTTGCACATTGCCCACATTGTAGCGATCGATATGCGGGTCCTGAACTCCTGATGCGATTATGAAATTAAAAAAGTTTCTTATAATTAATAGATTATATATGGAATTTATTACATGAACCAATTAGTGGTACGTGATCAGGTACTTCTATCTAACTCAATGATCTTAGATGTTATTATGTGTGCATTTTAATATGATTTATGAGCAAAGCTATGATGTGATGTGCTCATCAAGAGGGGTTGGTAAGCACATTTCTAAAAATCTATTGGATTGTCTTTAAACGACGAATTCAAACTGTTAAAATCCATCTACTTCATGAGTGATGCATGTACACGAAATTTTTTTGAAGTTTCGAATTCATTTAGTACAAAGTCAAGCAGTAAAAAAAATGAACCTTTTATAATTTATTTTATAAGTTGGTTTATATATTTATTTTTCATCATTTTATAAGAGGGGGGCGCGGATATGATCTTAGATGTGATTATGTGCGCATTATGATTTATTAAAGCAATAAATTAATCAGATCTCAGCACATGGAGGGTCTAATTAAGGGCCTTGATATTATATTGGACCACATTAATTAGTGACCTACTAGTGAATATATTTTTCCAAAATTGCATATAGCTAGAACCAAGCAATGAAAATTTTATCTTAAGACCTATGATTTCTATCGTAAATTAACAACAAGGGCCCCTCTCATCTATGAAATCATTTTTTTTTTTTTACCTCTTATGCTTCTAAGTAGGAGTGTCAATGTTACGATACAGGTTAGGTGGAAATATTTTCATATTCGTACCCATTACGAATTGATCTTATCCTACCATATCATTACCAGATACAAATTGACCTTACATGTTATGATTATTGGATAACAATATAAATAAGTAGGGGGTAATAACTAATATAATAATTAGTTTTATTATTTATTAAATAAATTATTAAAAATGACGGCTTTTTTGCTCCAATACTTGAGTAAAAGTTTTGGGATCTGCGGCCAAATCAAATACCCAAGCAATTTAAAAAATAGGATTTATTTTAATTGTTGTAATCGTCAATTAATTGTAACACAAGAGGTTGTCAATCGTTCATATCCAGATAATTTAATTAATATTCAATAAAATGCATGCATCTTTTCCATAACGATCAATTTAAGTATCAATTTAACGGTCTTTAACCGACAAGAAATAGTCTTTATCCATATCCTTATCTGTTTAATTCACGAAATAAAATTTTTACATGTACTTGTACCCGTACTCGATAAATTAACGGAAATATTTTTTTACCCATACCGTCTTATCAAATGTGGTACGTACGGGTCGGGTAAACGGGGTGCCATTGACACCCCAACTTCTAAGTTTAGAAAAAGATTTTTCTCCAATTAATCCGAAATTAAAATTGGACTATTAGCTTTTAATCTTGTATGTTGGTTTGAAAGAATTACATAATACATGCATACTGGAATAAAGGATCTTTAATTTATTGGAATTCCGGAGTATAAAAACAAGAAAAACAGCTAGTGGAGAGTGCAAGAACCTAAATTCTCACCTAAATACTAAAAGTTTATTCTAACTAGCTATATGGCTACCCGCAGTACGTAATTCTACCATCATTAGTTTGTAATTTGTAAACTTTTAATGAGTTGGGAGTCCCATATTAATTGGATTAATTGTCTAGCTTCCACGCTTGTATTGTTAATCAAGTTTAAGGTGATGTAAAATATTTATAGGTATATTAATTTAAATATATGGATGGATGACTAGTAAATTATTCTGTCCCTCTGATATCATCTCATTATCTCTCTCATTAATTCACCTTTTTTTTCTCACTTTACTTAGGTAGCATATCCTTCACATTAGACTAGGTATCTCCATGTGGATATGCCCTTCTCCTGTTTTAATATTCTCTCCATAACACCTACATAAACCCTGCACAGTAATGCAGTTATCTGTGCGCCTTCCCTAAGCTAGCTAAAATCTAAAACTCAAAATAAGCACATGGCAGTATATATTATAGAGATCCTTTTATATGGAGCTTAACATATATATATATGCTCAGATTCAGATGTATGGTTGCGTCACCGGGCAAATTTTCCTCTGGCAGTCAACACATGCTCTTATAGCTAGTCATTCATATTTGCCAGAATGCTACTGTAAATGCATGAAGCATGCTTACTGCCAAAGGAAATTTGCCCGGCAATTCAACCACACAATTAAGTTCTAGGTTCTACATCTTTCTCTCGGCTTTTCTGGTACAATATATGCATGTCCATCTGTTATTTTATCTGATGCTATCGATAACGTTCATTTAATTTCAACACTTTTCCTTTAATTGCAATCAATTAATAATAGTACGCATATATATGAAGGGAATTATATTCAGCGTCTCTCTTTACCTTTGTTTTGTATTGCAAAATTTAAAATTTTAATAATGAATCTAAACTGGCAACTGTATTATTTTTCTCCAAAAGATAGGTCCACAATTTTTTTTTTTTTAGTATATTTTGAAAAAGATTGAGATTCTATAAAATGAAGGAACCTAATTAATTGTGATATGGAATTTCAGTGGGTTTATAATTTTGCCTCTAATTAGAGCGTGCTTCAGAAGGAGGTACGCGAGGAAAAGGGAGGGGAGCGGAGGGAAACTAAGTCCTAACCGGATCTGACCAAGGTCGTTTACTTGCTCCAGAACAATAAATTTCAGAAATGAACAAACTGGAGAGAAGAGGAGAGGAGTTGAAATCTCAAAATTTGGAGTGTAAAGAAGAGATGAAATCATTGCTTGATCTTCTCTCCTTCCATCCCTTCTTTCCTTCAAAGAGTTATGTCTAGAGCACATTCTTAATTTAGTATAAGATTAAAATATATAGACTGTTTATGTGAACGCAATCCTTGGGAAAAAAAATCAACATTTGGATTCGACAATTATATTTAAAAATGAAATATAAAATAAGGTCTTTAATGTTAATTAATATTTGGAATCAATAGTACGTACTTGTAGTTAACTACATAGTTAACAGAATTAGAGACAATAGTAAGCTTGACGCAAATAGCTAGGGTTTTAAATTAAATTTATAACGAAACATGTTTTAACTACTAATGTATATTATTTATTAAATATCATTATCATATAACATTTTTATTATAACAGAAGTGCCAAATATCATGTCAGCACGCATGGTTAATTGTACGTACTTAATTAGTTCCTTTGTTAAGGGGTGAAAAAGTTCTTTTGTATCATCCAACACTACAACAAAACCGCTCTTCAGCGACCAGCATCAGCGACCGGTAAGGTCGCCAGTCGCTGAAGACCCCTAAAAAAATAAAAAAATAAAAATTTAATTTGTTTCGGCGACGAATCTTTCAGAGACCGATTTGGCCCGGTCGCTGAAGGGTGCCCCCTCAAAAACCCGCCATTTTCTTCTCTGCCGCCCGACCCGCCATTTTCTAGGTTTAGCCAAAAAAAAGAAAACACTGCGCGACCCCTCTGCCCGCACCGCGCGACCCCTCTGCCGCCCTACCCGTCGGCCTCGCCCCCCGACCCCTTTGCGCGCCGTGCCGTCCGACCCCTCTGCCAAGTCTTTCTTCTCTGCCGCCGCCCGACCCCTCTCGTTGCCGTCGTGAACGCTCTCACAGTGGTAACTCTCTAAATTCTACAAATCGCAGGTAACTCACAGTGGTAACTCATGGTATATATATAATCGGGTCAGAGGAATGCAAAAGGGGACGGGACTTGAAAATTAACATTTATTTTTAATTTAGGATTCAACTTTTGGCAAAAAATCATGAGGAGATAAACTATTTCATGAATGTACAGCCATGTTCTATGATAGGGAACGTTGTGTTTGGATTTGGCCTGTCAACTTGACAAAACAGGAATGCGCCAGTAACAAAAAAAAGGAGGTTTAAATGCAATTTGCAAAACTAGAAAAAAATTAGAAGAGTAGAAAATTTTAAAATAGCAATGAAAATCATAGGAGCAAGCACAAGTGCTGTGTTGAATCTACTAGAGCTCAAATGGACAAAATGGAAACTAATCTTGACTTAATAAGTGACAAAGTACATAAAGTGTCTTAATACTACATGAATCAAAGATAGTCAGATAGTGAAATTAAGCTTGGCAGGGGAACTCTCTGATGCTGGTTGTGTCACTTGGTTTGGTATTAGTGTTGTTTTGTAGATTTTTTTGTTTTCTTATCAGATGGGAACTTGTACCAGTAATAGGTATGTTAGGTACTTGTTTATTGTTGTTTATTGTTGTTTTGTACTTTAGTAAATTAGGATATTTAAATTGCTTGTGAATTGTATATTGGAACTGGTACAGAGTTTTGTGAATTTGAATTGTATATTTGAATATTTGAATATTGGAACTGGTACAGAGTTTTGTGAATTTGAATTGTATATTTGAATATTTGAATATTGGAACTGGTACAGAGTTTTGTGAATTTGAATTGTATATTTGAATATTGGAACTGGTACAGAGTTTTGTGAATTTGAACTGGTACAGAATTGTATATTTGAATTGTATAATTGAATTGTATATTGGAACTGGTACAAAGTTTTGTGAATTGCTTGTGAATTGTATATTTGAATTCTACTCAAATTGCTTGGTGATTGGTACGTTTCGTACCAATTGGGGAAAAGAAAAATAACAAAAATAATGCTAAAAAAAAAAAATCAACCATCTACCACCGATTCTTGGCCCATCAGCGACCGGCCAATCGGTCTCTGATGGTCTTCCGTCACGTCAGCATATAGCATCAGCGACAGATTTCATCGGTCGCTATAGGGTCATCTGCGACCGGTGACGTCAGCAGGGTGGTCATCAGCGACGGAGCAACTGCGACCGGGCCTTCTGCGACCGATTTCGGCCATCTGCGACCGGCACTACCCTTCTGCCACCGGCGCCATACCCTTCTGTGACCGATTTGGCTGGTCGCAGAAGGGTCCCAGTGTTGTAGTGCAAGTAACAATTAAGGGGTGCTATCAGCGATGATTAAGGATGTAGAAGCTTTTTGCAATTTTTGAATTATACAGATCGATGGTAATTAATATTTCCCGGCAAGCTTAAACTAGTATTAATAAAGTGGCTTTATGACTTCAAATAATTTATTTCCTTTTTTCTCCCTGTATTTCTGTGGTTTAGTGTCTTGTATTTCCAGTGTTGTAAAAAACAGACGTTTAGGCCGATTAGTCGTTGGCGGCGATAAAACCGTCATGAATTTTCCCTACTAATCTACTGATTATTCCCGATTATAGCTGATTATTCTTGATTAATCACTTGGCGGTACCCTATTTGCCGACAAACGCATACCATTATTTACAACACTGGTATTTTCACACTTCTTATAAGAATTTTGAGATTTTTCTGTGTTACAATGGTGAGGTGTTTTTCTTATCTTAGTTAAGATCACCAATAACAAGTTAGCATTAGGCTCAAAAGTAAGTATGACCATTGTATTTTTTACCTTAATTAGTAGTTACTACAATTAAAAGTCTCAAAAAGAATTCCCTCAGTGTCAAGTAACTAGTTTACTCTCTTTTTTCCAAATAATTAGGATTGAGGATAAAATGGTCGTTCAATTTTCAACCAACGATATAAATATTGAATTACAATCGATTGACAACCACTTATTTTAACAACTTGACTACTCTTTTCTAAATCACAAAAAAATGGAAAAAAAATGATGACCAACCTCCTTCCAAAAAGCAGTGGGAAGAAGGGCTGGACTCTGGAAAGGGGTCGATATCAGAGGTTGAGGTGGTGCTTCCTATGGTGTCCCCCGTTGAGGAACCAGCCAATCAGGAGTTCAATGCTTTGGTAGCGGATCCGGTACCGGTTTTACCACAGGCCAGGGAGGTGAGGCCTATGCCAGAGGCGACGCGCCACAGCACTAGACAAAGGGCTCAGATGCTGACTAATAGGGGTGGAAGAAACCTCTTCAAGACCTCGGGTTTTAAATTAGGAGAATGTCAGGATGCGAAATTGATTGTTATCAATTATCTTAGGGAATTAAATAAGGATCGTTTTGATAATGTCATGCAGGATGTGCTAGCATAGCAAAAGAGCAGCTCTGGTATGGTTGATATTAGTACCAGAGTGATGCTCGAGAATTCCTAGGGGTTTTATTTGTTTTTAATGTCAAGAATTTTTTGTTGGAATGTTAGAGGGTTAGGAAATCCGACTACTAAGCGTGTTTTGAAAGAACTATTGATAGATAATAAAATAGATATAGTTGGATTACAGGAAACGAAAATGGAGACTTATCCACCTAGGTTTTTCCAAAATTTAAGTGTGTCTATATCTTTTTGGACATTCAAACCTTCTTGTGGTAATTCAGGAGGGATTTTAGTAGGTGTGAATGAGGATAAATATCAAGTCTTGACAACATGGATTAAGGATTTTTCAGTTTCAGTTTTGCTGAAGAATAAGTTTGATTCTTTTGTATGGATTTTTACAGTAGTTTATGGTCCTACTTTATCTAGGTTACGTAGAGACTTCTTGCATGAACTTCATGATTTAAGTAACTTAGGTTTTGATGCTTTATTAATTTGTGGGGATTTTAACATGATAAGGAGAAGAAGTGAAAAAATAGGTGCCTCTTTTAATCATGTAGTTAGTAATAGATTTAATTCATGGATTTCTGACTTGCATTTAATTGAATTGGTTTTAAATGATAGACAGTTTACTTGGTCTAAATCTTGCTCTTCTCTATCTCATGCATTACTAGACAGATTTTTTGTTCTACAACTTGGAACATTCATTTTCAAAATTCAGGGGCTGTTTCTTTACCTCGAGTTCAGTCGGATCATAATCCAATTATTTTAAATACAAATGCAGTTTCTTTTACTATTAGTAAGATTTTTAGATTTGAACAAGATTGGTTAAATCAAGAAGGTTTTTGTGAACTACTTATTAGATGGTGGGATTCTTTTGAAATTCAAACATATTTGGGTAATAGCTGGAGATTAAAATTGCAATTTTTAAGACAAAAATTAAGAGGTTGGAATAATAATTTGAGAGCAGCTCAAAAAAGGGCAAAACAGATTTTATTACATAAGATAGATAATTTTGAAAAATTAGCAGAATCTGATGTCTTGGATGATGATGAGGTTTTACAATGGAGTGAGTGTCAACTTGAGTTAAAACAGATTTTCAAAAATGAGGAACTTTATTGGCAACAGAGAGCTAAAACTAAGTGGCTTTTAGAAGGTGATGCAAACACAAAGTTCTTTCACTTACAAGCTTCAATTAGGAAAAAAAGAAACACTATTTTATCTATGGATATTGATGGGACAGTTATATATGATCTTCAGGTTATAAAAAAGCATGTTCATCAATATTATATTGACTTGTTAGGTACTTCTAATGTTAGAATGGTGGATGTCCAAGATCAGATTTGGGATATATCTGATAGATTAACATGTGACCAAAGTTCTCAGTTAGAAAGTCCTTTTTCTTTAGAGGAAATCAGTAAAACAGTATTTGCATGCAACCCATCTAAGGCTCCAGGCCCAGATGGGTTTTCTTTTTTGTTTTACCAAAAGTTTTGGTCTGCTATTAGTGCTGATTTTATGATAATACTTTAGATTTGAATAAATTAAACATGGCTGTGATATGTCTTATACCTAAAAAGGAAAATACAAATGAAATTAAAAACTACAGACCTATTAGCTTGATTAATTGCAGTATGAAAATCATAACTAAATGCCTTACTGATAGATTAGCTTCTTGTATGAATGATTTGATAGATAGGTCGCAAACGGCTTTTATTAAAGGTAGATATATTATGGATAATATTGTTATAGCTAATGAAACTTTGCATTCAGTTAGGGTAAATAAAATAAAAAGAGTTTTGTTTAAATTGGACTTTGAAAAGGCATACGATCGAGTCCATTGGGGATTTTTGTTGGATGTTTTAAAACAAAGAGGTTTTGGGGATAGATTTATTACATGGATTAGAAATTTGCTTTATAGTGGTAACACATGTGTGAATTTGAATGGTGACTATGGAAATTATTTTAAATGTCAAAGGGGTTTGAGACAGGGTGATCCATTGTCGCTCTTTTTGTTTAATTTAGTAGCTGATGTTCTCAATAAAATTTTTAAAAAAGCTCAAGATACTGGCTTGATTCAAGGTTTAGGGAACTTTCCTAATTTTGGCAATGTGTTAAATCTGCACTTTGCGGATGACACATTACTATTTTTAAAAGCAGATAGGACAATGATTAATTCTTTAAAGTGGATTCTGCTTTGTTTTGAAAATTTGTCAGGTTTGAAAATTAATTTCGATAAAAGTGAGATGGTACCTCTTAATTTAACTGATGAGGAGGGTCAAATTTTAGCTAAACAATTAGGGTGTAAGGTAGTGGGACTTCCTATTACCTATTTGGGAGTTCCACTTCATTGGAAGAAATTACAGGTCACTTGCTGGGACAATCTAATTGATAAGATTGATAAAAGATTACAAGGTTGGAAAGGAAAATTATTGTCTTTAGGAGGTAGAGTTACTTTGTTGAATGCAGTCTTGTCTTCTATTCCTATATATTGGTTATCCTTTTATAGGATGCCTCGACAGATTATGATTAAAATTGACAGGATAAGAAGAAGATTTTTATGGTCAGGTACTTCTAGGAAAAGGCTACCTTTGATTGCGTGGAGTAAGGTATGTAGAGGAAAGGAACAAGGTGGTTTAGGATTGATTAATTTGCAAAATATTAATAGGTCCTTTCTTGCTAAATGGTTAATAAGATTTTATGATGATGAGGTTACAGGTACTTGGAAAGAAATTCTAATGGTCAAGTATAGTGTGATAGGTGCTGTGGGTACTTTTTCACATTTTTGGAAAGAGGTCATGAAAGAAAAATGTTTGATTGAAGTAGGTACCAGTTGGCAAGTTGGCAATGGATGTACTGTGAGATTTTGGGAAGATAGGTGGATTGGGCATGTTTCCTTAAGTGCTATATATCCTAATTTATATCAAATAGCATATGATAAAAACATTTTAGTTTCTCAGGTTTTTCATAATAATAGTATTTCCATTGAATTTGCTAGACAACTGGTAGGAGTGTATCAATCTGAATGGCATGAGTTAGTTAATCATTTCAGATATTTCCAATTATCAGATTCTAATGATAAAATTTTATGGAGATGGTCAACAAAAGGTCATTTTTCAGTACATTCTTTGTATACTTGGTTAGATTATGGGGGTATCCCTAATTTAGACTTTAAAAGTATTTGGTCCGCACATATGCCTTTGAAAATAAAGATTTTTGTTTGGTTACTTAAACAAAACAGGATTTTGACTAAAGATAACTTATGTAAAAATGGATGGACCAGTGATAAGTCTTGTGTATTTTGTCAAGAAGAAGAAATTGTTAGTCATTTGTTTTTACATTGTCAGTTTGTTAGTCAACTTTGGAATTGGATTGCAAATTATAATGGATTTACATTTGAGTGTGATACTATAGTTGACTTATGGGACATAGATGGTTATATTCCAATGAAAGATTCAAATGTAGTAGAAATGATTAGAGGTGCAGTGCTATGGTGTCTATGGCTAGAAAGGAATAGATTAATTTTAAGAATGGTAATGCTAAAAGTTTACAAATTATAGGGGCTCAGATCATTTCTTTAGTTAAGTTCTGGTGTCAACATCAGACCTATGATGCCATTACTAAGTTACATTGCATTTTGCCTTGTGATACAAAGGAGCTAGCAGGTTTACTTACCAGTTCAATGGAGGAAGGACAGGTTATAACCCCTTTGCATGGGCAAGAGATGATTTTCTATGATGAACAGGTTGCAGGTGATGAAGGAAGTTGATGGTAGTTGTTCAAGGGAAGAAGACTATACTTTTTAGTTACACTTTGAAATCTTGAAGTTTGTTAGGGTCTTTTTGTTTAAAAATAAGTATGCAGCAGTTGGTTTTGTATAAATTTGCTTTCTTCGGGATGTTATGATGCTTTACTTGGTTAGATTGTTAAGTTTTAAGTAGGTAGGTTGATGAGGTATGTTCTTCATAACTTGATTTTGTAAGTCCTATGTTAGTGGTACCAGATAGGTGGTACCTGGTATCAAAACAATGTAAGGGTTTTCATGTTGAATGGAAATCGGTGGGATTCTCCACTTCTTTTCAAAAAAAAAATATATATGATGTGTCTAAGATATAGATTGCATTTCGCTTTCCATTTATAAAAACTATAATTTAATTTTTTAGCTGTTAATATTATTAAATTAATCAGCTAGTCCATAAATCTCCATACAGCACTCAGACCGCTGCATTAAAACCGCAATTATTTGATTTAATTACTTGAAAATACTATTTAAAATGATAAAAAAATTAAATTGACAATTGTGTCCTAGTATTTCTCATCCCATGCATTCTACAAGCTTGAAAATGTTGGTCATTTGACTCGATCGGCACATGCATTCCTCATCTTAGGCTCTACACGTAAGGCACGAGTTGGAATCTCCTAAAGTAACTTATTTTTTTTAGTTTAGATCCGGACTGTTAGATAAAAGAGGTATGTGTGCTTCACCTCAGGCCGGATTGGCCGGATTCGAATCGGACGGTCCAGATCTAAACTAAAAAATGGAATTACTTATAGGGGATTTGGACCCTGTAAGGCACTGGCTCTCTTATTGTTTTCAGAAGTGCAAAAGAGATTGACAGATCCGTTGTGTGGAGGATGGCAATGATGCCTGTGGTGCCGGTGTGGAACAACCAGTGTCTAACAAAATTCGAATAAGAAATACATGTCCAGCATATGAAAAGAAAAGAGGTATTCGTTTAACGTAGTATTTTATACAAGGGGCAAAATTGTAAATCTAATTTTTTTTATTAAATAGTATTTGTACTGATTAAATTTAAAAATGGACGTTTCAATAAAATAATTAGGTTTAGACGGAGAAATATTAATTTTTAATTTTGATGGTGAAATATCTAAATAATGTATTTAGGATGGGCATTTATATAAATTTGAGTAGAACTAGGGTGTTCTTAAGTTCACCAAGTTCCTTTGTGAACTCAACTCTAAACCTATCGGATTAGCTTTAAATGACGAATCTGAACCGTTGAAATCCATCTACCTTACGAATGATGTGTCTACATGCGAAAATTTCAAACTTTCAAATTAATTTAGTATAAAGTCAAGCAGTCAAAATTAGAAGGTTTATAAATTAATTTTAATGCATTCATTTTTGGAACGTTTTTTTGACCACTTGACTTTATACAAAATTAATTCTAAATTTAAATTTATATGTAGACGCATCACTCATAAGATAGATGAGTTTTAACGGTTCGAATTTATTGTTTGAAGCCAATCAAATAGATTTGAGAGTTGAATTCACAAAAAAACTTGATGAACTTAAGAACACCCTAGTTCTACTCTATAAATTTCACTATTGTAACATATTGCACCTGTTTTTAGGTAATCCCATGTTTCTTAATTACTTAACGAAGATTTATTCTCTCTTTTAATTAAGGGCTTGTTCGTTTGTCACATGATTGTGAGGGATGGGATCTGACGGGTTTGGGAACCCATACTCATAAATTTGAACGGGAATAATTATGGGACGGGTTTTGTGATAAAAGAAAAGATGGTGAACTAATTGCCTACAACTCAGCTGGAGCTCAGATCTGTTGCCCCCTACAGGCGGAGGCGGCGACAATGCATGTCATCTCCCAGAATATTTCTGAAATATGCATTGACTCTAGCTGAGGCGTGTGCGGCCCACAGTGCTCCAATGGAGATTGATTGGAGGGCCTACCAAGAGGTTTTTCACTTGCGGTCAATTCATGAGGGAAGGGAAGGGAAGGGAACATATATAATGGGCTAGGCTAGCTGATTTTCTGGCAAATTAAATTAAGAGAGGCACGCACTGCAATGCAATGCAACAGGAGAGAGAGAGAGACCCTTATGGGTTTTACTTTCCCAATTTGTCCTTCAGCTCCGATAGAATAGGAACAGAAATTAAGAAAGTTTTTATGTTTTTGCATGCGTTTTAAAAAAGTTGTTTTAATACACCAATCTGATAGATTGTAATATGAAGAGGGTTCCAATGCACCATTATTTGGTGCACCTAACGTGCACCCAAAACGATTATGGTGCATTTTCAAAGTTCAAATAGTCGATTCGAACCTTCCAACGTGTTCTTCATATTAAAATGTGCTTGGAGACCAAATTTTACATTTTTTGAAAATTTTTTACTATTTTTTCAGAATTTTTGAATGTACTAAACAATAATTTGATGAATAGTAAAAAATTTAACAAATTTAGTACTTTCAAAAATTCTGAAAAAATAGTAAAAAATTTCCAAAAAATGTAAAATTTGGTCTCCAAGCACATTTTAATATGAAGAACACGTTGAAAGGTTCGAATCGACTATTTGAACTTTGAAAATGCACCATAATCGTTTTGGGTGCACGTTAGGTGCACCAAATAATGGTGCATTGGAACCCTCCTCTTGTAATATATAGGGGGTGAAACTGCTGGGAATTTTTGGATGTCCTGGAGACCTGGACCAGTTTGAGCAAATTAACCTAATAAGTTGGAAATGGATCCCACTTACCCACTACCACTAAATTGAATACCGTTTTAAGGGTTTTGGGTTTGACCGAAATCTATTCCTGTTTAGGGCCCCTGTTCGTTTGTCAAATTCCTACCGGAAATTTCATGGGTTTGGACTGTTCCCCGTTATTTCCATTTCAGGGTGTTCGGCAGACCATTTTTTTACCCAAATTATTTCCGTGGGAATAACCCACTCTTTCCATTTCAATGCATTTTTGGGCCTCAAAATTCCCGACCTCAGAGCTCATTTTTTTGTTCCCAACTACTCTCTCTCCGCTGACACCACTGACCCCAATTAAAAATTCTCTTTCTCCACGTGACACATGAATTTTTGACTCTCTCATGTATCTCATTTTTCCATCATGTGCGTGGGAGAGGGGTATATATAAATGATGTCTCTTTTTCTTCAAAATTGATTGTGGGACTAAGATAATTGTGGAACCAATTGTTTTTTCTTTTTTACAACTGCTGGATTTATAAATTGTTTTTAAAATAAATCACAAACTGTTAAAAACTTTGTTTGGTAAATGTTTATTTTTTTAAATGATTTTAATTGTTGTTTTCATATTTTTTAATTATATATTTTTAATGTTTGTTTGTTTTCTTATTTTTGTAATTATATATTTTAAATGTTTATTTGTTTATAAATGTTTATTTTTTTAAATGTTTATAAATGTTTATTTGTTTTGTAAATGTTTTAAATGTTGTTTTCTTATTTTTTTATCAACATTTACATATTTTCTCATTTTATTTGTACCCATTTTAATAATATTTTCTTATTAGAAATGTTTCATCTATTTATATTATTATTTAATCAATTTTATTTAATTGCATTATTATAATTTTATTAATAAACTAATTTCAAAAAAATAAGCAAATGGAAATAGTGTATTAATCACGATCAATTTGTTAATTTAATTTTAAATATTTTTTCGGTGATTAGAATTAATCATTATTTTATTGCATTAATTTTGTATTAATCACCACATGCAAAATGCTCGTTATAAAATAATAATTGATAAATATTATTATGTTATTATTTAATTGATTTAATTGATTTAATTTAATTTAATTAATAATTATTTTATTGATATCAAGTATATATTTTAGAAAGAAAATAGGATTTTTCACAACTATTCCCACAGTGCAACCGAACACTCATTCAGTACATTCTCATAATTATTTCCGTGCATACTTATGAGTTTGAGTTCCCGCAAATAAAAAAGTGAATTTCCGAACCCGTCAAATCTCATCCCGCACAATCCCATGACATCCGAACAGGCTGGGGAGTATCTAATCTATTCAGGAAAAGGAAGAGGTCACCGTCACCGCATGCAGTTTTAGTTCTGGACCGTTGGATATTTCCAAGTGCGTGCAGGATTTCTATAGTTTTTCCGTCGCGATTTATTCTGTGTTTACTTCTGTGTAACGAGTAACATTTGATGGCTAATGAAGTAAACTATGCTTTGCAACACTGGTTTAATTATACAGATAATAACACAGCGAAACAACACAAAAAAGGGAATCTGTACTCGCCTGCTCCAGCTTATGAGAAACACTCAAGTGTCATGGACCGGAGAACTTGACGCCATATCAGTCATTACATCATTTCAACTGGACGACACGACTCCTTCATGACCGTTTCATCCGTTTCGGCGTCAATTGCATTTATTATTTTACTATTTTCTGCTAACAAATATGAAACCATCCGTGTGTACTGACTTTATGCTAATGCTACCATAGTCATAAACAAATAGTTCGGTCAGTTTGGCAGGTTCAAAAATTCGTAATTCGGGTATAATTCGGGAATGATTCGGTACAACGAGAAAGCAAAAAAACAAAAAACAAAAAAAAGATAAAAAAAAATTAAATATTAAAAAAAATTCACGTTTTTTTCACATTTTATTCGCGAATAAAACGTATTATACGTTTCTTTGCGTTTTATTCGGAGTTTGGTTCGAAAACGTCAAAAAACGAATAAAATACGAATTATTCACTAATTATACCCATATATTGTTACTATGAATGCTACTGCGAAAAGGAGCTTTCTTGGGTGACAACACGCTCGACATTGATGAATATGTTACTAGGAATCCAATCCAGTATGATACTGTAGCACGTGGTTGTCCAAACCAGTGTGGTAAAATATGTTCGTTTAGGTCGATTAATCAGCTGATTAATCGTTGGCAGTGACCAAACCGTCAAGAATTTTCCCGACTAATCGATCGATTTTTTCTGATTATGGCCGATTATTTTCGATTATTTTCAATTAATCGCTTAGTGATACCTTGTCCGTCCGTCGAGCGACAGTATAGATCACATTACATATAATTTTAAATTTTCTGTCAACTTTGTTCACAATGCCTTCTTAATATTATTTCAAATAATATCTCATGCAGCAATGTCAGTAACACTAAACAACTTCAAATTAGATTAATAATAATAACAACAATAATAATTGTAATAATTATAATATTAATAATACGTCAGCTTTTGTAATTTTACTAGGTCTTAGCTCTGGACAAGTAACTTGGTCGTTTTGATTGACTTAACTCTCAGTTTCATCTAATGAAATGGACATATAAATGCCTTTTATCAAATTATAATAATAATTATTATTATAATAATTATAATAATAATAATAGCAATAATAATAATAATAAATAATGACGATGATGATGACAAAGATAATGATAAGAATAATGATGTTAACAACAACAATGTGAAATAAATTTAACTTATGACGACATAAATGATTTTTTGTTTTATGTTATTTCTATCAAACTTCATTTTAATTTGACAGTATAAGTGCAAAATAAGATACTTATTATGTGACTTATGTCACAACCAAAATAAATTATAAGTTAAAATTTATGTTTGAATTTGGACTGTTTAATTAGAATCCGTACGATTATAAAGAAGCACTGTGAATTAGAATCCGTACGATTAATAAAGAAGCACTGTGAACAGTCCGCATTCAAATTTAAAATTTGAATTACCTCAGAGGATCCAAATTCGGATAGGCACCATCTCGGGTAACGGGGTAAGAGCATCTACATCCCAGCAACTCAAATGAGTTTCTAAATAACTGTTAACCTCTTTTTAGAAATTAAGGTCTCTAAAATTTCTAACTCTCACATTCCTGAAATTAATTTTAGAGTTTCTATTAAGCCACATCAGCAACAAATTAAAAAACAGAAATAATTTGAGCCAATCATTTGATCAACATGGAGTTTATAAACAGTTTCTTAATAAGAAACTTTACTGCATAGTTTTTAAATAAGAAACTCTCTCACATCCCTAAAACTAGATTAGAAACTGCCACGTCAGATTAGAAACTAATAGTACCAGGAATGTAGATGCTCTAAGGTTATATAATTAATTTTGCTGGCAGCGTGAACATCACTTTTTTAAGTGTGATCCTACTGAAGATATATTTTTTTAATATTATAAACATAATTATCTTCATTATAAACATAATTTCTTTTTGAACTCCTGAAGATATAATTTATAAATATGTTTCTACATTTTTTTAAGTGTGATCCTCAAAGAGTGAGGCTATGGTGCTATGCATAGCACGGATGGGGTCCGTGCTACGGCTCAAAATTTGACTTTTTAAAATTCTAATGGTCGATCCAACCGTTCAATGTGATAATCATATGAATATGTACTTGCAAACTAAATTTTATATTTTTTCGAATTTTTTTACTATTTTTTTAGATAGGTAGAATTTTGATGGTCCAGAATTTTCAGAAAACACTGATTTTTCTACCTATCTAAAAAAATAGTAAAAAAATTCGAAAAAATATAAATTTAGTTTGCAAGTACATATTCATATGATTATCACATTGAACGGTTGGATCGACCGTTAGGATTTAAAAAAATCAAATTTTGAGCCGTAGCATGGACCCCATCCGTGCTATGCATAGCACCATAGCCTCACTCATCCTCAAATATATGAAAATTGGTATGCAGCTAGCGGAGTATATATAGAAACAATCCCTATTAATTATGTTCTAAATAAGTAGAAAATCACTTTAGATAATTCAAAAATAGTGATTATTTTAATTTATTTATCTAAAAAATAGTAAGTCTGTAAGTATATTTTCATATGAAAATTATGTTGAACGGTTCAAATCAGCTATAACTTGTTCTTTGAAAACGGAAATATTAATCAATATTACGTACCAATCTGTGGAATACATGCATAGTACCGTAGCCTCACTCCAGGTGCATATCATACAGTTCTCACACATTCCTACCAAATGAAAAACTGGGCCTCTATAGAAGGTGCAACATAAAACATTTTGATGTAGAAAAGTGAGGTGAGAGGAATTTTTAAATCAAAGTAAATATAATTTTCTTAAGGGACAATATAGAAAGTTATCCACATGCATGAACTTGAGAATTCGGATCGAGTGAAGTAACCCAATCTTTGAGTTTTGGATCGAGACCGTCTGATTCGAATCCGCAAAAATCTATCTCCGAAGTGAGCGCACACATTCCGATGACAAATTCGAATCCCGAGACGATCTCGAGCGACGAATTCGAATCGGACAGTCTCAATCCAAAATTCAAAGATTGAGTTACTTTAGGGGATCCGGACCCTGAACTTGAGGCATGCATTGGTCCGTGCATATATAGCGGCATGACAGGAACAATGACCCAAAATAAAAACCTTACCTGTTCGGCAGACAGGCTTAAGCTTCCTTAAGAGTCTAAGGACTCTTAATCCAGCCAAACAAGAGTTCCTTAGATGGAATTAAAACATCTCCTTAGCAGAAATTTGTCTCTTTTAAAGGTTCCTTAGCTCATTTTCACAGTCTATAGTACCCTTGTAAAGTGTGCTCCTTAGGCACCTGTGAATTGTTTATTGTTTTTTCATCTTTTTTCTTCCTTCTGGGTGCACACAATCCTATGAAGAAAAAAAAAGTCTCATTTTTGTAGCTCAAATCATAGTTGAATCTCTAATAAACTCACAAAACTGAGGATATAGAAAGCTTGAGGATGAAATGCTCTTTCTATTGAGATCACATTCGTAGTACCTTTTTCATTTAATTTGTCTTTTTTTTTTTCATCGTGCTTGCATCTCTTCATTTTGCTTTTCTAATGGTGTGTACTTCAAACTTGAAGAGATCTCTTGTGCTGCTTGTATCCGATTGAGCTTTCATGTTGACCTCCATCTTACAAAGAAGATTATGGATTTCTCAACTATTCCTAAAAAACAACCTTCATTACTAAATTAGTCTGCACAACTTTTGCAAGAATAAACACTTTTGGTAGATAAACAAAGGAAGAAATGGTGAAGAAATCGAACAAATTGTTTTAATTAAATGCCAGAGAGATGAATTTATTTATTCTTTAATTTTTTAACAAATTGTTTTAGTTAAATACAGCATACGGTTTGCTATAACTAAATTGTTAATTGCAATCAAAATCAGGTATATTGCAATTAACTATATAAATCTTTATTATATAACAACAAATAATGCAATGGACAATTTGGTCTTTTGTACACATATGATATGATGCTAAAAAATATTTTGTATTCATTCTAATCTTGAGTGTGTCACCGAACACAAGCTCCTTCCTTAGTAAAGATTAAAACCTTAAGCCTCGCAATGCTTAATCTACGTTGCTGAACAGCATCCGTTATTGGGACCAAATTCAAGTTTAGACGGGCAAATTGGAACTAATTAAATTCAAGTTGTGACGGGTACAGAAGATCTACAGCTACTTACTCGTAACAGAGCATTAAATACGTAGACCGTTAGACTACACTAGAGGATTGCCTCGCTTTGCTTCGGCAGTGTTTTGCAAAATGCTCTACATATCAAGTAATAAACTTATAATATAGAAGTAATAGTTCACATATGAAACAACAAAAAACAAAATATACAAAATATTATACATGTTATGTAAGTTATAGTTTACATATCGAAGGAAAGCACAAAAATATTAGTGTATGTAAGCTATGTTAGTGCTATCTATGACATTTTTAAATTTCTAAGAAAACATTTATTCTATATACATAGTTTTATCAAAATAATTTCAACTATTCTTTCTACATGGAGACAATAAACAAAATATTATTTGCACGAATTTAGCTTGGATGACATGTTACTCTTTCTTCTCTTCTGCTTTCTTGTCATCATTACTGAAAAAAAAAGATATGAAAAGCTTATTAGAATTTGGATTAAAGCACATGCGCGTTTATGCACATTTTTGGTTTATGTTTTGGAAAACAAAAAAGGCACTACATATTTGTATAGATCTTTTATCGTTTCTTGACTGATATTAATTTACCATAGGGTGCAAAAAATTCAAATTGAGTTTTGAAGTTGCAATGATATATAATAATGTAACAATGTTAAAGTTTTGACTGAATAATAATTTCTAATTACCGATAGATGAAAATATATTATAAAGTATCTTGAAACTGTGGTAATAGGCTGAGATTGAAAACTGGAAAGATCAGTTGTTCAAGCTAACATAATTTTTTTTTATATAATTAACTAAAATGTTTATAAAATTAGCAACCTGAAAATGAAAAAAATTTACAACAAACTTTTTCTTTACCTGACATTCCAATTGCCTTGATAGCATGCTAGTGCTTAAAGATTTGAAAGAAAAGCAAGTAAGAATATTTGGGAAAAAAAAAATATTAACTACCTATAGAGAAGAATGGAAAAGAGAAAATAAGAAGGAATAGCACAAATTTCAGTAGCAAATTAGTTCCCAAAGGAAAGTGAAGCCAAATGCATATAAATGAAGTAATAGACAATTTGCAATCAAAAGCATATTCATTTATTTCTTTTAACCAAAAAAATGAAAATTAAGATATGACAAACATAATTGACTGTTGAGCACTAAATAGCTGATGCAAATGAAAGTGAGAATGACTGTTGCCTACATTTTTTTATTGATCCTAGTAAAATCGATTTGTTGCAATTTTGTGTTTGGTATTACCTCTCCAACTCTTTACCTTTTTTGTTGATAATCGGATTCCTCCAAAGTGTTTCTTATTGGTCCTGGATCATTCTTTACAAATCAGAAAGGAAATGATGGGCCGAGTAAGAAGGCAAACAGAAGACCGACCATTGAAAAAATAATAGCAATTGTGGAATGTGGAGGGGCATGGAAGGTGAATTGTGCAAATTCCCAGAAATCATTGATGTTTGATTTTTTTTTTTTTCATTTTTCTTGGTAGCTATTTGAATTTCAGAGTTCAATTCTTATAACATGTTCAGAGCTGAAAGGACATTTCTTTCTGAGAAGGATCGAAGGGGGGAAGAATCGTCGGAGCGAATTTGTGAGAGAATGTCAAAGACTCATTCATTTCTTGGATAAAGTTCCGTGACCATACCTTGATTTTTCCCTAACCTTCTCAAAGACATAAAGCTAATCTTATCAGGAGTCTACACATGATTGGTAATATTTTTAATTAATGCAATTGTGCATAAACACGTGCAAGTAGACTTCATAACAGGAATTACCTGATCAAGCTGGCCAAGGCGGGTTAGGATACAGTCAGCTTCAGCCTCGTCATGGTTAGGCCCATGCAACCCCAAGCTCCTTTCTCATTCAATCCTGGAGCAGCTGCTTCACAGTTTCTGCTGAGTACACAATGTTCAGTGTAGAGTTGGGACCCTTATTCCATTATTCTCTGCAACCTGCCCATCACAACAACACAAATTGAAATTCAGCCCACTTTCCAATAAATCAAATTCTTCAACTTTCTTTCTTGGTTTTTTTCTTTGTTGTTTCTTGTGGCAGAGTTGGTAAATTTTTTTTTCCAACTTTTGGTATAAAAAAAGTATTTTTTTGTGAAAAATATAGAGTGAAAGAAAATAAAGCAGCATGTGTACTGTTCAAAACTAACTTAATTCAGAACTCATTAGTTATGGTGGTAAATAGGTAAACCAATATTTTTTGTTTATTGTTTTTGATTGGTCATAAATAGGGTACTGTATTTTCAAATAGCTGAATAGAAGATGCAACCTGCATATATTGTAAGTTTAAGATGAATTTACAACAATTAAATATGATTAATTTGAAACTGAAATAAACATGCTTTGATATTGTACCTGCTTTTGCTGTATGGTTGGTATTGTCGGTAGCTCACTTGACATTGTTTTTCTGATACAATTTCCTTTAAATTTGTTCTTGCCCCTGTGCATAGTGAAAGGGACAATTGTGCAAATCAAGAATCAAACCAGGTGAACTGAAGATCTTATATTGGATTCCAGAGACAGACCAAAAAAATTCTTACATAGGTCAAATTTGTTTGGAGTCAAATCAACACCGATGATGTTCGAAGCTCCTGCCAGCCTGTCTCCCTGGACACCTAATTACCCAAATAAATCACTCCATACTGGAGCTCAACTTTAACAAACCATTGAAAAAAGAAAGTGAAGCATGGACTTACCACCAAGGCAACAATTACCAGAACAAAAACTACCACAATAAAACCCTTCAGTCTTGTAACATTAAAAGTAGCATCAAGACCTAATAATCAGAAAAACAAAATAGAAATCAGATCATATTACCTATAATATTATAAAAAAGATAATAACAACTTACTTTTCACTAACTTTTTTTTATAAGGAAGGCATAACTTACTATTTACTAATGACATCCAGGAATCCCCAATATCCATTTCATATCCATAAACCATCAACAATGGAAATCAAAATAGTTTGAAGCTAAATCAGATACTTACCAGTCAAAATGCCACAACTCAGAACACAAACTTTGGCGAGTGGGGATTCAGGGTTGATCTTCGCAACACAGCCGAAGTGGACGATGGCATACCCGTTGAAGATGGAGGTGACAACAAAATGGTAGATGGGCTTGCCGCTGATAAATAAGCCAGACTGATCATCGCTGATCATGGCGCCGCGATCAGATTATTTTGTGACATTCTATTTTACTTAACTCTAATTTTTGTATGAGTGAGTGAGACAATATCAGGTTAATTATTTTGTGACATTCTAGTTTACTTAACTCTAAATCTTTTACTTTGTCACTGAAAATCACTGATACCAGTATACAGAAAATCATTAGTATCAATGGCAAACCTTTGCCTGACTAAAGAGTGATACAATTTTGCTCAGCATTAACTAAACCCTAAATCAAGTGGCAAAAGAAAGATAAGAAAAAGTACCTGAGTGCACGGTGACAGAAGCTCCAAAGATGACTGATAATTGCGATTTCTCCCGAGACGACGTTGAATAAGGTAATCCCTAAATGGGCTAAGAAAACATGCAAAAAGAAACAAAAATTCCGAGTTACCTCTAAAATCAGTTCACTGAACCAGGAAATTGAATTGATTTTGCTCAATATAAACTAAACCCTAAATCGGGTGAAAAAGCAGAGAAAAAAAACGAAGAAGAATACCTCCGAACAAACAGAAAGAACAGCCCATACGATCGATAATCGCGATTTCTCCCGAGATGACACAGATAAGTTAAAACCAAAATTGGCTCAGTAAAAGGCAAAAAGAATTAACAAAATTCGCAGGGAACTACGAAGGCCATGAGAGATAACGGAAGGAATCAATTGAAGTGCAGTTAGAGAAAGTTTAAGAGAAGGAAGGTAGATAGGTCGGTACCTTGTTGTGCGTATTGCGTCGCGGAGAGAGCCTTGAGCACCTTGGGGATTTCGGATGGAAGCGCTTTGTTCTTCTCTTGTGCAGAGGTCGTCATGGAAGCGGAGGAGCGATATGAGGCAGAGGGAGGAGCGGTGGGAATGAGGAATCGTGTTTTCTCTAAAGAAGAGCGTAGAATTTTCCAGAGAAGTCGAAGGGGAAAAAAAATATCAGGCACTGGAAAAACAAAAATCGAAGGGAGCTTGTGGCGCTGACAGTGGGGCCCGCCTGTCGGTCTCACTGTTCATATTACTGTAGCACCCCTATCAAGGATTAAGTATATAGTATAGTATAGATAGGAGTTGTCGGCTCGGGTTATTGTTACTTTCTGTCTCAGGCTCAGCTATATATGTTTTGTTTCCAAAAGCTAAAGCACCTCAAGTCAAGTAGACCAGGTTTAGGAAAAGACGTTGACCTCCCCCCGGGCCCACTGGGTCACAAACCGAGATGGATTCCAACCTGGCAGTTGTGAAAAGGTGTTCTATTATGGAGCCGTTGAGGTCCACCAACCAAATTCAAATTCAAATTCAAATTACATTGACTAATGACTACCATGACGGACCAATCTCTCATCCTATCGAATTCACACCTCTCATCTTCAACTCCCAAATAGAGAGTTAGAGACTGAGAGAATGAACGAGGAACTCCTAGAAAAGATAGACTCCCTTTGGTTCTTCTCTAGTGTTCTCAGCCCGTCTTCCCAGCTTCTAACTCAAAATCCTCAAATTAGTACGCAAACCAATGAATATACCCATGCTCAGAAGCAAGATCAAGAAAAGACAAAAGAAGATTGCAATTGCAATTGCATAGAAATAGCAGGTGTAGTCGTAGAGAAGAGACGGGGGAAAAGGAAAGGAAGAAGCAGCAAAAACAGGGTACAAAAGTGGATACAACAGAGATCTGCTGGAACGCAATGGGAAGAAAGAACACCGTTTGCTGTGCTATATGACTGTCAAATGAGAAATAGCAGGAGAAATGAGCAGACTGGTATCCACTCCAAGTTTACAAATGATTTGGAAATGAAGCAACAACTCAGGTCATGGGCTTATGCTGTTGCTTGCTCGCTGAGGTCATGACTCATGATGAGAGGCCTTTAACTTTACCGTTTTTTCTCTAATTTCATGGGCTTATGCAGGATTTACTTTCCTGCATAATTTATTATATTTATTTTGTTGATTACTGATATTAGTTTAAAAAATGACAAGAAATTTATTTTCCTGTATTTCAAGGTAGACGCTATCCTGGATGCTTAAATTGCCAGTATTCGTAATGTATCAGCCCGTGCTAGTGAAAATAGCTATAGACGTTTCCATTCTATTTATAAATTTCGCTATTTCCTTGCAGGATAAAAATACTACATTAAAAATACTTGAAAAGCTTCATTCCTAAAATAAAAAAAATAAAAACTTCCACCATCCCAGCTACACAACATTATTAACTAAATGCAACGAAGCAACGCAAGACTTAGCACCTAGTTAAAAATATAAAGTAATTAAAATGGTATAAACAACTATATAATGATATCTTCTTATTTACACAATTATGGTGAAAACTATAATTTCAAGCTCTCTGCAAATAATGAGCATTCTTCAGAAATCAGGAACTGAGAGAAGAGTTCTAGAATATACATCACTATAAAACCTTTTTTCTCATTTGTCTTTGGATGACATGGCCTCAGGAAGTTTGAAGGTCGGGCGTCGATCCACACCTTTTCTGGAATATTCTCTCCACCTCCTGGCTGCCGCTGCAGCTCGTTTAGCTCTTTCCTTTGCCTCTTCTTCTGGAAAGCATATATCATATTGTAAATTTCAATCTAATATTAGCTGGTAATAAATTGGTATTCAAAACAGAGTCCAGAAGTAGGGGTGTTCATTGGGTCCGGTTTATTTGGTTTTCAACCAAACCGAATAAGTATGGATTAAATGGTTCGGTTTTCAGTTTAAATGGATCGGTTCGGTTGAATTTTTGAATTACTTCGGTTTTTTATATTTGGTTCGGTTTAGATTTTTCAAAACCGAAAAGACCGAGCCGACCGAGCTCTATATGGTTCAAATCCATGCTTTATATATAATGTGTGTAATATCAACAACTTATATTTTGGTTTGGATATTTTAGAACATCTACATATTTCGTATGGAATTGAACAATTTATGTAATATCAAGAACTTGTATATAAGTCATATTTATTTCTATGACTATTAAATGTATCTGTGTGTATGTATTGAGTTTTGACCTTCTAAAAATTTAATCCTCCTTATTTCGGTTCAACCATTCAGTTGACAAGTTCAATTCAGTTGGTTTGGTTATATTTTTGAAAACCCAATAAATTTTGGTTTGACTATTTAATTCGGTTTTAACCGAACTGACCCAATGAACCCCTATCCAGAAGTAAACAAAAAGCATAGATAAACAAAACAAGGGTTCAATATGGCAGGTTCAAATCAAGGTGGTGATGGCTGGATAATTTAATTATGTTGCCACTAATCTTGTACTTCCAATAATATTTTGAAAAAGTACCTGTAGTTTTTGGGTACTCATTTGGTTTTCCCCAAACATCACTCCAAGATCCGGTCCATGACCCTGCTTTCTCTGAATCCTTTTGCTTCATCATCCTAGCCCTTGCCTTTTCCTGCATTAAATTTGCATTTTGGATTAGAACTGCAATTCAGTACCTCAACTTAGCGCTACCAAAATAGTAAATGTCAAATTAAAAATAATACCCAAAAAATGGACAAGGAAACTTACCAAGACCTGAGACTGCCTTCTCTCCCACCTTGAGCTCGCCTGTCACAGTTATAACAAAGTACAATAATAATTATTACAAATAATAAATTGGGCAAATTGGGCAACTCATAACCAGAATAACTGGGTCATATATTTATTTAATATCAATAATAATCTCAAGGATTGTACCCAAGTTTAGTTTCGATAACAGAACAATTTAGGCCTTATAACATAACAAGAATGCTACGAAACATGTAGGTCCTAAGGTGTGTATATATCTTGGTCTATTTTGACATATAGCAAAATAGTGAGAAAACAATTATGGTAATCTTCCCAAGTGATTTGAAAATATGAATGTACCATGGTCTTGACTCTTGACAAATAACAAATGCATTTTATACCAAAAATAATCAAGATTACCATTCGAAAAACGTCAACTGAACTTCCCATTCCAGCCAGCATTAGCCCAACCTGTGAAACAAGGGCAACAATCACCTTTTTCTACTCTCCATAAATCATAGTAATTTATCCCAACATTCTCTATTCAAGTCATAGATGCATAATTTGACATCTATAGTCCAGATTGTAAAATAATCCTTTGCTCATGTTACAAAGGAATAAGCAGAGTCATTCAATTATTTCAAACTGAATACAAATTGTAACAGAACTCACATTAACTCTTTCCACCCGACGCATTTCATCTTCTAGGAGAGAGACTTGTGCAGCTGACGTCCAGTGTATACAATCGACCGGGCTGAAAATTTTAATTAATACATATAGATTAGCTTTATTAGTTCTATGTATCAAAATGGTGCTTTCATTACTAATGTGTTCTCACTTATTTTGGTTTAATATTATCTCCAACAAATCCATTAGGCCACAATATACCCAGAATTAAGCTCTAAAAGGAATATAAGAAAAGCCCAAGTCCATACCAGCAAATATGATAGTAGTCAAACTTACTGCATACTGGATTGATCTTTATATAATAACTTCTATTAAATGAAATTAAAAAAGAAATATTAAAGCCATTCAAAATATGTAAAAACACACCAACTTTCAATAGCTTCTTGAATCAAATTGGGATTTCCAGATTGGCAATGCACTCGGGCTCGGCCGAAATCATCTTCTATTTGAAACACGTCACCGCAAATGTTTGCACAATTTTTACATCCTATTTAGACATAAAGACAAATAATACGACATGAGTTATGGATAATTCAATATAATTATAAGAAGAAAAAAAAACAGAAATAACTTTAGAAAACTATTTGTGCTTTCTATTTAACATGCAGTTATTTACAGTTCTCTATATAATATATAAAAGTACCCTACTTTGGCTGCCTTCTGTTCTTTTATCTTTTCATAAGAGAGCAGAACAAAAGAGTGTGATTTGATTTGTGTTTTCTATATGCAATTATGAAAGAAAGATAGATCACATCATTATACGTAATTTAATATCCTCCCATATAAGCAACAACTATTTATTCAAAAACTTACTCATAAGGAAAAGAACAATAAGAAATTAGTTGAAATATTAGTCGATTCCCCTTAAAAATTTCAGCAATGCTTCCACTTATGAAATTAATCTTCTGCTAAATTGATAATTATTTTGTTGTCCCGAAAGATAAAATCATCAGTTTATATTTATAGCGATAACTGAACTACTGAAAAAGAAACAATGATAAAATTACCTATGCAACTAAACTCATCAACAAAGGCATGGTCCTTGGTGGCAGTATCGTCCAGGAAAGGGTTAACGGCAGTCAATGCGTAACCATGTATCTCATCATACACCATCCTTTGTACCGGATCACTCAATACCTGCTCAAATTCATCTAATCCAGGTTAAACACTTCCTCGGATCACACCTAATTGGAAAATTTTCCAGTTCACTCTACAAAACTTGAATATCCAACACAACCTTCCAAAATTGTGAATTATCTTCTCAGCAGATTCTTGCAAAGAATGCCCAAAACTTTTGTTACTTGGATCTTTGTAAAATGGGAATACTCCCCATAACCCTTAGTAAACCAGAGAAATGTAACTCATTCATTGTCCATTATCCAAAAGTTGCACAAACTATCCCTCATTTCTCACTTGTACAATTCTTTACACCAAGAGATCCCATACCATCCACTGCGGTGGAACATAAAAAGTATCAATCTACCCAGCTCTGCATCTTTTGTTCTTGAGTACCCAAAATCAGGGGCAGAGGCAAAAAATTTCAGGCTTTCTTTAATTCATATAATTTAGGAGGATTTTTGCAAAATCCAGTGGGGTCAATTAGGCCTCATATGGCTCTCCATGCCCAATACAACACTCCAAACCCCTCGTTCAAAGTGCATACTGAGAGTTTGAGATAGAAAGCCCGGATCAAAGCAGAGAGAATCTACTAAAGCAAATTAGATTGGAGATGCATTGACTTGTATTTGTTTCCAGGGGCATATATGCAAGATAATTGTCATTAATTATATGTAATACATCATAAATTAAAATTTTGGTTGGGCACACTGGAAATTTTCCCAAAAGAAATTAATTAAGCAATATCCATGAAATTTTCCCAAAAGAAATTAATTAAGCAATATCCATGTTCAGAAGAGAGCATTGAGAGTCTTACCGCATAGACCTCGTTGATGAACATACAGAAGTTGGTTACATCAGGGTCGTCCCCGCTTAAGTCAGGATGGCACGCTTTCATGCAATTATAATAAGCCTTCTTTATTTGCTGAGGAGTTGCATCCGGCATCTAATTACAGCCATTTATGTCAATTAATTAAAACTCAGGTGAAGATAACAATTAATACATACATCAAATTAAGTAAGCCGCTAATAATACTGAACTAACAAAGGACCGTGATGTGGACATTATTCCTGAAAAAAGAATCACTTGTTCTTTTTTCAGTCCTTTTTGAGATGATGACAAATATGAAGGCAATGAGTAATCCATGACCAAATTTCTTAGAATTGACACAAAGAGGATCCAATTTGGAGAGATGAAGAAAAAGGACCGTGCATTCAAGTGAAGTTATGGATTCCTCATCTAATGTTTATTTTATTCTTAGATCAAGGCAAAATAGGGAAAAGTAAGAATACATACCACACCAAGAAGGGCATAGTAGTCATCGGCGACATCATTCGTCGTCGAACTGGACTCTCCAGCGACAGCAGCCACCGACACATCTCTCCTCCTCAACCCGAAATTCAGGCTGTGGGGCCCGCTTCTGACAACAGTTCGCCATCGACTGAAGGAGGGACAAAGACTTGTAGATTTGAAGAGAGAATCGGCGCACACTGGCGACAGGAGTTGCGCCATCGAGGAAGGAAGGCGCGCGAGGAGCTATGATTCTTACCCCTCTTTTTTCTATTATTATGTTTTTGCTCTTCTTCGCGCGTCTTCTCTCTCTCCTTCTGTCTTTTCAATCAAGTGTTTATTTCATCTCGAGTGCTCGACTTTACGACTTATTACATAAATCTGACGTGGAAGTGCTCATCAATAGAGAGTAATACTCAGTTACAGACTTACAGTAGCTGTTGCATGTTTATGATCTCCCACTCCATGCCACGTCAAGATGTTGTAAACTCCAGTAGTCGATTGGGTGGCTATGTACAACTCCAATGTTTGGCAATTTGTTTTCTGCTAAGAGACTTGCCTTGCTTTTAGGAAGACCTAGTGTATGACTCAACTTCTCCTCAGTTGCAAAAGATGATATTTTTTTTTTTACATCAGAAATTTTAACAATTATTTTTTTATTAAATTTTATAACATCTTTAATCCAAATGAACTGAGTTAACAGTAAAAGATAAATTAAAAGTTATATGTATTTTACTTTTTATCTGACTTGAAAAAAAAAACTATTTATCTTTTCACATAATGATATAGAAAGAATACACAAAACTATACTTATCATGCAAAATAATTGTAAGACTATGCTCCATCCTAAGAATTCAAATATGTTTATATTATATAAAATTATATTCCTCTAGATAAGCCAAATGGTTATATGAAGTATCTAGATTCTAGTTTGTCACAATATAAAATATTTTTAGTTGTATTTCCTTTTTATTAGTTTTAATATTTGTTTAAAAGTATTAATTATAAAATTACTTTCAAATTTCAACTCTATGAAACAATGGGCCTGCCAGGTCTCTCCGATTTTTTTTTAATATCCAATATTAAATAAAAAAAAAATAACACAAATGCCCAAGCATTTTGACGAATTTTAGATATTTGGACATTAAAAAATTCTTCAAAATATTTGGACATTTGTATTTTTTTTATTTAATGTTGGATATTAAAAAAAAATCGGCAGGTCACTTGATGCTCATAGACGGTCCATAGAATAAGTGTAAACCGGGCTCTCTTAAAAACATTTTTGATTTTATCAATGGTGGGTCCCACGATGGTTCGGTGGGACAAGAGAATCGTGAAGAATAAAAATAGATGGAGATGAAGTCTCGCCCCCTGCTGACATGGCACCTTGAAAGCCACCAGTATTACTTGCACGAAACAAATAGTAATACTGTACCAACTCCAAGCTAAATTTTGTGGTACAAGTAAAACTCATTTCTTTTGACCCAATACTACAAATATCAATCAAGGGATTTCTGGAGCCGACAGTTTTTTTAGATTTTTTACTCATCTCCTCCCATCGCGGTTTTTTCTACTTATCCGGTTAAGGATCGAGCAAATATCCCAACACACGCACTCACGCAACACACACGCACACGCTCACAACACACACACACACATATTTATCCTCTTTTGATCACACACAATTCTCGTTCCCGAATGTTTGTTGGAAATAAATCTGCTGATATTCTAAACAAATAACATGCATCTGTTTATTCAAAAAAATAAAAATAACATGCATCTGTTATTCCGATTCCAATCTTTAATTTTCCTTGAAATTTGCGTATGAAAATAAAAATTTCTTAAAATTTGTGTATTGAAAAATTTAAACAGTTGAGATCGGAATAACAGATTTCTATTATTCTCTTGAACTAACAGCTTATTTATTTTCATGATTATTGGGTGGTAAAAAAGGAGTCTAGATTCTCTCAAATAACTCAAATTTTGAGTTTAGATCTGGCCGATTCAACTTCGGACCAATTAGTGTTATGCAAACGGGCCGGCCCGGTCCGATCCGGTCCACAGGCCCACACGGTTCGGGTTAGGCGGTCCAAATTTGGAGGGATGGCCCAAATCCGTGCTAAGGACCATGGTCCAGACCCACACGGGTTAGTCCAGTTCAATTTTTTTTATCAATTGTTTAAAAAACGAATTATTTATTATTCTAATTCGGCCCAATTTTTTAAAAACTAAAAAAAATAATTTGGTTTGTACGAATCCTTTACTTCCTCTTTTTCCAATTCCTTGAATCATTTTTTTTATCATTCCAATTCTTTTTTTTTTAAATCTATTGTTTTAAAATAATTTGTTGTTTAAAAGTAATTCGGTTATTTTTTTAAGTAATTTATTTTTTTTTTTTTTTAAGTAATTTGGTTATAAGGTTTCAAAATAATATGAAATAATACAAATTTGTAACGAAATAAATATCAAGATTAAAATAATACAAATTGTTTTATCACATATATATTTTTAATATTTCAAAGTTACCCTCCTCCTTTAATTCGGACTTGGGATCGGCTATGTAAAATAACATAGGCGGAGTTCTAATTTTTTTTGTTAGTAATGTTCCTTAAAAATGAATGATTTAAAAAAATAATTGAAATGAATAACATAGGTCCGGGTTGCCATGGTTTTGTCCGGTCCAGTCCGGGTTGCCACGGTCCACGGGTCAAGAACCGTCCGGTCTAGTCCGGGTCTAGTGGAAAAAACCGGCCAAAAACCGATCTAGTGGAAAAAACTTGCGGGTTGAAACCGAACCGAACTAGGCAAACCAAAGTAATAATTCGATTTCTAAAATAGAACTAAACCGAACCGATTTAGCATTGCAACCGAACCGAACCGAACTGAACCGAACCGAACCAAAGTTTTATTTTGGTTTGTTCGGTTTGTTCGGTTCAAACCAAAATACATTAATTTTTTTATTTAAAGCAATTGATTTATAATAAACCGACGTATATAAAGAACTAAACCGGAGCATTAAGAAATAAACCGAAGTATTTAAAGAAATTGATTAAGAAATAAACCAGGGTGGTCCGAAAATTTTAGTCGGTTCGGTTATTTCGGTTTTAAAAATTTCCAAATCAAACCAAACTGAAATTATAATTCAGTTTTAAAAAAAGCAAACCTAACCAAACCATTAAATCGAAAAAACCGAATCGTTTGATCCAAACTAATTTGGTCTATTTACTTTATAACGATAACTGAACTACAAAAATTATATATTCTTCAAGTTTGGTCCCCTTTAATTCTAATTTTTTGCTATATTGTGTATACACTGGAGAGCGTTTCAAATTCACACGTATATTAAAGATTGAAAATTTTAAAATTTAAATAATTTAATTAATTAATGACCACCATATAATTATCATTATGAAAAAAACAGCTCTACAATTTTTTAGGATCCGACTCTAGTGTTCTCTAAATGGGATAACAGGACTCTGTTATTTCAAATTTAACTGTTGATTGTTTTCATGTGCGAATCTCAATACAGTCCAACGGTTAGTTATATTTGAAATAACAGGATCCTGTTATCCCATTTGAAGAACAGCAGAGTCGGATCCATTTTTTTATTGTTCTCACAAGTAATTCTCATTTTTACTTGTTTATGATATGAAACATATGAATATTCTTTTATGACGTGATATGGTGTGTGTGTGTATATATAGAGGAGGGCTCAAATGCCTCATTGCTTCATGCTCCAATCGTATCCCAACATCTTTATCTTTGATTTCAAAGTTTAAACAAAAGATCTGAACCGCTCAACATGATATCCACGTTAACATGTGCTTAGAGATCAGATTTTATATTTTGTGGAATTGTTTTACTATTTTTTAAGATAGGTACAAAATCACTGTTTTTGGATGGTCCACAATTTTTTCAAAAACATTAATTTTGTACCTATCTTAAAAAATAGTAAAAAAATTTCAAAAAAAAATATAAAATTTGATCTCTAAGCACATTTAACATGGATATCATGTTGAGCGGTTCGGATCTTTTGTTTGGACTTTGAAATCGAAGATAAAGATTTTGGAGTACAATTGGGGCATTTGAGCCTCCTCATATATATATATATATATATATATATATATAGAGAGTGGCTAAGGTCAAAGTGGTATGACCAAGGCCTTGGTGCTACCAATTAGTTTTTGCAATTTTAAAGTTCAAATAGTCGATTCAAACCGTGAGATGTTCAATCTATATTAAAATCTGCTTGGAGACCAAATTTTACATTTTTTGGAATTTTTTTACTATTTTTTAAGCCACTTTGAAAATAGCAGATCCGGATGAACAGTAAAAACAGTGCAACCAAATTCTGGACCATGTGATCAGCAATTTTCAAAGTGGCTTAAAAAATAGTAAAAAAATTCCAAAAAATGTAAAATTTGGTCTCCAAGCAGATTTTAATATAGAGATCACATCTAACGGTTTAGATCGACCGTTTGGACTTTGAAAATCCAAAAACGACTTGGTAGCACCAAAGGCCTTGGTCATACCACTTTGATCTTAGCCACTCTATATATATATATATATATATATATATATATATAGAGCTGGGCTATGGTGAGTTGTGAAGTAAGAGGTCATTTTTACTTCACGCTCATATTTTCATTTTGAAAATCCAAACACCCGATCCGAACCGTTCAACATGTTCTAAATATTGAAATGTGCTTGGAGACTAAATTTTACATTTTTTGGAATTTTTTTACTATTTATTAAGCCACTTTGAAAATCGCTGATCCGGTGATCCAGAAAATTTTACTGTTTTTTTACTGTTCACAGTGGATCAGCGATTTCAAAGTGGCTTAATAAATAGTAAAAAAATTCCAAAAAATGTAAAATTTAGTTTCCAAGCACATTTCAATATTTAGAAAAAGTTGAACGGTTCGGATCGGGTGTTTGAATTTTCAAAATGAAGATATGGCGTGAAGTAAAACGACGTTTTACTTCGCAACTCACCATAGCCTATCTCATATATATATATATATATATATATATATATATATATAATTGAGCTATGGTGAGACGTGGAGTAAAACAATTTTGTACTCCATGGCACTATATTTCCATTTTGAAAATCCAAACAACCGATCCGAACCGTTCAACATATTCTCTATATTGAAATGTGCTTGGAGACCAAATTTTACATTTTTTGGAATTTTTTTACTATTTATTAAGCCACTTTGAAAATCGCTGATCCGGTGGTCCAGAAAATTTTACTGTTTTTTACTGTTTACAGTGGATCAGCAATTTTCAAAGTGGCTTAATAAATAGTAAAAAAATTCCAAAAAATGTAAAATTTGGTTTCCAAGCACATTTCAATATAGGGAACATGTTGAACGGTTCAGATCGGTTGTTTGGATTTTCAAAATGAAAATATGGCGTGGAGTACAAACTTGTCTTACTCCACGTCTCACCATAGCTCATCTCTCTCTCTCTCTATATATATAGAGAGAGAGAGAGAGAGATTGGCTAATATCAAAACGTTTGTTCCAGAGCAGTGGTGCATCTAATTGGTTTTCTGATTTTCAAAGTCCAAACGGTCGATCCAAACAGTTAGATGTGATCTCTATATTAAAATATGCTTGAAGACTAAATTTTATATTTTTTGGAATTTTTTTACTATTAATTAAGTCAATTTTAAAATCATTAATTTTAATAACCAGTGAAAAATGTATGGATCATTGAAAACAACGATTTTAAAACTAGCTTAATAAATAGTAAAAAAAATCCAAAAAATATAAAATTTGATCTCCAAATACATTTTAATTTGAATTGAATGTTGAACGGTTTGGATTGACTGTTTGAACTTTGAAAATATAAAAAAGGAAATGTTTGTTCCATGGCTTAGGAGCAAACATTTTGATATTAGCCAATATATATATTTGAAAAGTAATATCAATAGACGTTGAACAAGTCTTGTTTAAAAGTAACATCAACACAAGTTTGGCATGTGCAATGAGAGAGATAATTTTCAAAGAGAGAGTGAAGAGAAGAGTTTGTATGATTTGTCATGCATGTTTTATTTAATTAACTTCTATTTAAAATATTTATTAATTACGTAAATAATATTTTGTTATTACTTGCTTTATATATTGAAAAAAGTTGACAAGAATTAGCAAATGAGTCTACTGTTATTTTCTAAAACAATTTGTTTTTAAAAATCATGTTCATATTAATTAATTTTGATTTTATGCTTTTTAATTCTCAAATTAGAAACCAGAGAAAATGAAAGGGCAAAAAAACATAGGAACATAGCATTTGTCCATATCTTGCATACTTTTTTTTAATTGTTTTTTCTCATTTTTCTTCTCATACTTTCAATGTTTTTTTTTTTTAGGGTTTTGGATCCAACTTTCTCACTGTGGATGGCAGCCAGAATTTGTGTAGTATGAATATGAATAAAGTTTTCAATTCAGATTAATTTGGAACACTCATATACCACATTAGTTTGGATAGACTTATATACCACCTTAGTTTGGACTTTGAAATATAATATTTTTTATTATAAATGCAATTAATTTAGATCTACTTAATAAATTAATCATATTTTAGTGATTAAATTTGTTAATTAATATTAGTTATTTTACTAACAAATTTATTATGTAAATATTATATAGTTAATCTTTATGAATTACATATAATATATACATCTTTTTTTGTGAAATTCGTTATAATTTTATTTTAAATGAAAGCACGAATAGAATTACCATCCATCGGCAACATTTTCAACTATTATATTTGAATGAACTTTCGATATTATTTGAAATTGAGAATTTTATGGTAAATATCCAAATTCAAAGTTTAAATAGATGAACTTTTTTATAAATAATAAAGTATATCATACACTCAATTTTGTCTAAATAAATGATAAAAGTTGGAAAGTAAACATTTCTATTAGCACACAACACATGGAACGCTCAATTGTATTGAAACCTTACTTACACTACACGGCTATATTTTCTAGCTTAATTATACCAATTAAAAATTGAAACAGAAAAATGAAAGCCACTTCAAACAAGGCTTCACTGACAAACTTGTTGTTTATTATCCACGCCGGTTTGCATGAACCGGCCGGCGTCTTGACCTCAGCTTGGCAGAACTGATTTCAATCCAAATTTGTCGAAAAACCTTGACAATCACATCTTGATACTCATCTGAATTTAAAACTAGGTAACATGCTAACAGATTTTCAAGATCCTCGGGTCGACTGATACGCTTCAGACGTATCATTCTGACCATCGATTCCTTGAAATCTTTCTCAGGATTACTGGATTTCTTGGCAACGGCAAACCCTTCCAAATCCTTCTCATCAACCTTAGCTGCCTTTGCACTGTTGCTTCGTCGAATCTGAGCCGTTGGATCGAGACCATATATGACTGCCGGGCCATAGCGATTTGGAGGCTTGTAGCTGATCTTTGATCTCCTGGTTATGTCAAAATTGTGTTGAAGCGATCGAGCCCGGGGGTGAGGTCTGGCCTTTGGATTTGGGGCAGAGTGTGATTTTGTTTCTGGATTCAGATCAGGTTTTGGATTTTGGGGTTTTGGAAATTGTTGACTTGATTCTTTGGATGAGCATGGAACGGAGAAACATAATAATGTGGATAGTAAACACGAAAGCAAAGAGAAGTGCTGCTTTTCTGGTTTTTGCTCTGGAATTTGATCCGGGCTAATCCACCTCATCTTTGCTTTTGGGATTACCAAGTAATGTTGAGATTTTGTGAACTGGAGCGGAATCTGCTTAAATATAACGGAAACGGGGGAGGAGCGCGAGAGAGAGAGGAGAGAGAGAGAGAGAGAGATAAAGAGATAGCAATTAAGGATTGAATAAAGGGAGCGTGAATCCAAGAAACGAAGAAAGAGAGGCGTGACTGACTAGTGAGTAGTGACTAGGGACGGACGATTTCAAAGCTACTTGCGGTTTGGGATGTGTGCGTGAACTCCACTTGTGCGAAGAACTTGATTATCTATGCCGGCTACAAAATTTATTTCTGTGTAGCAAACTATGACATGGGAATTAATGACTACGATAAGTGTTGTGGGTCCTATATAAAATGATTCGCTTTACAGAGGCGGTTGGTATTAATATATATAAGACTTGAACTTGGGGAATTCACTCCGCGTGTGACCTCGGCCGTTTTGAATTTACTCCCGCCATTTAACTTCCGCGGTGCTTTTTCATGGGACTTGATCTCATGTTACATAGGTCTGTAGCGATCTTTCAGAGTTATTATGTTGCGGGTTTGACCAAACGTCCGGTTTCTTTGCTATCAGGCGTAAATATATTCCTTCATTCCAGACAAGATAATTTACTGTATCACTGAAAATCTTGTAAATTATATAAAAAAAAATGGCAGGTGAATTTAAATAATATCATACATGATGTTTCATCTTATTTTCCTTGTGTGTGTGGTGATTTTTCTTTAACAATTATGTTTGCAAACTATTACCTTATAAATGGTTATAATCTTTTTTCTTTTGTTTAATAAATTAGATATGCATGCGGATCTTTCAAATTGAACTTTTAACATATTTTTTTTTTCCCTTGGTTCCCTTTCTGAAAACATCGTTACATTCTTTTACTACATATATGATTTATAGAAATAAATGTCCCGGCATCTCTCCTATAAAATATTAATGTGTTGGAATACAATTTTTCATTAGATTTTTGTATCCGCTACATTATTTATCTATATATCGAACGGTCATACAAAATTCAAGCAGCCCAGTACTATTTTGGGCTGCTAGGTGAAACATACATGCACTTGTAAAAGACAAGCAATGAAAATAACACCGAAATTTTTATTTTTAACATTTTAATAAAATAAATTAATAAAATAACCATCGTTTTTGGTCAATTCTAATTCTAGCACGGCCGCTCCGGCATTCTGCGGACCCATTTGGGGGAGGCCGCAGAATGCCGGAGCGGACCCCCATATGGGGCCGCAGAACCATTCTGCGGACCCCCTTTTTTTTCTTTTTCTTTTCTGTTGATTTGCCGAGGCAACCAAAGTCAAAAGTCTCACCGCCAAAAATTAAAAAATTGTTTTCCTAATTTGATTTCTAGGGATGCGTGCAGCTGCGGTTTGAAACCAGATTAAAAAAAAAAAACAAGGGTCCGCAGAACCATTCTGCGGACCCATTTGAGGGTCCGCAGCGGTATTCTGCGGCCCCGCTCAAATGGGTCCGCAGAATGCCGGTGCGGCCGTGCTAGAATTAGAATTGACCAGAAACGGTGGTTATTTTATTAATTTAATTCTTTAAAATGTTAAAAATAAAAATTTCGGAAAATAACACGTCAACACAAACTAATTTCATTTCATACATACACTATCTCATGAAACTAGTTAATGCCAAATAAACTTTCAAATATACTACCAGCAAAAATAACTCATTTATTAGTTGTGGGTATAATTTGTTTAAATCACACAAATTTGATGATACATATAGTATATATTAACCTTGGAACTATAGATATAGTTTTTTTTTTAAATAGAAGCAAAGAAAAAAATTAAGCTCGTATTATATAATAATATTTTATACAATTTCACTAAAAATATTAATAAAATAAGATTTTAAAGGAAAATCAATTGTTGAATAAATAAATCTATATTAATTGATTTTTAATGAAATAATAAATATATCCAATTTTACCGATTAAAAATTAGCTTGAAATAATATGAGATGCAAACTCTTATAAATCTTCAAGATATTTTTAATGTGAAGATAGAAACTTTTGAAAATTAATAATGCAAAAAAATAAAAATAAAAGCAGAAGAGTTTGAGTAAAGAAATTGTAATGTGGTTGCTAAAGAATCTACACTTGTCTTTTATTCTTCAAAAAATAGGCACACACTATTTTTTAATAATTTACTTTGATGATATTGAACGAGGAAAAATAATACTGGAGATGTCCAGTAACTATATTGCGCTTAATGGTTGAAAAGAAACAAATAAAATAAGTCTTGTGCAATGGGGCTTTGGACACGCTCCGCTACCTTTAAAAATATATCGTCATAAACAGGCGATGCATATTTTAGATCAGACGGTTCGAATTAATTAGGAGAATTTGGTTTTCAAAATGTATTTATTTATGTTTTGTCTACTAAATATATAACATTTGAGTAAAATAGCAAGAGAACTAATTTCATATATTTGCTCAAACAGTAGATAAAGAGCTACAAGCTGACCGCATCAAACAATTTTTTTTCATTTGAATTAATGATTTTTTTCACTTTTATGATATTAACAAGTGGAAGTATTATAAAGATAAAAAAATATAGCATCTAATCCCTTTGAAAAATATTAATCAATTGTATACTTAAAAAAAAGTATAAGACTTGCCAATTTATAAAATATGACACACTTTCATATGTGTATAATATGAGAACGGAGTAGGTCCGATGCACGGGCGGAACCAGAATTTGAGTATAGGGGGGGCTAATTAATAATATCATTAATTTTTTTAATAAAAAAATCCATAACAAAATATAACTCAAGATAAGAAGATCCTTCACAAAATAATACAATAAATAACTAACACCAACAAAGTGTCATGTCTATGAAAATCAAACTAAAAACATAATATTCATATATTTTTATTTAAATTTTGCCCTATGATTTCCTGAAAAATCAAATGCAGTAATAATCTTATCTGAAGTAATTTCGCCCTATTATTTAAATTTCGCCCAATGATTTCCTTGAAATAAGTGTCTAATGTGAACGTCTTTCTCTAAGACATAATATTATCTGTCTACAAATTACACACAAAGAAAGAAATCACTTCATCCTTAATTCCCTTAATTCCATACACAAATAATTCTTAACATAACTTAATTTTTTTACACAGATCCAATAATTTAATAGATGAAGATGTAAATTTTTTTACACAAACCTATTGAGAATCAATGATCTGAAATAAAATAAAGAGAGACTAAGAGAGTAAATTATATATTCTTACAATTCACTGAGGTGTTGTACTGCTCCTGAGAACTCAAGAAGTGAAATTTGGTGGAGATGATCCAGACGGAGACGCTAAGTCGCTAAGTAGTTGCCTAGTTGGAGTCGTGGAGAACAGAGAGTCGGAGACACTTCAATTTTATAGGATCGGACGATCGGTGCTATAATTTATAATTTGAAATTGTCTTCTTCATTTGTCTATTTCAGAGAGACAGATACTTAGTGCTATAAAGGATTTTAATTTAATTTGTTCTTCTCCAGCGCAAACACATAGAAATAGAAATAAATCTATTTTTGTAATCAGAAGGCCCACTGACATGGCTGACCCAAATATAAATAAATCTAACTTTGTTTTTTAAATTTACATTGAAGTCCTATAACTTTGTATATTATTATTAGGGGGGCTTATACATGTAAAACAAATCATATATGCTGTGATCGGAACAATTCAACATTAAAATTGAGTTCAATTCAATAGAAAAGAGATGAAAAGAGACGATACAGAATTGAATTTTGTTGATCAGAAGCTTCAGGTATAGACAGAGAATTCAGTTTTCAAAGTAGCAAAAAAGTCTAAGTTTTCACTTAATTTACAAAAGTTGCCATTGAAAGAGAAGAAGACGGAAGTATGAAGAAAGAGAGAAAGACGGAGGGCTGTTGCGTCTTAACACTCCGCTGAATTCGATTCTCGCCAAATACCTCCACTTTTTAAGCGATTTAGCTGAGCCACTTTTTCCTCTTCAAATCCCGCCGAATCAATTCTCGTTGCCTTTAATTTTTGCTTCCGATGACGAATGCGATGGGAATTCCTTTTCCATTTCGCATTTGAGATATCCTGTCGCCATTCTGATCACAGCGATAGTATTGTTTTTATATACTTAGCAATAAAAAATTTCAAACCTTGGGGTGGCTTAGCAACCCCCAACCATACCTATGTTCCGCCACTGGTCCGATGCCCATCGGATCTACTTTTAGGTTCAACGAGCATGATGACCGTACGATCTAATTTAAGATTTGTACGCACGAAAATTGAAACAGACACACACGAAGTTTAAACGTTCTGCAAGAATCTTAAAACAAATCGACGGTGATTAAACCCATCGAACAAGATCAGGTCCGATGCCCATTGGACCTACTCTCAAGTGCTATCATATATATAGAAAATATAGGAGAGGTGCGCCCGAAATTTTTATTAATATCCAAAGTTAATTAGAAATTAATATTTATGCTCAGAATTCTGGGGTTTCGCCAAAAATACCCAAACCGGCCATAAAATGACCGGTTTTCTCTCCCCAGAAGCCGGCCATAAAATGGCCGGCTTCCTCTTTTTTTTTTTAAGTTCGTAATTTACCCTATATATACCCCGTTTTTCTCTCTCCTCCTCACAACTCACTCATCTCTCAACCGAATTTCATCTCTTCTTTAAGATAATTTTTTTAATTTAATTTAGGGTTTAGGGTTTATGGTAATTTGTTGTAATTTAGTGTAATTAGCACAGTTGACCATATTTTAGGGTATTTTGGCATTTTTTAACATAATTAGGCTAATTAAGCGTAATTTAGCTGAATTTAGCATAATTAGGAAAATTAGACCATTTGAGCATATTTTACCGAAATTAGGCGCAATTGGACCCATTTTGACATGTTTAAGCAGAGTTAAGTCTATTTTTGCCCTTTTTAGCATATTTTACCGAAATTTGGTTATTGTAGCCTATTGTAGTATATTTTAGATTATTGTACCCGCAATTGACCTTTTGTAGCATGTTTAAGCAGAATTAAGCCTATTTTGGTCGTTTTTAGCATATTTTACCAAAATTAGGTTATTGTAGCCTATTGTAGCATATTTTAGATTATTGTAACCGCAATTGACCTTTTTACCATGTTTAAGCAGAATTAAGTCTATTTTGGTCATTTTTAACATATTTCACCGAAATTAGGTTATTGTAGCCTATTGTAGCATATTTTAGGTTATTGTAACAGCAATTGACCTTTTTTACCATGTTTAAGCAGAATTAAACCTATTTTGGTCCTTTTTAGCATATTTTAGCGAAATTAGGTTATTGTAGCCTATTGTAGCATATTTTAGCGAAATTAGCATATTTTACGTTCAAATGTACGCGGAGGAGCTCTTGCCGGGGATGTGTCTGCAGGAGCAGGAGCGGGAGATGTGGTTGTACAGAGGTCCACTCATACACTTCTGGATAGTGGAGCACCACTACCCAGATCGGGTACTCCGTCAGTTTGGACTAGGGTCGTTGATTTCCACAGACCCATCTTTGCCGAGGTCCACGTTCATAGACCTGCACAAGTAAGTCGTATCCTATTATCAACTACCTCATATTACTTGATAGCTTTGTATTGCAACTAACGTGTTCCTTACAGGATGAGCCACAAAGGGCGAACGGACTGGGACTGGAGCACCCATCTGCAAGAGTACTACAGTACGGCGGAGGATCCCCAGTATCTGGACTTCTTTCAGACCCAGGGAGATCCCCAGTTGAGGTACGATACTTGGTACATGCAGATCTGCATGGCCACTGTCTATCTGCAGGGCGATTATGGTGCCCATCTCCGTGATAGGGTCAAAACCGATGATGGTTACCATCCTAACGGTATCAAATGGGCTCGGCAGGTAATGCACCTAAAACTACATAGTTTTTCCCTAATTGAATAGTCATCAAGGTTTGATTTGACAAAATATTTTTTTTTCAGCTTCTGTCCTCGATCAAGGAGTGCGGGCATGGGATCGCCATGATGGGAAAGAAGAACTGGTGATATATTGGGTACCGCACCCTCAAGAAAAATGCGAATTGGGTTGAGGATGTCTGGCACGGTGGGAAGCTCATCACGATGTTGCGAGATGCCGGTGAGAACATCAACTGGCGAGAGATAGATCCGACCGAGCCCGATCCGGCCCCAATTATGGGACATGAGATGCCACGTTCCCCCGATTCGCATCCAGAGTGGGACTACCATCGTTGGGTATTGTCCAACGCTGGGTGGTCGGCATTCTACGACGAGCATGGACGTCCGGTTCAGACTCAGGTATGTCATACTTCAGTAGCTGTCAGGTTTGTACAAATTTCTTCATTCAGATCAAATTTACTAAATTATGTGTATGATTGCAGGGTCCGGCCGAGATGCCGCCACAGCCACCGCCTGAGGAGCCCGATACTACAGATCTGGAGTCCCTCTCGTGCAGTCTCCATGAGTTCGGGGTATACGAGGAGGGTTTCATGTTGGCACCGCCAGTACCCCGATATGGCACAGAGATGCCGCATGATAGAGAGGCTAGTGGTAGCGGGTCTCATACTCAGCCTGACTTTAGGACTGGGCTCGCCGCATCTATCTTCGGTACACCTCTCTCTGCCAGTCTCGACAGTCTCTAGGGGTGATGACATATGGGATACCGCCGAGCGGATGCGCAGATATGCCTATGCTGGTGTGGAGACCGATAGAGACAGAGTCTGGCCGCGCGAGCGCCGGGCGAACGCCGGAGTACCGCCTCAGCGATGGTCCCCATCTCCGTTTTAGTAGTATCGTCGCTAGTTTTGTACTGTTTATATTTGGTATACTATTTATGTTTGGTATATTTGGATTATCCTATATTTCGGTTCTTTTGTATGTGTGCTTTTATGGTACTATTTTTATATTTTTCAGATAAAGTAAATTATCATGATAATGCTGAACAGAAAATATTACAACATTAAAATAATAGTACAACATAAAAAATAAACAAAAAAAAATTAAAAAAAATTGAATAAGTGCTTTAAACGGCAAAATAAGTACTTCAAAGATTAAAGGCACACCAATTGAAAATAGTGTAAAAATTATATTACAATACAATAACAATAACAATATACAAAAAGAAAAAGTGTGTAAAAATAATATTATAGTACAATAACAAAATAATATTACAATACAATAACAAAATAAAATTACATTATATACAAGTAGAAAATAGTTTGTGTAAAAAAAAAAAAAAAAAGCCGGCTATTTTTTATAGCCGGTTTGGGTATTTTGGCGAAACCTCAGAATTCTGAGCATCAATATTAATTTCTAATTAATTAACTTTGGATGTTAATAAAAATGTCGGGAGGTGCGCACTAGTAACCGAGTAACAATGTCCGCTCTATCTAATGATGGCCAGCCTAATCTAGCATCCCACTTGTTTCATTTTTTTTCCATCAAACTCGAGGAAAAAACTACCGCTACCGCTAGGAATTCACATCACCCGGTACCGTAATAGGGAATCTTTTACAATTACTTGATCTGGACCGTTCTTTTTACTTGGCACGAATCTCGAAGCCCAAGAATTCTGCTCCCTCCGTCAGCCCGAATCCCGAAGCGGCTGGGAGTTAATCTCAAACCGTAAAATGAAGGGCTACCGCTAGGCCGGCCGCAGGAAAAATAAAAATATTATACAACTTGTAACACCTCAACTACCCTATATTAAGAAATCGAAATTTAAGAAAATGTTATAAATATATTAAGTTATGGATGTTCATTTAATTGCATCAAAACTTCTCATTAATGAAGTATGTTTTATCTCCCTCATTTATCAATTGAATTAAATTAGATGGCTTGTTATTTACATTTTCTATCTATAAATAGAGGATTGTAAGTTTGTATTATATACAAGAAAAACATATGAATAAAAGATAGCCATCTTTATACATTCTCAATATCTTGTTTATTATTCTTTTGCTTTATTTTACAACACGTTATCAGCACGAGTTGCTCGGAAGAAGTTGCAAAATTATTCTGTAAGTAATTTATATGATTGATCATTATATCTTTCATTAATTTAAATTTAATTTAAATTTTTGATTATATTTGTTTTAGTTTATAAGAATCATTCCTTGAAGTGAATGATAGAATAATAACCTGAAGTTATTATCAAAAAATAAAAGTTTATCAAGAATCTGAAGTTCTTATTACCCGAAGAGAATAAAAGAATAATAACCTGAAGTTATTATTATTGTTTAGAACCTGAAGTTCTATTTGAAATTTTAATATAAAATTAATATAATAACCAGCAGTTATTATAGGCCACTGGATGAATAATAACCTGAAGTTATTCCCAATTAAAACCTGAAGTTTTATTTGAAACATATAAAATCAATATAATAACCAGAAGTTATTATAAGTCACTAGATGAAAATATAACCCGAAGTTATTTCAAATTAAATTTTACAATTGCGCAGCCAAGTAATTTAATAACCAGAAGTTATTAAATAAATATTTATTATAACCTGAAGTTATATAATATTAACCTGAAGTTATTAGTACATTTAAATTTATTTATTTATTTATGCAATTTACATATTCTTTTATTTATATTTATTTATCTCCTTTTTCATAACCTGAAGTTATGATATTAATAACCTGAAGTTATATAACCTGAAGTTATGGCATTCATAACATGAAATTATACAACCTGAAGTTATGATATTAATAATCTGAAATTATTAATACGTATCTATTTTGTAGTACATATGACAAATCTCACAAAGTTTGAATTTATCTCCTTTTTCATTTATCATAACTCGAAGTTATGGTATTAATAACCTGAAGTTGTATTTTGTTATAAATACGTATTAATGAAAAATGAGAAAGGAAAACATCCTGAAGATGTTTGTTACATATGTGAGATGACAAATCATTGATTGCGTACCTGTCGTACGCCCAAGCATTTTGTAGAGCTTTATCAAGTCTCAATTAAGAAAAAGGGGAAAAAATGTGAAAACTAATTTTACTGATTGACCCCGAATATGAATGCCATATGGATACACATCTTGATGTATCAGATTTCTTCCAGAATATAGATGAAGAAATAAATATTATTACTTGGGGAGAAAATATAATATAGAAGTTTATGTTTATGTTTAATAAAAGGTTTAGTTTACATTTTAATTTTTATATAAACAAATCTAATGAATAAAAGTAGTTTATTTTTATTCTATTTTTATTCTTGCATTCTTTTATTTTAAGGAAAATGGCTGACGCAGTGATAAGTAAAGAAGATCCATGTCTGGTAGACAGTGGAACAACTAATACCATATTGAAAGGTAAGAAATACTTTTCACAATTGCATCTTGGTGAGACTAATATCCACACTATATCTGGCACAACTAATTTAATTGAAGGCTCCGGAAGAGCTTGTATTTTGTTACCTGAAGGAACAAAATTAATAATAGATGATGCATTATATTCAAGTAGATCCAGAAGAAATCTACTAAGTTTTAAAGATATTCGAAAGAATGGTTATCATATTGAAACTATGAATGAGAGAAATTGCGAATATCTTCATATCACATCTATTAAAAAAGGCCAGAAAATTATAATGGAAAAGATGCAAGCATTGTCTTCTGGACTATATGGTACTTATATAAGTACAATAGAATCGAATATGGTTACTAACCAGAAGTTAGTTGATCCAAAATTATTTACACTGTGGCATGAAAGATTGGGTCATCCAGGAAGTATAATGATGAGGAGAATAATTGAAAGTGCAAATGGGCATCCCCTAAAGGACCTGAAGATCCTATTATCAAAAGAATTGACATGCGAAGCATGCTCTCTTGGAAAACTAATTACTAGGCCATCTCCAAATAAAATTGGACCTGAAGCTCCTTCATTTTTAGAAAGAATTCAAGGAGATATATGTGGGCCTATTACACCTTCATGTGGACCATTTAGATATTTTATGGTGTTAATTGATGCATCAACACGCTGGTCACATGTGAGTTTGTTAGCAACAAGAAATGTTGCGTTTGCTAGACTATTAGCACAAATTATCCAATTGAGAGCTAATTTTCCGGATTATCAAATTAAAAGAATCCGGCTTGATAATGCAGGAGAGTTTACTTCTCAAACTTTTAATGATTATTGCATGTCTATTGGAATTACGGTAGAACATCCAGTGGCCCATGTTCATACACAAAACGGTCTAGCAGAATCGTTGATTAAAAGGTTGCAATTAATTGCTAGACCTTTACTTATGAAATCTAGTTTACCGTCTTCTGCATGGGGACATGCCATATTACATGCTGCTGCACTAATTAGGTTAAGGCCAACTGCAGATCATAAGTATTCCCCGTTACAATTGGTCTCCGGAAGAGAACCAAATTTGTCCCATCTAAAGGTATTTGGTTGTGCAGTATATGTTCCAATTTCTCCTCCACAACGTACAAAAATGGGACCTCAAAGAAGGTTGGGAATTTATATTGGTTTTAACTCTCCTTCTATTATTAAATATTTAGAACCATTAACAGGAGATGTTTTTACAGCAAGATTTGCTGATTGTCATTTTAATGAATCAATATTCCCAAACTTAGGGGAAGAAAAACCAAAGCTGGATAAACAAGTAACTTGGAATTCATCGTTATCTTATCTTGACCCCCGAAGTGGTCAATGTGAACTTGAAGTTCAAAAGATTATAAATTTGCAAAGAATTGCAAATGAATTGCCTGATGCATTTACAGATACAAATAGAGTTACTAAATCGCATATTCCAGCTATAAACGCACCTGCTCGAATTGACATTACAAAAATATCTAATGAATCTAATGTGCGTAGAAAACGTGGAAGACCACTTGGTTCTAAGGATGTAAATCCACGTAAAAGGAAAGAGCAGAATAAAACAGTTGGTCCAACCCCAGAAGATGTTGATGGTAAAACTCCTGAAGAAGTCAATAAAATCCCAGAAGAGATTAATGGTAAAACTCCTGAAGAAGTTGACAAAACCCTAGAAGAGGTTGATCAAGTTCCAGAAGAAACATATATTAATGAAATCTTTGCATTCGCTATAGCAAGCGATGTTATAAATGAAGAAGACAATGTGCCAAAAACTCTGGAAGAGTGTAGATATAGAAATGATTGGCCTAAATGGAAAGATGCCGTACAAGCTGAATTAAGTTCATTAGAAAAACGGCAAGTATTTGGACCTGTAGTCCAAACACCCAAAGATGTTAACCCTGTAGGTTACAAATGGGTATTTGTTATAAAAAGAAATGAGAAAAATGAGATTGTGAGATATAAAGCAAGGCTAGTGGCGCAAGGCTTTACACAAATACCTGGAGTCGATTATGAAGAGACGTATTCACCTGTAGTGGATGCGATAACTCTCAGGTTTCTAATAAGTCTCACAGTCACAGAAAATCTAAAAAATGCAACTTATGGATGTCGTAACAGCATATTTATATGGTTCACTTGACACTGACATATACATGAAAATCCCCGAAGGATTGAAAATGCCTGAAGCATATAAGTCAAAACCTAGAGATATGTACTCTATAAAATTAAGAAGATCTTTATACGGACTAAAACAATCAGGTCGAATGTGGTACAATCGACTGAGTGAGTACCTTCTAAAAGAAGGATATAAAAATAATATAATTAGTCCGTGTGTTTTCATTAAAAGATCAAATCTAGGTTTTACAATCATTGCAGTGTATGTTGATGATTTAAACATTATTGGATCTCCTGAAGAGATTGAGAATACTGCAAAATTATTGAGAAATGAGTTTGAAATGAAAGACCTTGGTGTAACTAAATTTTGTCTCGGCCTGCAGATCGAGCATCTAAATAATGGAATATTTATCCATCAATCAAATTATGTTGAAAAGGTACTAAAGAGATTCAATATGGATAAAGCTCATCCTTTGAGCACACCAATGGTCGTACGATCGCTAAATGCAGAAAATGATCCTTTTCGCCCGCAAGAAAATAATGAAAAAGTGGTTGGTCCTGAAGTACCATACTTAAGTGCAATCGGGGCATTATTATATCTTGCAAATAATACAAGACCCGATATCGCATTTGCAGTAAATGTGTTAGCGAGGTATAGTTCCAAACCAACCAGAAGACATTGGAATGGAATTAAACACATATTTCGATATCTCTGCGGAACTAGAGATATGGGGTTATATTATCAAAAGGATACAAAATCCAAATTAATTGGATATGCAGATGCGGGATATTTATCAGATCCACATAAAGCACGATCCCAAACAGGATATGTATTCACTTATTGTGGAGCTGCAATTTCATGGCGATCAACAAAACAAACTCTTACGGCAACATCATCAAATCATGCCGAGCTGGTCGCCTTATACGAGGCGGGTCGAGAATGCGTTTGGTTACGGTCAATGATTCAAAATATTCAAGAAGAATGCGGGCTTGAAAACATCAAGGAAAACCCTACTCCGCTGCATGAAGATAATGCAGCATGCATTACACAAATCAAAGAAGGATATATCAAAGGAGACCGGACTAAACATATTGCGCCAAAGTTCTTTTCGACACATGACCTACAAAAAGAAGGCGTAATCAATGTTTGCCAAGTCCGATCAATAGACAATTTGGCAGACCTATTCACAAAATCTTTGCCGACAAAGGTTTTTGAACAACTGACAAAGAAGATAGGTCTACATCGATTGAAGAATATTCAATGATATCTAAATGAGGGGAAGCGTTATACGCACTGTACTCTTTTTTCCTTAATCAAGTTTTTATCCCAATGGGTTTTTCTTGATAAGGTTTTTAATGAGGCAGTACATGGTCCTGAAGTACCGTGTTAATATTGATCCTGAAGTATCATATTAATAGCGTATAATGAATAATGAACATCCAAGGGGAAGTGTTATAAATATATTAAGTTATGGATGTTCATTTAATTGCATCAAAACTTCTCATTAATGAAGTATGTTTTATCTCCCTCATTTATCAATTGAATTAAATTAGATGGCTTGTTATTTACATTTTCTATCTATAAATAGAGGATTGTAAGTTTGTATTATATACAAGAAAAACATATGAATAAAAGATAGCCATCTTTATACATTCTCAATATCTTGTTTATTATTCTTTTGCTTTATTTTACAACAGAAAACACTTTATTTTAGGGGCAAAGCCGCAAAAGGCAAAAGCACTATGTTTTCCCTTTTTCTCCTTCATGAACTGGAGAAGGCTACAAATGATGGAAATAAATCTGTTGTTATTTCCAATGAATAACAGCAAGCCGTTGGTCTTTGTTTCGTGTATAAAAAATTATTTTTTAAAATTTGCATATGAAAAAATTTGAACAGTTGAATCGGAATAATATATAGGTTCCTGATATTCCTTGAGAATAACAGCAGATTTATTTCTACAAATGATGCATCTAACTTTCCGATTTTTTTATTAATTGGTAATAAAATAAAAATATCACGAAAGAAGATCGTTTTGCTGAAAAATTGAAATATAAGAAAAACGGGATGGTTTATCCCGTCCAGACACTGTAGCTGGACGGGATAAACCATCCCGTCCCGTTAATCTTGATTCTATTTAGACTAAAAAAAATTGGACGGGGTAGACCATCCCGTCCATCAATGTAGCACAAAAAATTTGGTTTTTTTTTTGCATTCTCTTATATGAAACCAAACTCCAAAATATATATATATATATATAGTGCTTGGCTATTATGCTTATATAAGCAAAAGCCCACATATGCTTAAATGAGCATTTTTGCGTTTCCAATGTTCAAATGGTCGATCCGACCGTTCATCTTGTTCTCCATATTAATATGTGCTTGGAGACTAAATTTTACATTTTTCTGAATTTTTTTACTATTTATTAAGCCACTTTGAAAATTGCTGATCATATGGTCCAGAATTTTGGAAACACTGTTTTTACTGTTCACCCAGATCAGCAATTTTCAAAGTGGCTTAATAAATAGTAAAAAAATTCAGAAAAATGTAAAATTTAGTCTCCAAGCACATATTAATATGGAGAACAAGATGAACGGTCGGATCGACCATTTGAACATTGAAAACGCAAAAATGAGTTATAAGCATATGTGGGCTTTTGCTTATATAAGCATAGTAGCCAGCCCCTATATATATATATATTGCTACAGTGCTCGACTGGATAATCTATTCCGTCCAGAATTTTTTTGTTTTTTTTTCTTGCTTAGCGAGGTTAAGGATTTGAATTAGCGGAGCGTTGATCTGGATAGGATAATCAATTCCGTTTTTCTTATATTTTAATTTTTCATCAAAACGATCTTCTTTTGCAATATTATTTTATTTTATTTTCGATTAATAAAAAAATCGGCCTAACTTTGGAGAGTACTAAAAGGACAACTTTTTGGAAATTTAACCAGTATTAATTAGATAATAGCCTAATAGGCCTGCGGGACAAGCAAAATGATGTAATTAAGCATGTAATACTGAGTTGTGGTGTAGAAAGAAATATAACCATGCTATGTGGCAGTAACAATGAAATAACAATAATATTAATAATAAACATGTTATTAATAATAAAATAACAATTGTAATGATAATTGTAATTAAATAATCATAATCGATCGTAATAATAATAATAATTATGATGTTGATGATATACAATGGTATGAAATTGAGTGAAATTAAGTAGGTAGCATTAGCAACGACCAAGAAAGGTCCAAGCTTAAGCTTAGAGATGGAGATGGAGATCGATGGAGTGCTAAAATTGTCAATTAAATATGTGATATAATTAATTAAGTGGGGTCGTAGATGATGCGCTACGTCGAAGAGAATTTTGAGGTCAGTCAGAATGTATGTATCAAGTGTTATATATAATGCCACAACTTCTCGGTAATCCAAATCCAAAGCTACTTGCAAAACAAAGGTGTTCACTATATGGAGCACTTGTGACATGCATGTGTCATGTGTCAAGCTTCCAACTTCTCTTTGGTTCACCATCAACCTACCTCTACCATTGACTAAGCCTAATGCTAAGGCTGTGCTCCACAAAGGGGTATGCAGAGGGAGGAGAAGAGAGCGAAGGTGAAACTGCGCGTGATTTTTTTTATCATGCTCCTGGTAACGGGCAACATGCCATGTTTCATTATTACTATTTGAACAGCTTTGATAGCTTCTTCTTTATTTATTTTGCTTTTATGTACATGTTGACACTAGTGGAATATGTACAAATAGTATTGCCCCATCAGGATCGGATTTTTCAAAAATGTGATACTAATACTTTTAGGATCGGACAAATAGAATGGATCGATCTTGAAAGTGGGTATCAGGAACGGTTATTTATAAAAAACCGTTCCTGATAGTCCAGGACATATCAGAATCGGTTGTTTACTAAGTCCGATCTTAATTTCGACTTATTAGGATCGGCCGTTAATAATGAATCGATCTTGATAGTGCAGATCTGATATCGGTGTTATTGTTTGAGCCAATCCTGATGTTGTTCAGTTCTTTTAAAGCCGATCTAGAGCTCATTTCACCCAGCCGCCAGAACACCTCATTTCACCGCTTTTTTTTTTCTAAATCCCGCTAGGTTTTTCCTCAAGTTCCCTCTCGCCCGCACAGCCGCTCTCACCTCCGCCGATCTCATTTCACCACTGTCGACGTCGTCTCTCCCACGCCATTCCTCATGCTCAACTCCGCCGATCTCAAACACCAGCACTCAAACTTTGAATGGTCGAGATTTAAGAAAAACCAGGATTTCCTACAGGTGAGTCTGGTGAGTCTCGGTTGGTAGAGCTGATTCGGTGCTTGCTGGTGAGTCTCGGTTGCGATTCGATTGTTTTCGGCGATTACGTATTGCTGTCGGTTCTTGCGATTTACTCTTCTCCGGGTAACCCTAAAACTCACTAATTTCGGTTTTCTGCCTTATGGCTGTTGGCTGTTGCCTATGTGGCTTTGTGCCTTTTTCTGTGATTGCGGCCTTCGTGCCAATCTACTTGACTTGTGGCCTTCGTGCCGGGTACGGTGTTGATTGTTGCTGGATTCTGGTTTTCCTTGCTGATTTGTACTGGTACCGTACCAGTACAGGTACGGTGACCTTTGGAGCTGGGTTGTTGCTGTTTTTCTGGTCTATATCTCTTGCGGTTTTGGGTCTGTGGTTTGTGCACCTTGTGTGTTGATCATACAATTGAATCGCCGAAAACAATCGAAAACAATCGAATCGCCGAAAACAATTGAGTGCTAATTCTTAGTATTTGCAAGAGGTACCATGATTTATGGTGTTATGTTATACCATATTTGCTTTCTTAATTAGTAAATTATTAATTCGTTTATTAAATTCTTAGTTGACATTTTTACTATGTTTCTTCTCTAATTCTGTAGAATTATTGATGAACTATAAAGGAATTCGTTTATAATTGTTTGAGTTTTTATTTTTAAACTAGTCATAGTTTTGGATCAGCTATCTGAAGTTATCTGATTAGAACTCATCTTAAATAATTGCAAATAATTGTAGGTCCTAAAGTTGTCTGAAGTTATCTGAAGTTATCTGAAGTTGTCTGAGTTTTTCACATTTTATGTTAAGGTCTTGCAGTAAGGTTTTTGATGGTGAAATGAACTATGCAGGGATGCAACCGCAGAAGCAACAGAGATGGAAAAGAGCAAGTAGTAGTAGGGTGAAAAGCATTACCCTGTCTGATATAGAGAAGCACTATGACTTACCACTGGCAAAGGCAGCAGAGAAGCTGGGTAAATTAGCTACGTACAAATTAAGTTCTTCAATTTCATTTAGTGCTCAATTCACAGAATTTTGTGATCTTATCTTGCTGCCAAGAACAATAACTTAATTCAAAAGGTTTTTGCTTGCAAGATCAGAACAAAAATGATAAAAAATAGTAAACATGATAGCAAGCAATATTGCATCATCATTTATTGGCTGGCTACTTGTACAAATTTTGCATGAACATAGAGGTATATTAAATTCATTCTTATTAGCTAGAGATCACATGTTTACAAATAAACTTGTTAACAATCAAGATTATCAAGGGTAGTTTCAACATTTGCTAATATCAGTTTTCATTATTTTCTTTCTATGTAGTTAAATAGCACCCCAATTTCAAACTTGAGCAAAAAATTACTAAATTACTAGCTTGGTTTACATGTAACATGAAAGTCCCCTATATAATATGCTTGAATGTAACCCTCAAGGCTCATGCATGAAAGTACATAAATTTTGTGAACTGTTGTGTACAGGTTGGTGAACGAGCAAGAACAAGAGAATATTAATTAGTGAAGCTGTGCAGGAGGTGGAGCAGCTCCAGAAAAAGCTTCAGCTAGAAAAAGAGGCGATCCAGAAGTGCCCCGACATGAAAGTACAGGAAGAGACCATATTACAGTTCAGGTGAGAATTTCACAGAAGATCTTTTGATGAAAGAAGAATAAGGCAGTAGTTAGACTGCGTCTCATTTATAATGCCATGATGAATAGGTAGTAAAAAACATTATGAGATTCTGGTGTTGTGATTGTTGTGTGATCTAATGTTGCCTTGTTCAGTGGATTATCAACTAGAGAAGCAATTATTATATCTGTTCTATAATAATGGGTCCATGACATTGAACAGTCTTGCTATGGTGTCATTTAGTAAATGTTCACTTTTTGCTATGTAGAACAATTGATAACCATGTTTCAAAAGATTATCCAGGTTTCCTTTTGATAAATTAAAAAAAAAATGCAGTCACTAAGTTTCATCGTGGCATCTTTCTGTTTATCAAGATATACCATTGCACTTCTTGGATTTAAATAGACTGTATAGATATCATTAGTGCATCATATCAAGATTCAAAATGTTGGTTTCACAAAAAAAAAAAAAATAATAATAAAAAAACCAATCAGGGTCGGTGATATTTAAAACTCCGATCCCAATAGTTATGAATTAGTGCCGGATATTTAAAACTCCGATCTTGTAAGTCAACAACAGGATCGGTTGAATAATTGTCCGTTCTTGAAAGTTAGAATTAGGATCGGCTAAAATTTAATGACCGATCTTGATAGTTAGAATTAGGATCGGTTATTAATAAATAACCGATCCAGATGGTTGGTATCTGGATCGGTTCTTTAACCGATACAGTTTAGATTGACTATTTGTATCGGCTGGAACAGGATCGGCTGTAGGTCCGATCCTGATGTGCGAATATAACCGATCCTGATTTGTGTTTTTCCACTAGTGTGAATGTTGATGACACGCAGATTGTATGAAGGAGAAAAAAATGGCAAAGGAACTAATTGAATGATTGATTTGGATCCAGTATTCGAGATTGAGCGCACTGGGTATATTGAGCTGGATCCGTATCCTCTCAGGTACCTGACTCAAGCAAATTGAAATGGACAGCCCAGATTAATCCTATCTGGGCCAAACTCAATCCGGTGCCTATGGAGACTGTAGGGGGGCTATTTTGAGATTCGTGGCATGGTAAACGAACCGTCCGATCATAATTTGCTTGAGTCAGATAACCTGAGGTGATGTGAATTCATATTGAGCTTGTCGCAAGAGAATCACACCAATAATATGCTGGAGAAATTTGCAATGCTAAATTTGAAGTTGAGGATCACAAAATTGGGATCCAACTTAAGCTCAAAAGGATCAACCAACTGAATATATGCTATATATATATATATATATATATATATATATATTTATACACACGAATCAATGGTGATTGCCAAAGGGAATATTAAGGATCTTTTTTTAGAAAATCAAATTTTGGGACAAATAATTATTGTTTTTTTTTCTTTGAAAATAGATGGAATCATACCAATGATGTGATCCAACAGTTTTTGGGCAAATTTGTGGTTAAGATGAGGTACAACGTCTAAAAAAACACTAAAATCGTACTATTGGTATTGGTGCAGTCTCAGAAATCTACGTTTGGTGAGGTTGTACCATTGATGGAGTTCCATATATTTTTTGAAGAAAAAAATCATCACTCTCTTTTCCGAAGAATCATTTTTAATTTCTAAAGATATAAGAATATTCAGAATATGGAAAAATATGAAGAGGATCTCTTGATGATAAATTTGTTGGGATCTATAAATAACAGTTTCCTCTTTTTTGTTGTGTTTATGAACGACACTGAAAAGTAAATTTTTTTATCTTTCTCTCCTCTGAAGTAATATAAAATCGGAATATAAGTAGAATTAGAAAATTAGAGTGAGAATAATATAGTAGATCTAGGAATTACGGTCATTTGACCCATTGTAAATACGTTTTTTATCAATGAAATTGTTAGTAGGCATTAAAGTCACTAACCTTAAAAAAAAATATAAAATCGGAATATGTATAAATTTTCATCTCTCATCATAATTTCCACAAAATTTATGTCTTGCTCTTTTTAATATGCGGAGTTGTGTTTAGAGGTTTTGACTAGTAATGGAAACTGCTAATGGCGCTTAAAGAGTTTATTAATTTTAACTGCTGTGTGATTAACAACAGGGGCATGGGGAAAATGAGAGAAAAGGGAAGCCTTCCTATGAGTTGAAAATTTATAATTTTGTCCATCACATTATATATATATTTGCATACAATACAACACTATTTTTCAGTCCTCTTATAAAACAAAATTAGACAACTATACTAATTTATTCAACTTTTTCAATTTCAAATATTTAGCTCCACCCCTTATTAATAATATGAAGAAAAAAATGGTTATTCTGAAATTACATTTCTTTGATACTTGTAACTTTTCCCCCAAATGAATTGAAACCGGAATGTAAACATTATTATGTGTGTGTGGAATGTAGCATATCCATTGAGGAAATTCACAGTTCTACAACATTCTCAAGCTAATATAATAAACAACCTAAAATGAGAAATCAGCGGGCAGTCATGTCATGTTATGTCATGTGCAAACACGTACAACACTCTTAATTACTTTTCCCCTTGACCGACCGTTCATTGCAAGCATGAATCTTCAAGAACATTGAAAAGCAGAGGCCCATTTTTTGTTGAATTTTGTCCCCGTTTCAACACCAATCTTTAACTAAACCTCACGCCGACAGCTTTTCCAAATCTCCTTGGTCTAGGATCTACTCTACAAATCTCTTTAAAACTAATTAAGGTGCATATATATATAGATTCACGGAGACACAAATATTAATTAAAACTTGTTGTGTCAATTTTCTTTTCTTTTTCATCAGCAAAAATTAATACAACCCCATCTTCAACTTTACTTACTTTGTAATTTTGTATTGATAATTTTTCTTCAAAAGGATGCCAGAGAGGCAGAGATAGATAGATATATCATGCATGTGCAAAGCAGATTAGTTATTAGGTCCAGTTAATTTATCAGTTTTGAATCCAATTAATTCTTTTACTAATAAACTTATAGCGGGTCATTTTATGACACAAACATCACTCGCTACACAAAGCGTCATTGAGAAAGAGGCACCAAAGTATCAGAACTGGATCTCTAAATTAAAGGTTGGCCGTGTGACTTTTGGGTGACTTTTAGACTGAGGAGCATTAGCAAATTAATATATCCACTGAAATGAAATGTAGGAGGATTTGTTTTTTTGTTTAGATCAATTTAAATTGAGGGCTGATAACCAACGCACAGTTAAAGCAACGTACTCAAGGCAAAAACACTTCTTCAAGCTCAATTATGTAAATACAATAATGTGTTTAAAAATTTAATTAAACCGCCAAACCAAATCAGAAAATTGCAAAATCCAAGGAAGCCATATATATATATATATATATCTGTGTGTTTGTGTGCGCACACACACACAGACACACACACACAAGTTGAGAGGCAAGAAAATAGTTGCCAACAGTTTTTCATATTTATTTTGAGGCGTTCCTAGCTAGTAATATTTGTGATATTTAAAAAGGATCCCATGCATGGATAAGCATGAATAATCCTGCATAACAAAAATCAATCAATTATCTTCAAATAAATAAACACAATTAATGTTTTCGATATCTGAATTAACAATTATAACATATGCATCTTCAGCCATAAAACATAAAATTTGGAAAATATACCGTACCACAATTAATGTTCTTAACAATCAAATAAAAATTAAATTCAGTCTATATATTTTCTGCAATAAAAGAATTGATATCTGCAAGAACTATTTTTAATGAACAAATTGTAGATTTGAATTGAGTGGTAATCCTATCCTAACTAATTGACAAAAACAGTAGATTATAGTTGCACAAAAATATTCATTCAGGAAAGAAAATATATAGGTGCACAACATGCGCGCAGTTTATATATGGAAGCCCTTTTTTTTTTGTAGGTGGAAACATTTCTCAGTAATTAACTAATAAATTTATGGAATTAAGATTTTTTTTTTTTTTTTGAGAGAAACGTGGAGATGCTGCCTAGGATTTTATGGAAGATTTTCAACGGCCCAATTGGAATAAATTAAGCGAGTAGAGAAGCAGGTGAAGTACTGACGCATGCATCACCATTTGACTGCGCCTTATAACCAACTATCATCACCACTTCTCTCTTGAGAATTCATGCCCTTAATTTTCTTCCCTCTCTAAATCTATTGTCCTCTTTTAATTGCATCTTTCATTTCATTTTAGAATGAGACTTGGCCTTCTTTTGATTCATGTTCTATTGATATTGGCCGTTGCTCAAGGGAGAATGCCACTGAGTAGTAGAGAGGAGGAGGCTAAGGTGCAATATTTCGAAGGTGGTTTGGTTCTTCGCATATCTTCTCCTAGTTTTAGGAATATTGGTACGCAACGGTCGAGTCACCGTGAGAGGATCCTACGATCGGTACCGAGTCCTGGTGTTGGGCATTGATGTTTTCGATTTTTGAAGGTTTAAGTATCAATTTTTTGTGTATGCTTAGTGTTAATTGTAGCTATTAGTGTACGTATTTTCATCCAAGACAGATCGAGAAGGAAAAAAGAAAATTAGATAATAAAAGAGAGGCCTTCTAGCTAGCAAGGATATACAATTGTGCATATTATATTAAGGTATCATTTTATGCGAGAATTTTCTTTGTTGATGGTATAATTTTTGTGTCATGATATAATTTCCTTAGTTTTGCACCAATGTAGAGTTTCATTCATAAACTTGGTACACTGTAAAATTACAGCGTTAATAGAACAATTATATATGAGATGGGGCGGTAGCACGGTTGGCTAGAAGAAAAGGTCCTAAGACTGTGGTTATCCAAATGTCTTGAGTACGTTCTAGCCCCTCTCACGACTCAGAGCTTATGCGAAGCTTTAAAAAAAAAATAGAACAATTATATATGTCATCTAGTTCAAATTTCATGAGAAAACTACTCCAATGTTTATCTCATCAACTTGGACATTTGATGGATCCACTTTAATATTTTATTTGATCTGTTGTACATGATCATGTCATTTACATGGATTGATGTCTTTCTTTCTATTTGAGAAAGAGTTTCAGGACCACTTGGAAATCTCGGAAAAACAAAGACCAAGCCTTTCCCCTTTCAAGCTTCTATGGTAATATAATTTATTTTCATAATTTTCTGAAGAGCTCTAAATTATGTTTTGAATCAACGTAATTTTAAAAATAAATGATGTTTATGCAATGTTGAATTTGTTTATCTCTTGTTGTAGTAATAATGTTGTATAATGAATGATGTTCTTATTGTTAGTTTAATATAAATATTGTTTGATTACATAAAGCTAGTGTTATTACATAAGTATATATATATATATATATATTTTTTTTTTATGAACTTCATTTGTGTTCCTATTTTTGGTTTATGCTGTAACTGTTACTATTTTTGTGTTCTAATTGAATGCCCTAATCTAAACTCAAAATTTGAGTTACTTTGGAGGATCCGGACTCACCCACGTATTGTACCCCAACCCAACAGTTACATGACCACTCTCAGTTTGTTTGCGTATATGTCAGCTTCACCTGTTTTAAGTACCACATTAATTAATTGTTCCTTAATAAGAGCTTGGAGTTCAACGTACAAAACAGAATTCATCTCATCAGAGGAAGCAACCAATAAAATTTTCTCCAAAAGCCTTCCTTCCGGCCTTTTATATTTTGAAAATCAAGAGGGGTAAAATTGCAATTTAACGAACATAGAGAGCCTTGATTTATAGAAAAAAAAGGAAATCCAGACTATTTGGTTTGATAAGAGACAATTTTCCTCTACTGTGAACCTACAAAAATGATAAAATAACAACGTTTTACACTTTTATACAATGATTTAGTAGAGAACATATACATACAAAACATCTCATAAGAAATTAAACAAAAAATGAACAACCTAATCATAATTCAAATTATATAAAAAAGGCTTTGTCACGCTTGTCCAGCTGGTGTGAGATGCCCCAATTTATCGATAATTCGATCGACACTACTCTTATTCGAGCAAACATTCCCGATTTCAGACATCATTACCTCACAATTCTCCTCTGATTTCACCTCAATACATGTAATTGGATTATCCATCAAGAACTGCTCCCAGAAAGTATCATTTGTATTTACATTTCCGGCAACTCGTTCTTTCTGCAACTCCACTTGCCTATTACCACCTTCGGGTTCTGAATTCATGTCGATTTCTACAACCTTATTACAACCCAAATCACCTTCCTCTGGTAACTCTGTCAGACAAACTGTGGGGCTTGGGGCATAACTGGATGCCTCCAGTTCAGGAGCGGGTCCCAGTAGAAACTTGTCAGCCTCAACAGACTGCACCTGAATCTCAGTTAACACAACTGAAGGAGCACATGGTTCAGTGCAATCATAGTAACAAACATCTTCGCCAGATGCCTGACTTACACCTCGAAAGAGATTTTCCAGGTAACTCAGTGAAGTCTCCATCTTTTCAAAAGCCGAAAATGAAGAGACAATCTGTGTCTGGTCGTAATTCGATCCAATTTTTGGGAGACGTCTTTTCTTACCATGGGGCTCAAAATTTGTAAATATGCCCGGTTTTTGTATGGTCTGGCTGACAAAATTTAACAGGTTTCCCTGTCGCGTTTCCATGGCTTGGAGGCGGTTTTCTAAGTATTGCATTCGCCGATCCATGTTTTGTTGGGTTTCGGTGTGTTTGTGGAGATCGGCAATTAGAGAAATTTTTTCACGTTTTAGCCTCTCAATTTCATCCTCCAGTTCATGTCTCTCCTCATCAGCTAACTGCGAGTTGTTGTTTAGCGAGTGGCTGTGCACAGGTTTCCTTCGGTGGATGTTTTTCAAAAGGTGTCTTTGGCCGCGAATAAAATCTTCATTGGCGAATTCCCATTGGTCAGGGTCGACTTTCCTGAAACCCTGAAAAAGGGATGAGAAAAAATATTTTTAGGGGAAGTATCAAAATTTTGTTTTATTCTTTTCTTTTGCTTTTGTTATATATATTTTGGGTTATTCGAAGTACTTCTCTGGTTTTAATTTATTCCTTTTAGTTTCCTTCAAGTTTCATAGCATTTTTTTTTTTTGGTAAACAAACACTTCTCTATAAATACATGATTTTGATAGGTCTGTGTCTAAGCAAGCAAGACAAACAATAAATAAAGGACAAACAGATAAATTAAAAGAAAAGATAGACAAGTAATTTAAATTATGTTCAACCTATCAAAACAATAGCCATATAAATTTGTCATTCAGAAAATACCCTTCATTATCTGTCATTTCACATGCGAAAAAGTCTTTAGAACAAAGTTATGATGTTCACAATATAAATTATTGGATTTTAAATAAAAGTATGCTCCCCCAATGAATTAAGAGGTTGATGGTCAACAAACTTCATTTATAAGCATAAATTAGTCAACTTGCCAATTTGTTAATTTATTAAAACCGGTATTCATTCCTTTCTTGAGCTACAAGGCACAAGAAGACAAGTCAATTATATATAGGGATATGATAACGATGTACACTCTTATATCCGATATCCTTATTTGCATCCCAAAAGATATATTTTTTTATAAAAAGTGTTTATACCTAATGATAAAAGTTGCTTATATTTTGTATAATATGTGTAAACTAGGGGTGTTCATTGGGTCCAGTTTAGTCGGTTTTGAACCGAACCAAATTAGTTTGGACCAAATGGTTCGGTTTTTTCGGTTTAATGGTTCGGTTCGGTTTGCTTTTTAAAACTGAATTATAATTTCGGTTCGGTTCGGTTTGGTAATTTTCAAAACCGAAATAACCGAACCGACCGAACTTTTATATATTATGAATTTGGTCCGGACTGCTCCGGTTTATTTCTTAATCAATTGCTTTAAATACTTTGATTTATTTCTTAATATCCCGGTTTATTTCTTAATACCCGGTTCATTTCTTAATATACTTCGGATCATTATAAATCAATTGCTTTAAATAAGAAAATTAATATATTTTGGTTTGAACCGAACAAACCGAAATAAAACTTTGGTTCGGTTCGGTTCAGTTGCAATGCTAAATTGGTTCGGTTCGGTTCTATGTTAGAAACCAAATTATAACTTTGGTTTACCTAAACCGAACAGAACCGATGAACACCCCTAGTGTAAACTGTAAACCCTTGTTTAACACTGTATGCAATATAAACTTCCATGCAATCTCAATTTGCATACATAAGATATAATATAAACATTCTTGTCAAAACCTATAAAACCTCTCAAAAAACGAAAGTATAAACATTTTTGTGTGTAGACAAGCTGGTGCAAGAATAATTTCACTTATATTAAAACCTAAAACATTACTAAATTACTAAAATAGTAAACACCCTATTGGCTATCACAACATGTAAAAAAAAAATGTAATTGCAAGTAGTTGTTTCCCATCCCTTTCACTGACTAATTAGCATGAAATAGGAAAAACACATAAAAAAAATTAATAAAAACATCTGATCATCAAATAACATTTTACTTTCTGAATTTTAATATATGTCACTTTAACTTGGCGTTCAATGTTATGTGTGCCATTTTCTTATCCTCTGTAACTAAATCTTACTTTATCCTCTCACAGCTATCCCCAAAGCACTTAATTATTATGAGGGCTAGTAATACAAAAAAGATACTTCGATTCTCTATCCAAAACAACTCCATGCAAATAACTCCAGCAGTACACTGTATTTGCAGAACCATTTTGCATAATTAAACTTATAGCGAGAGAAAGTTGCTTTTTAAAATTATTGACTCAAGCAAAAAAAATTTCAAAATTGCCAAATTGTTCATCAAACATTTCATATGAGATGTTTGTCAAATAAATCTCTTGGTTCATCTTATTCAATCAATTGAACAAATAATTTCAGAAAGGCATAGGAACTGCAAAATTAAGTGATCATAATTAACTTGGCACACTTACATAGGTGTTGAGCTGGCGGATGAAGCTGGAGAAATTGTTGTGCTTGAAGTACTTTGGAAGCAAATCCCTTGAAAATTCCGGAGGGTTCCACACGATGAAGCTCGAATTGGTGGGTCCCCACGAGACAATGTCGTCAGTCGACGGATCCTCCACCATCTCATACGTCTTCGTCAGGAACGGCGGGGGCCCACCGGATCCATTCTGTGAGCTATCCATTCCAGCAATGGGCTGTGAATAGCAGAACGATGCAATTTCCTGATATGCCATGTTTAACCAATATTATTCACAGCTGGAAAATGATCAATACTAATCTGAAAATCCCTGATACAAAAAAAAAAAACAGAGAAAAATAAGCTTTTGCCAGAGCAACAAAACAATTGTAGATAGAAGAAGCTTTAAATGATCAAAAGATATAAATTGGGAAAAATTGACACAAATTCTGAGGGAATAATGCTAATTGATTGGAATAATCAGTGGCCAAGTAAGGTTATTAAACCCCAAGGAAAACAGAGAGGGAAAATAAGAGGAATTTTTCCAAGCACCTACCAAATTCACTGCGCTTTTTTTCTTGGTCTGAGGTGAAGCGAGAAACAGAGCAGGATCTCCAACAAATCACCAACTGGCACCAATTTCCCAACCCCCAAACTGTAAAGCAAAAGTTCCTCCCTCAATTGTTGTGGAATAGAAGAGAGGAATTAACTCAGAGCTGACAGGGGAATTTCGTCGAACAGTTGGCGAGCATGAGAATTTCTCTGTTGCAGTGTACGCGTGTGCTATGTATTGATTTTGAATCTGAGATTGCAAGGCGGCGATGTTGTCGAAGGAGTAACGACCAATGGGTCTTTATAAGTAAAGTAGCAGGACGACATTTCCTCTGCTTGGTTTTTCCCTAAAATTATTATTGCACGAGGTACTTGTATACTTATGTTCATGTCAAAGTCATGCCGCTTTTATGAAAATTTTGATGGTAATAAAAAAGTTACTATGTGGCATGGTATAATTGGTCCAACAATTTTTATTTTCCTTGGTTTACAAAAATATATATATATATATTCGTAAAAAAAAAAAAAAAAAAATAGAGAATGGGACAGTGAACCAAGGATTTATTTTTATTTTTGTGAACCAGGAACTCAATACAAACATAATAGAGAAGAGAAGCAGCATGATAGTGATGAAGAGGTACCCGGAAATGTTGAATCTTCTAGAAGCTGAGTAAAATATAGACAATTCACTGGCTTATAAATAAAACTACTATGTTTACTTAGATGTAGCGGGTTAGAAATGCAGTTGACATGACCCGCATCACCAATACTTGGCAACAGAATCTATAAGTGGGACTGGACTCTCCTGAATGGTTGGTTGACTAATTCATATTTCACCAGCAAGTGTGAAATAGAATAAGGCTCTGATTTGGAAAGGGATTAAATCGCGTAAAATGTAAGATGAAAATGGAATTCGAATTAACATAATGTCTGATCGAAGACGAAGACGAAGACGGCAAAAAGAAAAGAAAAGATAAATTAATGTCACTTCATCACGCCATATTTTCTTCAAATCGCGTCATCAAATTTCTATTAAAATCAAGAGCTTCTACAACCAACTCATGATTTTTGTTGTTATATGAAATTTTTGTTCAATCTATATATGTGTTGTTAATTTTGCTTGTACCTTTAAGCAAAAAAAAAAAAAAACTAAATTTAAGAATCAGTGATAAAATTGTAAATAGAATGAAATTTTAGAATTTTTAAAACTGATCAACATTGAATATATTCCTCGGTCTTTTATTTTACTCTTTCAGATAAAAACTATTTTCTCTTCTCTATTAAATTGATTTTTATTCTTATTAATTTTTATTCCGATCAAAGAATAAAGACTAAAGGATGTCCTTTTCTTCACATATTGAAATTTATATTAGCCAATTTATAAAAAAATAACTTTATTCTTTCAACTGTTATTCGAAAATAACGGTCAGTACATTCCAAAATGAGAGCATTAGTACATTTCAAAATACAAATATGCATGAGAAATAAAACTATGATCCATTGCATTTTTAGACTTAATTAATTAGGTCACAGTTTTAAAACTACAAACTTTCTAATTTTTAAAATATTGAAATCTGAATAATGTGATAGTTTTTCATTCGGTTGGTTGTGTTTTCTAAATATTAAATCTTTTTACCTTTGCAACTATGACTTGGTATTTTAAAGATGTCTTCAAATTAAAAAAGCCCCGCAATAGTTTTTCTTTTTAAAATTTTACAACACTAAGTAGGGTAAAAAAAAATCTTAGTTTGTACCTTAATTTACTAAATAAATTTGAGTCTTAATTAACACCTTGAGCTCATTATCATCTCATCTCTTGTTATTTAGTGAGTTCGTAGCTCAATTTGTGCTATAATTTAGCAAATTATGACTATATATATATATATATATATATAATAATAATTTTGGAGTCTTTAATTTAGACAACGATTGCTGACAAAATAGTGTTTTCAATCGTATGTTGTGTATAAGAAATTTATAAATTATATGAATGTTATGTAGCTTTATACAAAAGTAGTCAATTTTATGATCTAATGAAAAACAATATATTATATAGACAATAATAAGTAATCTGGGAATCTTGATCAAAAACGATTCGGGAGCTCTCCGTACAAGGCAATCTACAAGGTGATTAGGTAAGCACACAACCCATGGCCGCCCCGGGAGAATGGCAGGTAGTTCGTTGCCGCCGACAGTTCCCTGAACACTGGAGGACTACACCCGAAGCTGAACTGAACATAGTCAGAGCCTACACCCCATATCCTGCAAAACCAACTTTCGCGCAGGTAGTGCTCAATGGCCTCCGATCCTCCACCGCTGGCTCCTCTGACAACTCTGGCCGCTCCTCTCCCCTCACCTCTCCCCCGACGTCCCCACAGTCACTGTCCAGGGCACAATACTACTACGCGCCAAACAGCCCCACAAAACTTAGATTCCCTCCTCACCCTTCCTTTCCGGAGTGGCATGGGAGGTGTTTTCGATGTTGCCGGGTTGGCCACTCCAAGGCTCACTGTCGCAACTCGAGGCGGTGCGGCAAATGCTGGCAAGACGGACACATAGCCATAAAATGCACGGCTCAGGTACTGAACCCGGCAGCACGCCCATTCAGTCCGGCAATCCAGGCACACAACCCAGCCAAGACTGAACCTACCTTCGAGGAATTTTTCAAGGGTGAGTCCGGTCCTGTAGCTCGGCCATTGCCGAAGGGCCGCCCGGACAAAACTACAGTGTTCTTAGAGAGGGATGTAGATTTCTTCACCGAAGTCGACAAGTTGAACCATGCAGTGGTCATGTAGTGCCACAACCAGCCCCTGCTCCTTCAACCTCAACAGGTGGTGGACATTGCGGTTGATACGAAACTGGTCCGCAAGGAAGAGATTCGGGACCCGCTCTCCTTCAACCTCAACCTTAATGGTTCATCTTCAGATTTTTTTTCTGCATAAGAGAGGTCTTAGGCAGGGGGACCCGCTCTCCCCAATGCTATTCAATATAGCGGTAGATGTGTTGCAAAAAATGGTGGGAGCCGCGAATATTGTTATTGGCAGGGGTATATCCAAAAAATTAAGGGAACCAATCATAGCATACCAATATGCGGACGATACGGCAATCGTTGCCTCGGCTGATCTTACCACGTTGATCACTTTGAAAATGCTCATTCGGTCCTTTGCAGCCATCTCAGGATTGAAGGTAAATTACAACAAAAGCTGTTTCGTTCCTTTAAACATTGCACTGGAGGACCTCCTGTGGATAAAGGCTGTACTTGGTTGCCCAGAAACTACATTTCCTATTACATACCTAGGCATGCCTCTCTTTATACACAAACCGAACAAACAAGATTTTATGTCATTGATAGAAAGGGTCGAACAAAAATTCGGGGGTTGGAAAGGAAAGATGATCTCCCGGGGAGGCCAGCTACAACTGGTGCAATCTGTCCTGTCGACGATCCCAGTCTACTACATGAGTTGCTTCCGATTACCGGTGTGGGTGATCCGTCGTCTGGAAAAAATTAGAAGATCGTTCTTGTGGAGTAAAACCTGGGGAGAGAAACAAGGTATATCCTTAACCAATTGGGACAGGGTTTGTACGCCGAAGTGTTGGGGAGGATTGGGGATATTGGATCTATACTGGGTTAATGTCTCCCTTCTTCTACGATGGTGGTGGCGGGCATATACAACCAAGGACTGTCTATGGTCCACCACCGTTCGAACTTTGAGAAGAAAGGGGGGGCTGTCGGTAGAACCAAATGTTTGGCTAGTATCGGGCTATTTTTTCTGGAGGCAGCTTTGGGCAATCAAACACTTATTTAATTGGAGTACTGAATGGATAGTGGGAGATGGAGTGTCAGTATCATTCTGTTTAGATAGCTGGAACGGGCCCCCGCTAAGGGAAAAAACTGCATAGGGATGATCCGGCCGCTTATGAGTCTACAACAGGCGTGGCCGCTGAGACACCTGCTTATTCCGGAGTTGGCAATGGAGACGGATGTGGCATTCACGTCGCAAAGTGACTCACTTAGGTGGCGGTGGGAGGCAGCGGGGCAATACACAACACGATCGGCGTATCGAATCCTTAAGGCGGGTGGACAAATCAGGTGGAATTTTCAGTACGCATGGAGATGCTCGGCCCCGCCAACAATTCGACTCTTCACAGTTCTGATGTTACAGGATAAGTCTTAACACGGGATGTCCTACTGCGGAGAGGGGTGCTAGTAGACCATCGGTGTGTTCTCTGTTTGTCGGACACAAGAGAAACAACACTGCACCTTCTATTTCGCTGCCCTCACGCTACGGCAATTTGGAACATCATCGCTATTCACGTCGGATGCCCTGTTATGACACTGGCTCAATCGGTACAACAAACTTGGAGGTCATCTTGGCGGGCAACTAAGCACAGTGATGTAAGATGGAAACGCAAAGATTGGGCAACCTGCTTTATGTGCGCCTTATGGCACATATGGAAGCATCGCAATAGAGTCATATTTGGAGAGCCTATTGCCAGGCTGTTGGTGGTTGCAACAAGGAGTTTGTTGGAGATGTGACTTTGGAAGAAATACTGCTAATAACCAACCTTATGCCAGGAGAGTGAGGTAGCGGGTAGTCTACGATGCATGCACGGCCCTGTTCACGTAGGTTTGCTGCCCTCATCACTGAGGGGCAGCGAGGTCAGGGGGGAATGGAGGGGCTCAATCTAACATTTTACACATAGAGGGCTAGTCATACGGGTGGTCTGAACTAGGAGATGTATGCACTGCTGTATTGATGTACAGAAAAAACTCTTTCATATTAATGCACTACCTTGACAGTCGTTGTCAAGTTTTCAAAAAATAAAAAAAATAAGTAATCTGCAAAATAATAATAATTAAACGAAAAATATACAAGACTGAGAAAAAAAATGCTTCTGTTGATCAGAAAAAAAATGCACAAGCAACAACCTAAAATATATATTTGATATGGTTGGTATATTCGATCAAAGGGTGTATATAAAATCCCTTGCATCAAAATCATCCTCTTGTAATTGGATGAACCTTGTGTGATGGTCATGGCATGGCCTCAAATTAAGTAATTCTTTTGAGTAATTCAATCAAAATTCTCATACAATGATACTAAACCCAAATAGGTCTTCTCATACAATTGTTTGAGAAATTATATCGATCAGAGCAGGCAAAGCTTCCAAGTCCCAATTAGGAGTATAAAAATGTGTAATGGTCTTTTTAAATTTGAAAATGAAATTTGAAAACGAAATTAATATATACCTTGACATTATAATTATAAAAAAAAATGACTATGTAATAGTTCATTTCACTTGTCAAATCCAATAGGCTTCTTACTATGAATCAATTGAATTTTTTAGACGACCACATTTTGTTGAAAGCATCAAGGCTAAGTACTTGGTGGAGGAAACTTATTATAGGTCTCTGAAATATTATACCAATGTTTGCAGTTGAGATTTTCGCTTTTCATTTAGCATGAATTTCCATCTATTTGAATTGAATGGAAATTTGATGCTACTATAAATCGCTACAATAGATGTACTAGATTAATGGATCAAATTAAGAACTGATTCAAATAATGTAAAAACTAATAGGGGATTTTGTTTTAAAGCGAGTTCAAATGTCTTTATATTTTGAGCTTTTATTGTGCCTCTATTTTTAGAACTCAAAATAAAGCATTAGATATGATCTATATCAATTTCTCTATGCACATGTAAAATACCATCACATTTCAAATGATTTTATTAGTACAAGAGCTTCAAAAATTACACTGATGTGGATAAATTATGGACATTGTTTTTTTTTAACTTGTTAATTCATATAACATCAAAATGAAACAAGTGATAATTTTTATGTACATGTAGCGAAAATAACGTAGACCACATCTAATAGTTTTCTTTCGACATATAAGTTTAAAAAAAAATATTATTAAAAAATTAAAAAATAAAGATATTATGGAGATACAAAAAATAAAGGTATTTGAACCCTCCTCTTTTAAAAAATAAAGATATACTTGAGCGATACAACTTTCAAAAGCGATGAAGCCATGAAGGTGTAGATGTGAAAACAATTTCAAAGAAATAAAGATTATTTTTCTTTTTCATTTTAGTGGGTAGGCGGGGTACATCGAAGAGGTATATAGTTACACGGTATATGCTGAAATTTTTATTTATAACATTCTTCAAAAAAAAAAAAAAACAAATAACCATCGTTTGTTGGAATTTAGATTTTCACCACGACTACACTGGCATTCTACGGACCAATTTCAGCGGGGCCGCAGAATGCCGATGCGGACCCTTAAATGGATCCGCACGGACATTGTGGGGACCCAGGATGCATTTTTTTTTTTTGTGTTATAAAAGGCACCACGTGCATCATACAAAGTTTTTGATTTTTTAATACTATGAATAGACCTTTTGATTTTTTAATACTATGCATCATACAAAGTTTTATGAATTCTAATAGAAGAGACAATAAATTGGATAAAATTATAATTTTTTATAAGATAAATATAATATTATACATTTTAGAAGTAAAAGTTCGAGATTTCGAGATTTTAGAAAGATATACATAAAAATCTCTCAAAAATAAAAGAGAAAAGTGACTAGTATTTTCCGAACTTGCTCACCATTCATATCATTCTGTTAAAGAATATTATTCTATATCAAAATATAAAATTAGGAGAAATTTCATGTATACTCCTCAAATATATCGAAATTACGCACCTCTCCCCTCTAAATTCATAATATCATATTTACTATTCTAAATTTCAAAAAGTCACAAATTTACCCAATTATTGACTTTTATATTAAACAAATATTAAAAGCTCATTTTAAATTTCTAAAGTACCATTTTACCCTTTATTATATGTAGTTTGTTTGAGAGAAATAATTATTCTTCTAGTTGGTCGGTTTTAAGAGCAAATGACTCATATTTTTACTTGTGACACACACACACACACACACACACACAAGCATATGTCTAAATTTTACTGTGTATGCGTCACAGGTATAGAAATAAATTATTTGTCTTCGGAAACCGATCAGTTTGAAGTAAGAATATTTTTCTTACGCAAACTACATATTTTTATCTTTTAATAAGGGTATAACGGGTACTAGTTAAATCAGTTTAAATGAGTTCTAATAGAAAAATCAATAAATTGGATAAATTTGTGAGTTTTTGGGTAAATATGATATTATGATTTTCAGAGAGGGAAATATGTAATTTTGAGATCTTTGAGAGATATATATGAAAATTTTCCATAAAAGTATGCATGAACCTCTACTAATTTGTATTTATCAGAATTCACTTTTGTGGATAAAAATAGAAAAAACATATCCGGACTACTAATATCACGTTAATTTTTTTGGGACCCAAGCCTCTATTCGTTCAGAGAGAATCTGAGCCGTTCATTGATTTAATCTGAGCCACTGATCAAAAGTCTATATCAATCTCAGCCTTTAATAAAAAATTTTGATTTTATGCTTCTGTTTCATGTAGTCAAACGTGTAGAAATCTAAATTTAGTGATTTATATCCATGCTACATACAGTGACACACAGAAATTGTATCACTGAATCTTAAAAAGCACCACGCGTTTTCTTTTTCCCACGCGTTTTCTTTTTCCCACTTCACCGAGTCTGTCAGAGGGTACCGTATAAGGGAATCTTTTGCAATTACTTGATCTGGACCGTTTTTTTTAACTTGGCACGAATCTCAAAGTGCAAAGCTCCACGCGTCCCACGCGTTTTCTCTGAATTCCTCCGAATTCATCGGTGTACCGTAAAAGGGAATCTTTCTCAATTACTTGATCTGGACCGTTTATTTTAACTTGGCACGAATCTCAAAGTCCAATAATAATGCCCCCCTCCCCCCACGCGTCCCTGAATTCGGGATTTTTTTAAAAATCATAAATAAAATAATTAAATAATATAAAATGGTAATTTTTCACCGATAACCCTAAAGTTATTTTTATTACAAAGAATTATATTATAAAAACTTATCAATAATATAAAATTTCATTTATTATTTTATTAAATGGTAATTTTTCACCGATAACCCTAGAAGTTTATTCACCGATAACCCTAAAGTTATTTCTTATTACAAAGAATTATATTATAAAAACTTATCAATAATATAAAATTTCATTTATTATTTTATTAAATGATAATTTTTCACCGATAACCCTAGAAGTTTATTCACCGATAACCCTAAAGTTATTTTTATTTCAAAGAATTATATTATAAAAACTTATCAATAATATAAAATTTCATTTATTATTTTATTAAATGGTAATTTTTCACCGATAACCCTAGAAGTTTATTCACCGATAACCCTAAAGTTATTTTTATTACAAAGAATTATATTATAAAAACCTATCAATAATATAAAATTTCATTTATTATTTTATTAAATGGTAATTTTTCACCGATAACCCTAGAAGTTTATTCACCGATAACCCTAAAGTTATTTTTATTACAAAGAATTATATTATAAAAACCTATCAATAATATAAAATTTCATTTATTATTTTATTAAATGGTAATTTTTCACCGATAACCCTAGAAGTTTATTCACCGATAACCCTAAAGTTATTTTTATTACATGGAATTTTGATTATAAAAACTTATCAATAATATAAAATTTCATTTATTATTTTATTAAATGGTAATTTTTCACCGATAACCCTAGAAGTTTATTCACCGATAACCCTAAAGTTATTTTTATTACAAAGAATTATATTATAAAAACTTATCAATAATATAAAATTTCATTTATTATTTTATTAAATGGTAATTTTTCACCGATAACCCTAGAAGTTTATTCACCGATAACCCTAAAGTTATTTTTATTACAAAGAATTATATTATAAAAACCTATCAATAATATAAAATTTCATTTATTATTTTATTAAATGGTAATTTTTCACCGATAACCCTAGAAGTTTATTCACCGATAACCCTAAAGTTATTTTTATTACAAAGAATTATATTATAAAAACTTATCAACAATATAAAATTTCATTTATTATTTTATTAAATGGTAATTTTTCACCGATAACCCTAGAAGTTTATTCACCGATAACCCTAAAGTTATTTTTATTACAAAGAATTATATTATAAAAACCTATCAATAATATAAAATTTCATTTATTATTTTATTAAATGGTAATTTTTCACCGATAACCCTAGAAGTTTATTCACCGATAACCCTAAAGTTATTTTTATTACAAAGAATTATATTATAAAAACTTATCAATAATATAAAATTTCATTTATTATTTTATTAAATGGTAATTTTTCACCGATAACCCTAGAAGTTTATTCACCGATAACCCTAAAGTTATTTTTATTACATGGAATTTTGATTAATCACAAGATAAAGGTTCTCGCAAAATTAATCATCAACTGATAAAGGCCAAAATGGCTACATGAAATTGTACATACAAAATTCGAAGCATTGAAAAATGATTAATTTGGGACCGGATAAACTTGTACATACAAAATTTAGAGAAAGAATAAAAATCAAGAAATATGTCTGGGACCGATATGGCAACTCGGTCCGGAGAAAAAATCCTCCGGACCGAAATGCCATTTCGGTCCAGAGGACCACACGGTCAGCCACACGGAAAAAGTTTGATTTGTTGTGAAAAAGAGGGGGACCGAAATGCCAATTCGGTCCGGAGTAAAAAAATTCAATCGGACCGAATTGGCATCTCGGTATTGATGGTTTTTGTAAATCTCGGAGCAATCATGCCGTTTTAGTAAATTTAATTATTTTAATTATGATTTTTAAAAAAAATCCCTGAATCAGTATTGGCATTTTTCTCATGCAATTCTCCATGAAGGCAACGTAATGGTGTTCCTTTTTATAGTGTTGTTCAGGTAGAAGTTGCTTGTCTTTCAATGAAAAACTAATAGAATTACAGTCTCAAGGTTTATTAGCTTTTGGTACTAAGCCGAGTAGGAGTGACATTACCTGCAACATGCTTCACTGGAACTATTTTTGGCAGTGGAAATTTTAAACCTAATGAACAATAGTGCAAGGATCGACCAAAACCCAAGGACTCTAAACCTAACCCCATAATGCATTCATGCAAATATAGGTTCATTCGTATGGTAAAAGTTGATAACTTATGGATGTATGAAAAGTTGAGACTTCAATTTTTATGTTTGAACTCATATCATATTATGGAGATGAATTTCTATTTAATTTTTTGTCTTGGTAATGTTTAGTATGTTTTGCTTATAAAATATATGTTGAGGACAAGTGATGTTTTAGAGAGAATTTTGGAGTTATTGGCTGTTTTGGCTAAGTTATTGGCTAAATGAATATCTTTTGTTTGTAGTTATATTCTTATTAGGTGCTTTAAAATAAAAACTATTTTGGAGTTAAAACTAAGGCAAGAAAATGACAAAATGTTTTGGAGAGAATTTTGAATATGAACAACTAAGTCTCCAATACAAGTGCCCAAAAGATAAAATTGCCTTTTTTTTTTTTTTACGAACACCAGAAACCCTACTAATTAAAATATAATTGCTTAATATGACTTGTAGAATACAACTATGGTGTTCTTAAGCTCACTAGCTCTTGATAAATAAACCCGTGGTCTATATTATGACCACATTTATGTTCCAAAATTTATAAAATTTTCCCAATTTTTGTTTTTTTGTGTTTATTTATATTTTTAATCAATTTTCACCACATTTATGATTCAAACTTTACAAAATCTTAATCTTTGACTTACGTTCTTTTTCATGACCGTAAATTATTTATTTGGACAAAATCAAACAAATGCAATTCCCCTGAGAAGCAAATAATAAAATTATCTGGAAGCATTCTTCTCTTTTTCCTTGATATACTAAAATTCGTCTATACTTTTTAAAATTCTATGTTACAATTAAAACCAAAGTACGATATAATATAATTAAAGTGCAAGGGAAGAAGCTAATGATTAACACTGAGAGGTTGGCACATGTTTTACTGGTTCAAATCAAGCTTTTTAAATGGAATTTTTTAAACACAAGTTATTTTGCTATAGAAGTATAGGCCACGGCATGCTAAAACCATTATATCTACCCTATTTATATTTATTACCAATGATTATTTATGTAAAATCAGACAGATAAATCAAATTAATATTACACATAAAATTCTTTTAAAATATATTTACAATTGTGTGTGGATTAATTTTCAGTTAAATTTGAGTTCTATATATCTGTTTTCCGTAAGGAGATGATGGCAACGAATTTATGGGTCCATTGCAAAAGAATGTGATACTAAAATTCTTTCTATATATCTGTTCTGTTCTGTATATATGTTTTCCATAAAATTCTTGTAAGAATGTGATGCTATTTGTTTTATATTTCCTCAAAAAAAGTGATCAAAATAATATTTTACTTTCCGTTGCAACGCACGGACACTTGACTAGTAGTATTGAATGAGCAGTGAGCGAGCTTAGACGCCCTTCAAAACAAAATAAAAATAAAATAAGATCTGTAAGGATAATATTGTCATGCTCATGCATAGAGAATCTAATATTTACAAAATAAAAAGGGCGTGTGAACAGGGAGCAAATCCATTCCAGGGTATCTGCACTGCACAATCATATTATATTTACATGATGAAATGAAGTGTTTGTTATCTTTAAAAACTGTTTTGTGTAGTATAACTTAATTGCATCTCCTATTGAAGTGTTTGTCACCAAATGACAGGCAAGCGGCCGGCCAGGAGCAGTTTAAGTAGTACCGCCTCACGCTTCATTAATTTCATTTCTGATGTTGACACTTGACACCCATCCATGTTATGCTATAATATAATACTTAATTGCATTATTTTTGGTAGCTCACCATTGTTTCACCCCCAATTTTTTATTATTAGACCGAGGTCGCGACTATGTGTTCTTACCTGCGGCGTATGAGTTGTGAACTCTTTCAGCGTCACAGTAACAAATGAATTTCGGCGAGGTCAAAAATTCGTGATTCGAAAAATAATTCCGATATAATTCGGAAATAATTAGTTTAGTTTTTTTTATTTTCAAAATCCAAACAGTCGCTCCAAACCGTTAGATATTCAATCTATATTAAAATGTGCTTGGAGATCAAATTTTACATTTTTTAGAATTTTTTTACTATTTATTAAGCTGGTTTGAAAACCGCTGATTTTATTAAACTTATGCACCATTGAAAAACAGCGGTTTTCAAACCAGCTTAATAAATAGTAAAAAATTCTAAAAAATGTAAAATTTGGTCTCCAATCACATTTTAATATAGATTGAATATCTAACGGTTTGGATCGACTATTTGGACTTTGAAAATCGGAGAACCGAACCGTTTGTTCCTGAGTCTAGGAACAAACGTTTGTATATTAGCCATTCTCAAATATATATATATATATATATATATATATATATATATATATATATATATATATTCCAATGCATATATACGAACTCAAAACACAAATGGCGTAATATTTTCTAGCATTAACTGCATAATTTACACAATAAAAACTCCAAATTTACATTGACAATATTATTTTCAGTTATATTAATTTAATATTTATGACAATAAAAAAAGTTAATTGAGATGTAAATATGTATATGATGTTTCATGCATACAAGTATTTTATATATTGGTCATTTGATATTGTTCTTAAGTCTGGGTGTTCTTAAGTTCACCAAGCCCCTTGGTGAACTCAAGTCTAAAACCCATCAGATCGGTTTCAAACGACGAATCCGAACCGTTGAAACCCGCCTACCTTACGAGTGATGCGTCTACATGTAAAAATTTTATACTTTCGAATTAATTTAGGATAAAGTCAAGCGGTCAAAATTAGAAGGTTAATAAATTAATTTTAATGCATTCATTTTTAAAATTATTTTAAAATTTTAAAATGTTTGCATGTAGACGCATCACTCGTAAGATAGGCGGGTTTCAACGGTTCGGATTCGTCATTTGAAGTCGATCCGATGGGTTTTAGACTTGAGTTCACCAAGGACTTGGTGAACTCAAGAGCACCCTAGTTCTACCCTTGTACACAATCTAATATCGTCTGTTTTAAATTCCGCACGAACTGAAAACAAAACAATGCCATGTTATGTTGTGACTTGTGTGCGTTGGATCTGAATCGGACCGACGGACGCATCATATTGCATACAATTAATAATTGTGGTACCATCATATATACAATAAATTTTGCACTTGATAGTTGATACATAACATACTCCATTAATTTGGTACATGTTAGTAGTTACAACGTGCATTGAATGATCTTGAAACAATCAACAATTAATATATCCTTAATTATCATTTTTCTTTTTTAATTGTACTCTTTCAATTGAAATTAAAGTCAATAGATAATTAAGGTACATATAAAAAATCAAGTGTAGAATAGAAGAAAAGATTTTAAATATATTTTTTAATTAAGGTTAAAATATATATGGTCCAATGAGATAATTAATCCATGGAAGCTTCTAATGACACGCTTCTTTCTTATTTAAATTTCCACAATGAGAATTCTCATTAGACATGAGTTGACTGACTGATGATGAGATTCATATATATATGTTTTCTCTTTCCCTCGCTCGCGTAAGTACGGTCGTCATGCATAGCTTAAAATAACGACCCATATTCACATATACCCTTTTGTTATATATATATTTGTGGAGAGAACATTTTAATTATATTTATCATCGGCCATTAGATCAAATAAACCAAAGCAGTTTTGTCATGGTACGCTATGGCTACATTAATTGTAACACTTCATGGCACGTATGTATGTTGGTCACGTGACATGTTCATTCACATGATGTGTTTTCATTTGACATGTTCGAAGGAGAAGTTTCTTTTTTAATTTGGCTTGATTTTAACTTACAAGCGAAAATAAACAAAATTTGTAATTTAAATATTCTTTTGGTATCATTAATTGTGAAATGCAACACCATTTTGGCGGCACTCAAATTTGAATTTTCTAGAAATGTCCTATTTAATTAGTACTATAGTGTGGATGTGGATGCATAAATTACTAATATATTTAAGTTGATAAATAAGTTGATCGAGGTGTGTTTTAATTTCCTGGGTCTTTCTGATTGATACTTTGATAGTGGTTGGGGCAAATTAACGATAAACACTGAACACATCATCATTTTGTGAACAATTTAATCCAAAAAAATGTGTGAGCATATATGTAATGTAACCAGTGAATGAAGACCTTCTAGAAGGGAGACCTTCAAGCACAAGCTAAGCTAGGTTCTAGTTAGTCTTCTAGAAGGGAGACTTCAACGCACTCGTTTTATACCAGATTCAGCAATTGAATTGACAAATTTAACAATAACAGATAGATTGGACGCAAATTAAGCACGTACACACTACTCACATTCTACAACACACTAATTACTGAACAGATTGGTTTTTTTGGTTTGTGTGAATAAATTAAATTACTGATAATTAATTATTATAGCTCATTACATATTAATTACTGATAGGCATGCATATTGTTATATGTCTGTGGATAACACATATATATTGCTTAATTAACCAAACAAATTTCTATGTTAGTAAGAAAATCATATTTATTATTACAAAAAATAGATTCTGCTAATGTATCAGAATTCAATTATCTTTTCATCATGATTATCTAGTAGTAATGATGATCAAATATATATATGTGACAATCATGCAATGTTTCAGTCTCCTTTTTTAGCTGCTCCTTATCTATTTAAATGTTAATTACATCTTCCTTATAATCACTTCATTTATTCATTATTTATTATTAATTCTCTTCTATATTTAGTAATTATTTTTTTCTTATTTTTTTTAAGATGATAGTGACTACCAATAGAGTGGAAAAAACGTGTCCTGCCGTAACTAACATACAATGACTTTGGTCCCGTGCCGTGACTAAGTCAATTTTTCACGTGTCGTGTTGTGCTGTGACCAAAATGTCGAGGGGTGGTCACAGCACGTGAATAGTCACGTCACATGAGTAATGCCGCGTTTAGCTATTTTTTTCATAATATAATTTAGTTTATTCAAGATTCACTATTTGATCAAAATCGAATGATCCTAATTACACGTGACTCGCGCGATCACGTGCCGTGCCAAATTTTCAAAAGATAGTCACGGTGCGCAAATGGTCACGACACATGACACACGAGTCACGACACGTAATTACCGACACGCGTGCCGTGCCATTCCGTACCGTAACCATACTATAACCGTATTATTCCATGACGGAACCGGTTCCGCCGTTCCACTTTTCCCATCCTAACTACAAGATTTATTACTTGTTATTTTTAGCTTGTTTCCTCTCCTCTCATATTACGTACAGTGTATATATCTTGGCGCAGGACTTAAAAAATAGAACATGTAGAACCCACCGACATTTTTATTCATATTCAAAGTTAAATAGAAATTAATAAATATACTCAGCTCCTCTGGGTTTCGATAAAAATATCTCTATCGGCCATTAAATGGCCGGTTTTGAACTTTTTTGCCTACCGGCCATTTAATGGCCGGTACCCTCAATTTTTTCTTTTTTTTAGAGACACTATGAAAAGCAAGATGCTGAAATCTAACACTACAAATTTGAATTTTTGTTTAATTATTTGTTAGATTACTTATTTTGATGTATAATTAGCATATTTATACTAAAATACGCTAAATTACACTAAATTATATTAAATTACGATAAATTACAATAACTTCGCTAATTACGCTGAAATACGGTAAATTACTCTAAACTACGCAAAATTACGCTAAATTAGACCGATTTTGTGCCATCTTTCATGAATCATAAAAAATAGTAAAAAAATTCCAAAAATGGTAATTGGTATTCTACGAGTTCATTATGTAACTAATTTACTGAGGTACTTAGATTGAATAATAGAAATGAAAATCTTAATCGGAAACTTCAACTCAAGTTTTGAGGCTCTTTCCTTTGTTTTTTTGGTAATTCTGAATTTTGAAAAACAACATAGCTGTCACTGACGCATGCGTATTTTCGCAAGCTTTCCGAAAAGTGGTCATTTGCTGAAATCGGACACTCGAGCGCCGTTTTATGGCCGTTTGAAGTTTTGTCACCGTTTTTCGCCTTCTCAGTGAAGATATCGTCTCTATTCATATGTAATTTAGCGTAATTTACCGTATTTTAGCGTCATTTAACATAATTTTAGCGTAATTTAACATAATTTTGCGTAATTTAATATAATTTAGTGTAATTTAACATAATTTTAAGTAATTTAGAGTATTTTAGTATAAATATGCTAATTATACATCAAAGAAGTAATCTAATAAATAATTTAAACAAAAAAATTCGAATTTTTAGTGTTACATTTCAGTATCTTGCTCTTCATAGTGTCTCTAAAAAAAAAATTTGAGGGTACCGGTTATTAAATGGCCGGTAGGCAAAAAAAATTCAAAACCAGCTATTAAATGGCCAGTAGGGATAATTTTTATCGAAATTCATGATCGGTTGGAGGAGAGGAGAGGCTGAAGGAGAGGTGGTGGGGCGGACTGCTCAAGGAGAGGTGAATCGGAGAGGAGGTAATCGGTGTGGTTTGGTTCGATCTGCGAGGAGAAGAGGAGCAAAAGAAAGGAAGAGTTTAGGCAGAGGTGTGGGATGGAACAAAAATAGAATGGTTTAAAAAGGAGACGACGAGAAAACAGGTGTCAATGGAACAAACACGGAGACGATGAAGAAACAAGTGTCGATGGAACGAACAAATATTGCTATTAACTGTGCGATATTGATCTCGGACGGAAGGGGATGTGCCAGCACTGAGTGAACAGAGCAAAACCCATCAAAAATTATATATATAATAGTATGTCGGCAGAACCACTTAAGATCAGGTCAAACAAATAAATAATGAACAATAATTTGGTTAATATATTCTATTACAGGGGCCAGCCCATGGGCCTGGATTGCAAATCCATTAATTGTTGCAACACGTACACATAAATACATAAGAGTGAGGCTATGGTGCTATGCATAGCATGGATGGCTAGTGTACTACGGCTCAATATGGTACTTTTTAAAATCCGAACGGTCGATCCGAACCATTCAATGTGATAACCATATGAATATGTACTTGCAAACTAAATTTTATATTTTTTCGAATTTTTTTACTATTTTTTTAGCTGGGTAGAATTTTGATTTTCTAGAATGTTGAGAAAACACTGATTTTTCTACCTATCTAAAAAAATAGTAAAAAAATTCAAAAAAATATAAAAATTAGTTTGCAAGTACATATTCATATGAATATCACATTGAACAGTTCTGATCGACCGTTAGAATTTTAAAAAGTATCATATTGAGCCGTAGTACACTAGCCATTGGTGCTATGCATAGCACCATAGCCTCACTCAATACATAATCATATCAGAGGAACCTCATGGCAGAACTATCTAGAAGTTGTGCTGTAAAGCTGTGTTTCCATTCTTCTGCCACGTGGCCTTTATAAGAAACCTCATGGCAGTTTCCCAATCCGAATCAATGAAGCAGGGTTCATAAATACATTGCAGTGTGGTAATCACATAATTAATCTCATCATAACTAGAAGGTCAACTAACATATATAATTTCCATTCAATTAAATTAGCGTAACGCGCGAGTTCTTTTAATTTCAGTGAAAACAATGATTTGATGCTTTTCCTTTTCTTGGTCTCTTCCTGAGGAAATTAACATTCATCCGCACCAACAACTTCAATTAGTGCCTCTATTTCTAGAGACATGGACTTTCTTCAATTGGTTATGAACTTTTAATATTGCACAAAATAATGAAACCTGAAACCACAAACCAGCTGGAGGCTAGAGCAGTAGTTAAGTGACATCAAGTTGACCATGTGTTGAAATCAGACATTAATTCAAACTTGAAACTTGAAAGTGGTGCATGAATGTGGTTCTGAATTTGAATAAAACAAATTATCTATAATTGATGTTGATATATGAATATGGACATGTCCCAAAATGGGTATTTTTTTAGTATAAATTATTTTAAAGTACAATATTTGTGCCGTTATTTATGTGTTTATTTTTTGTTTCTTCTAGAAAAAAGTTTAAATTTTTGTTTGTTTCTGACTATTTCTAACAAATTCATCCCTATTTTATTAATTTATCCGTTCAAATGAGGATTATGGATTTGGGAAATTGGCATTTAAGAATGATGCATCATGATAAAAAAATGCTATTTACAAGAACTCTTTACAATTTCTATACAACTTATATATATATATAAAAAGATTATCGCAACTATTATTGTTTGTTTATTTCAGCATGAAAGGGTGAGGAATCATATATAATAGGTCTATCAGAATTAATCAAGATAAAAATATAGGTCTATCATATCATATATGCATGATAACCGATTTCGCTTTCAATTTTGTATGATTTTCATACAGAGAAGACGTATGTTCAATTTTCTTATGAATCAATTGAAAAGAAATATATGATGGAATTAACGAGCTAGAGTCCTTGTTTCAATAAAAAGAAACATCTAACTAAGATATTTTCTTCTGATACCGCAACTTACATTCAGATTTTCAATATCACTAGCAAGTAGCAAAGTGAACTAAAATTCTTACATCGAACAACCATATGCATGCATGTCAATTAATTAGCACTCATTACAACTACCCATCACAAACGATTTTGTTCAAATTAAGTACTCATCATTAAGGGAATATAACTTGTGACCAACAGCTTCAGATCATACAGGCAATTATCTACATCGACCCCAGCTGATTCCCCTACACATATATGCCTGGAGGCCAATTAAACAACGCACGGCACCATAGTTGAAAATTGAAAATTCCGGTGATTTTCAGCATGTGTCCTGTAGATGGCCACTCACCTGAAAGAGCAAAAGAACTTAATTTCAAGCTGGAAGCTTAAATATATGAGAAGAAAACCTTCAACATGTATATGAAACAAGGGTAAAAAGGAAAAAAAAAAATTAATAGAACTCGCACCAACCAAGTCCAGACTGATTCTATAATAGAATGTCCCCAACACGGCTTCTTCCTCCTAGTATTGATAACCACCTGTTTATAAATAATCACTGATTAAGAAACAAAATTAGGCCACCCTTTTGAGTCGAAATGAAACCAATCTTCTGTTCTGGTCCTTTAATTTGGATGCCAGCATGCACTTAGTGAACTGGAACAGCAGGAAACAAATTCTATCAAAGTACATCACTTACTTTACCGGGTGATAGTACCCGCGCACTGAAGGAGCGTGGATTGCCTGTAATGTAGTCTTGGTCGAGAGACGATCGATAGCAACTCCTAAAATAATTTAATTTTTGACAGTCCATTTAACAATGAAGGAATATTAGAGAGCATGGAAACTTAAAACGTAAACTAATTAAATAAGCAGCAGTCACGCGTACCTTTATATTGTTACATCCAAGGGACCTAAGGCTATCATCAAACTTATATTTTGCCTGCAGCAAATTAAACAAATAGTGCATTCAAGAAAATTATTACATATAATAACATTTATAAAGATGGCCAAGGCAGGGACATTAAGGCATTAACAGATTGAGATTGCATTACATGTAAGAATGATCTGACAGAAGGCACAATCTCTGGCCTGTAGTCACAAACACAGATGTCAGAAAGGTTGTGCTTCACATTATCTATTCGAACAAGTGCTTCCAAGATTTGCTGATCTTGCCAATCAATCTGAAAAGAGAACCTTAAATCATGATAAAGAGATGATAGAAAGAGAACGTCCAATCGAGAGAAAGAAATGAGGCAAAAAAAAGAGGCAAGAAGAGGGAACAATTAATAATAACAAACCTTGGAAATTAATGAGATCCTCCCTCATGTTTTGAAAAGCATTTTGCACAGAGTAGTTGCTCAAAGGACCATAGCCTTGATCATGAGCTTTACAAAGAAGTTAAGAGAGAAATCGGAATTGCAATTGGTGGGTGGTGTCAGTACACTGGTCCATAATAGAAAGCTTGCGGAGCCAGCAAACAATAAGTGCGAGAGGTTGGCCTCCATTAAACAACATGAGACTGAGAGAATTCACAACCTCCAAATAACTCAAGTACTCGCGTTTGGTACGGAAAAGACGCCTCAAGTCACAGAGTTCAGAGTGAAGACCATCAACAATTTCCATGTATTCTTTACGCTTTGCCTGACCAAGTTCCTCCTCTTCATTGGCTGATGGTATTTGATTGAACTTTGTTGAATCCACGAGAAAATAACGATATGTATGATCAAGAGTGATGGAGTCCTCCAAGCCTGGCTCACTCTTTACCTCATCTTGTCTAAACTCTTCTACCTCATCTCGTCTAAACTCTTCTACCTCATCTCGACTGTCCTTTTTGGGTATCAACCAATAATCATCATGAGCAAGGCAAAGCTGGTGCTTGTCCTCCAAATGCACCATATGGGACTCTTGATCTACAAATGTCTCATCACAGCTGTAACAGAGCGAGTACTTCCATGCCTTATTAAGCCTAAACCGCCTTGTCCCTTCCCAAAGGCTCTTGCATCCAACACCATATCGGTACTTGGCACAGTGCCTCAGGACATCATAGGTTGGTATCCAAAAGAAAGGCCCAGTGCCTTCGGTCTCCCCTGTCGCACTCTCGCACTCTCGCTGACGTAAGGCACCACCCAACAATATTTTTAACCTGGTACTTCCACATAAAAATGTTGCATTTATCTTACTGAACCACACTGTATCCAGCCATTTATCTACTATGCAATACTGGCAATTTTAGATTTAAATTCACAATCAGCAATGGTTTTTCAGCAATAGGAATTTAGTATTTTCTAACTACATGCATCTCACAAAGAAAACGAAAAATATATTTTGCACTTTATGTGCTGACATAATGTGCAGTTAACATAAAACTAGTCAAAAATTTATACCGGCCTCGAGCTTGACCTGATTTCAAGGACGCCAAAGTTCAAGAGCTTGCCAAATTTCAAATGACTCAAATAACAAACAGACCAAAGCAATGTTAGGAACTTTGGATTGGTGCGCTTGAGCCTGACTTACTTGAAACCTAAAAATTTGGCAGAAAGATTTTTCATTGTATATAATTGATACAGAGAATTTCAGGTCCAATAATGGCAGCGTTGCATAAACACAAGTACAAAACTTAACAAGCAACTAAGACCTAGTAACAACACTTGATTAGACAGTTGTAGGGACTAAATAAGGCTTGATATATAAAAGAAGAACATATCTGTCAAGTTCATAAAAAATGAGCAAGCTATCTACAATTTCCTATCCACAACTTGAAAAGGATTTTTATCTCCCACCTTGTATTCTGGGCATCTCATGCAAGCATACAATTTCAGCTGCAATTGAGTAGATTCAACATAATAAGTCTTAGTCGCTTCAAGTTTGCAAGCGCAAATACATAAAAAAACAATGCATGTATAGAGAAGAAAGCACATAAACATTTTTGAAATTAATTTGCATATCCGCAAGAAGGATTCCAAAACAAGTAAAATATATGTCTGACAGTTTACAGCACAAAGCTGGCAGAGCTGGGACTCCAAGCACTGCAATTCATTGACAAGTTCAAGATGGTACAGCTCCCTCTACAGACACAAAATAGCTTAATGGATCAACAACACGAAACAAAGAAATCTATAATTATATGACAAAAGAAAGACAATGTGGAATCTTTGGATCACAAACCTCAAAATGAGATTCCACGCAATTAAGTTTGTCAGGGTCTCTAAAACAGCAATAAGGCTCCCATTGCAGGTGACTGGTACAACCAGGATTAAAATCCACCCCCATTTCTGACAACAGAGAGTCCCGGGGAATGTCAAGTGGCCCATGAATTTGATGTTTGAGCTGGCTTATCTGATGAGTAAGTCTTGTGGCGGTACGACCCTCTTTCATGCACTCTAGGATTTTCTGACGCGAGAAAAGTTCCTGGCTCCTCGATAAAGACACGCGAGAAAATGTCAAGATCAGTGGCAAACACAGCCAGGAACTCCTGCTTATCTGCATCAGAAAGTTCAAAAAGTTTTGTAATGCTCATTATATAAAATATATTATAAAAGAGGAGGATTCAAATGCCTTATGTGCCTCCGTCGTACCTCTATTTAAATTTTAATAACAAAAATTATAAAATGTAAATGTCAAAATAAACCGTTATATGTTATCTCTATTATTTTTTTCTACAAGCACATAAATAACTTCTCAATTATGTTTATATTTGAGTCAGTACGTTGAAAAATCAACGTCTACAAATTATTCATGTTAGTGTATTTAATTTTTTCAAGCTATTGATGCCATTTAAAAACAAAGTCAAATGTCATAATATTTTACATATGCTTAGAGAAAATGATAAAAGCCAGTTCTAAAGTTTTAATTGACATCTGAGATTTAAATTTTAAATTATTAATATTTCAAAAATAAAGGCATAATAGAGGAATAAAAAGCGGAGGCATTTCAATCCTCAATTCCTCATTATAAAAAAGTTACAATAATTATCATGGTATATAGATACTTGTCATGCTTTTGGTCATAGTGCTCCAACCCTGTGCAATATTTTTTTTTTTGAGGAAAAATAAGGATCTAGTCCTTATTTGTTTTATTAATAAAAGGTTTCTAAGGGAAACCTTAGTACATAGTTGAGAAGAAATTCAAGAGTATTGAATTTAACCAAGACATCAAAATGAAATAATAAAAGGAAAAAGGAAAAAGAAAAAAATTAAAAACACTTCTCAGCTAATGACCTCCCAAACCCCTAGTTGAGGAGATTCCACTGTTCCTGTACTTCCAGCACCAAATCATGGACGTTCTTATACTGTTCTCTGAATATCCTGGAGCATCTCTCCCTCCAAACTATAAACATTGCCAATAACAACAATTCCTTTGATTTGTGCTGACCACCTTTGTGCGCAATCCATTTATGTGCCTCCCTCCTTCTAAAGATTACCCTCCAATCATCTATATTTAATCCGAACGTTTCTGAGACAGCGCTGTACAATTCCAGTGAGAAATAGCACTCAGTAAACAGATGACTTACTGATTCACATTGTGATCTACATAACACACACATACTGGACATATTCCATCCTCTCTTCTGCAAGTTTTCCGCTGTTAGAATTTTCTTATGGTAGACAAGCCAACCAAAGATTTTGATTCTGGGCGGAATCTTCAATTTCCATAGCCGGTGCACATATGTAGTAATCATAGGTTCATTCTTTAGCGCAAGATAAGCCGATTTAACAGTGAAGGACCCATTGGGTGTCAGATTCCATATAACATCGTCTTGTTCGGAAAGTTGTTGTTCTTGAGACTCCAATAAATGTACCAAAAGCACTAATTCTCGTTGAAAATCATCGGACGTATCATTATGGAATAAATTCAAGATATCACTTGTTTGACAAACTTGCTGGTACGACCAACAAGGCTCCTTTGCTTCTTTGTATAATTCTGGAAAAACCGTATTTAAAAAACCCTGGCCCCAATTATGATTCCAAAATTGAATTGTAGAACCATCTCCCACTCTTCGTGTCATGAAACATTCACAAAAATTCCTCATCATTTGTAAATTCTGTTGGAAGAACTTACAATCTGGCAATATTAGTTAAAGGCTGATAATATACACCATTATTAGCTTTAGAATTAAGTAGTTAAAACGGGATAAATAAGAACAAATTTTTGTAAATCTCTGACTCGCTTAATACCGCCCGGCAAAAGTTGTACTTGTACCAGATACCATTAACTTTCTCTTTTTCCTACTTGGCTTTAATATTCATGCTCGCCCTGTGGAAACCATTAAACCAAAGTACATCGAATCGAATCGAATCGAATGTCCATCGAACCTACTTCACTCTAACTTGAAAAACGAAGAAAATAATCCATATTTACAGAGCACAAATTAATGAACAAATAAAATCAATACCTGATTGGTGAAGAGAGTCCCAGTAGGCGACGGCCTCCTTTGCTACCGAGGCAGATGTTTCGGGTCGCTTGTAGTTTTCAATTAATTAAAGTAAAAATGGACGAATACCACCCACACTTATCTTCAAGCACTGGTGATGGTGATGGTGATGGCGGATCATCCTCCATCGCTGCTTTCTTTCTTTCTTTCTTTTGATCACAAGTCTCTCGCCGTCTCTAGCTAGCTCTTTCCCAGCTCTTCTCTCTTCCTCTCTCTCTCTCTCTAGATTGTTCCAAGATTAATTAGGATCCAAAAAATCTACAGATCCGATCTGGATAATCTATATCATAAGGTGATGGTTCAGGGTTTGAGATATGAGTGAGGCTATGTTGTTATGCATAGCACGGATGGGGTCCGTGCTACGGCTCAAAATTTGATTTTTTAAAATTCTAACGGTCGATCCAACCGTTCAATGTGATAACCATATGAATATATACTTGCAAACTAAATTTTATATTTTTTCGAATTTTTTTACTATTTTTTTAGATAGGTAAAAAAATCGGTGTTTTCTGAAAATTCTGAACCATCAAAATTCTATCTATCTAAAAAAATAGTAAAAAAATTTAAAAAAATATAAAATTTAGTTTACAAGTACATATTCTATCTATATCATAAGGTGATGGTTCAGGGTTTGAGATAGCCATCGTTGTATACTTGTATTAAGAGTAGAACTAGGGTGCTCCTAAGCTCACCAAGCCCTTCGTGAGCGCGGCTCTAAAACCTATCAAATTGACTTCAAACGACATTTCCAAACCGTTAGATGTTCAATCTATATCAAAATCTACTTGGAGACCAAATTTTACATTTTTTGGAATTTTTTTACTATTTATTAAGATGGTTTGAAAATCGCTGTTTTTATTAAAATTCTGCACCATTGGAAAACAGCGATTTTCAAACCATCTTAATAAATAGTAAAAAAATTCCAAAAAATGTAAAATTTGGTCTCCAAGTAGATTTTGATATAGATTGAACATCTAACGGTTTGAAAATGTCGTTTGAAGTCAATTTGATAGGTTTTAGAGCCGCGCTCACGGAAGGGCTTGGTGAGCTTAGGAGCACCCTAGTTCTACTCCTTGTATTAATTCCTTTTATAGTACGGAGGCCGAAACAAAAGAAATTAAGAGAAAGAAAAAGAAAAGTGGGACCTGCCGCTCTTTATGGTCAAAACCTCCTGAAACTTTTGTTTTGTTACAGCCTGCGCCGCCCTCTGTTGAGACTTGAGAGAGAATGATCCGATTTCTTTTGCTATCTTTTGTGTTGAGAGAGAATGATCCGAATTTTTTTGCATCGGTGTTTTGTGTTGAGAGAGAATGATCCGAATTCTTTTGCATCGGCGTTTTACACTGATATTTTTGCAATAAAATATTAATACTTAGCTATTGGGATTAACTGGGATATATAACATCTGCGAATTATTGATGTTTTTTAATGAAACACTGATGAATTATTTCCAAACTTTAAATGGACATAACCTTACCATAAAAAAAAAATCCTTTAACAAAATAATTGACTGTGTTTGAGAAACAAATAAATTATATTCTACATAAATGGATATGTTACTAAAAATTCTCTTAACTTTGCATAGAACTAAGATATGCACTGAATGGTTGATGATTCATACTAAATTTATGTGAGTATTACTATTCGAAATCAGACTAATTTTGGAAAAACTAAAAATTCCTATTTTTAAAATCAGTATTTGTTGGTTATAATTTTAGAAAATAACATAATGGATGTATGTATTTGCAAATAAATTCTAGTAACTATACTTAGAGTGGGAAAAATGACACTGCGGAGCTGGCTTCGTCACGGAACGACACGACACGCGTGTCAGTTACGTGCCGTGACTCTCGTGTCCCATGTCATGACCATTCGCGTGCCGTGCTTATCTTTTGAAATTTTGGCATGGCACGGCACGTGAAAGATTTAGTCACGGCACGGCACGACACGTAGTCACGCGAGTCACTTGTAATTATGACCATTAGATATTGATTTAATTGTGAATCTTGAATAAACTAACATAAATTATGATTAAATGGTCACGTGAGTCACACGAGTCACGTATGGTCACAGCACGTTTAGGCACGGTGTGACTCACGTGCCGTGACCACCCCTTGACATTTTGGTCACGGCACGGCACGTGAAAAATTAACTTGGTCACGGCACAGCATGGCACGTGAAAAATTAACTTGGCCACGGTACAGCATAGCACGGGACCAAAGTCACGGCACGGCATGGCACGTTTTTTCCCCTCTACCTATACCCATTCATACCATATATATATACATGTCCATCTAATGCGCTAAATTGCAAAAGGTGCCCGTTTTATTTATGATGAAACGAGTAAATTACATACAATAATCTTTACTATAATTAAACTCTTTAAGTTCTATCTCATCGAAAAAGAAAACCCGTGAGAAATCAGATGATCCCAACACTCACGCACACGCTTCACAGATAAAACTAGGAAATAAATCTGTTTTTATTTCTTGAGAATAACAGGAATCTGTTATTCCGATCTCAACTGTTGATCTTCGTTGAGATTCGTGCACGAGAAATTTACTTCTTTGAGATTCACGTTTGTTATTCCCGAATCCTCAGGAGGATGATGGTTCGAATCCATCAAGATCCTTAATAACTAGTAGTTAATTTTTACCAGTACTCGGTGCATGTAGAAGAAACTTGTAACCAGTACCATTAAAATTCGATTTTATCGATGGTCAATTGCAGGGTCTGACTTTATTTATTTATTTACATATTGAGATTAATCTAGTTATTACTTCTAATATGCTTATCTAAAAACTCTGGAAAATCCAGAATATGTAAATTTGAACATCCTTTACGAGTTGTAGAAGTTTCAAAGAGAAACTCAAAACCAGCTGTGATTTATGATTTTATTTGTATTTCTTCCATTTTTACCCCTGGCAGAGGTGTTTAACCTTTTTATTTTATTTTTCTACCTAAACTGTGTGTCTCTACATCAACATTGGTAATGAGTTCAATCCATCTAAACTGTGTGTCTCTATTTTACATGGGTGGTTCCTGCGCCATAGCAAACTTTTTCTAAATATAAACTGTCTTTATAATTTAAAAATATCACTATGAAGGAATGACATTGACATCACTTAATTATCTTGTCAACCTTAAACCAATCATGATAGTTTACAAAGCAATTGAGCTTGCAAATTTGATTAACCCAGAAAACCTGACCCCCTATTGCCAGGATATATATGTAGCTCTGAACCCCGAACCTGCAGAAACAATTCCAACCAAATTGGTACGTACCTCATGATGTCTGAAATGGTGTTAGTGTATAAGAAGGAAAATCTGAAATTTATATTCTATTATACAATAATCTTTCTTAGAACTCAGATTAACTATAGAAGAAAGTAAAAAACAAAGAAATAACAAAGAACATGAAAATTAATCAAGAACATAACTAAAACACGTACATCATATCAAAATTTCTCATGAAAGAACTTAAATCGATAGTTATGTACTATCATTGCATAAATAAATATTGAACTCTAAGTAAATGCTCTTTAATTTACTACAAACAACTGAAATCTAGTACAACACTGAATCTATATCAGTCCCAACAGTTGCATCTATCCTTACTCCATCTTCTACAGGTGTAATCTTCTTAATTTGCGGTCACATGCATATATTATCACTCTTTTCTCCTCCTCATACATTGAAAGTATCAATTTGTAACTACAATAATCCTCAATTTGAATAAATGACTGAGAACTAACAATTAAGCTTGTCCACAAAATAAGCAACGAGAGCTTCCAAGTGTCATCCTCTAGATAGAACTTACTTCTTCTAACAATTCTTCTACACTGTAGCTTGTCTTGTCTAACTAAATAGTCCTTTGCTTCGCTGGATAAAATTTTTCTCTTTTGAGTTTTGTCCCGTTGTTGATTGGTTTAAAATATCCACCATATTTCACTATTATCTTATAACGAGATGCATTTATGCTGAAAAAAAATTACAAAGTAAGGTATTGCAAAACTGATATTAAAAATTACAATATGTTTCAGTTACTTGAATTGTGTTCCAGTTAACAATATGTTGGTCAGGTCACTGATTTTTTTTTTTTATTAAAAAGCCCGTAGGCATATATTAAACACAAAAGTCGTTGAATTACATAAGAAAACAAGGGACTGGAAAGTAATTTAACATAAAATCATCCCTGGAAGGATTTAAAGGCTAAATACCTAAAAAAATAAGTGACTAAGAAGTAAATTTCACTACTAATTGCCAGAATTGAACCTATCATACCATTAAGAGCCTCCTATTCAACTTAGATATCGGTATTTAACACAAAAGCATCACTGTCTAATTCTATATTCGTTTTGAGTCAACTCCTGATCAGGGATACCAGTAAAATTGAACTATAGGCTTTACAATTACTCCACAGTACTTAATTCCTGATCAGGTCACTGGTTGGAGTTTGGGTTCTGAATTTCTGATGCATAAACATTACAATTCATTGCATTCCCAAATGAAAACTACTAAATTTTTGTTTCATTTCCTCTTCTCTTGCTTTTTTTTTTATTCTAATAAAAAGCCCATGGATAATGAAATTATTAATGTCGAAATCTATTTATTTCGATTTTATAATATATTGATAATCTATTTTTACAGCAAATCATACCCACGTAATTATCACTGGATGTCCAAATCCAATTCTTCCCAATTGATCTCAAATTTAACCAAGCGAAAATAATTCACTAATAAAGAAAGCTTGTAGTTCAATAAAATTCTTACCACCGGATTGTTGATTGCAACATATCCACCTTAGTGAACCTAGGATGAAGAGATGGTGATTGTTAATGGCGAAGTTCGAACAAAAGAAAAAAGAAAAAAGAAAAACGATGGAGAACAGGGAAAGAGGCGAAGCAAATAGCAGCAGAAGGTAAGAGGAAGATGGAGAGTCCCAAAGAATTTCAATGGACGTCTCCTTTTGAATTTTGAAGGGTACAATGGTCAATTCAAAATTTTAAATAATTAAATAAGAGAAAAAAATAAGTAAAAGGATATAAAACAAATAAAGTTAATTTTTGAAGGGATATTAGCTATTACGGTGATTTCATGGAGATATTGGCTATTTCAAAAGTGGGCATACCGGAAATTTTCCCTAAATTTTAGTACCTACACCATTCATACCATACCCGTCCATCTAATTAATGCACTAGATTTTTTTTTTTTGGTTAGAAAAAAGGTAGAAGGTGTCGTTTCATTTATCATGAAATTAATCAATCACATAAAATCATCTTTACTTAAGCTCCCAAGTTCTATATATCCCTTTGAAAAAGAAAACTCGTAAGAAATGAGATGAACTCAACACTCACGCATCCGCTTAATTCACAAATAGAACATTCAAAGTCTGCTACAACTTTATCAGAGAATCAGTACAAAAGTTAATTGGTACATGTCACATTGTCAACAATCAACATATCCAGTTTGCATCCTTAAATCTTTTCCCTACAAAACTCAATCCCACAACTTATATATACTAGATACCAGAAATTAAGTCAGAAACAAAACAATGGTACCAACAAATTATATATCTCACAATCGTGATAAATGCACAAGTAAATATATTTTTTATTTAATCAGAAAGTTTTTTTATCATCGGCACATTTTATCTTAAGTAATTTATAACTCGGATAAATTTAGAGAATGAAATACGTGACACACTGTGCGTGACGTGACTAATTTTTTTTTTTCACGTGACTAATTTAGAGAAGGAAATACGCGACCAAAATGGTACCGGATGGTCACGTCACGTGATATGACGTGACGTAAATTAGTCACGTCAAACTTTTTTTTTTATATTTTAATTTAAATTGTTGAAAATTCAGAAAAAAAATATCAAAAAAATATGAAAAATGGTAAAAATTTAAACTAAGTAAATAATGTTGCAAAGTTTTTGTTTTTAGAAAAGGTTGTTGGGCATCTGACATTACTTTAAAAATTCAAATTGCAAATATTTATTGGACTAAATTAGAGAAAATAAAAACCGATACATGAGTACCAGTATCACTGAACTTACACTAAAAGAGAAACCTAGATACTCTATGCGTACCAAAAAAGTTAAAAATTAACTAGAAAAGACCGTATACTTAACAAAAAAAAGCTACATACTCTATGTTTCATACTGTGACGTGACGTGACGTGACGTGACGTGTAATTTTCACTCGAATGCGGTTTCGTCACGCGACACGTGAGTCACATCACGTGATCGACGCACGTGACTTGACATGACATAACGTGACCTTCTCCATATATATATATATATATATATATATATATATATATATATATATATATTATGTTGCTTCGACTTTGTTGACATGCGTGTGGCTGGTCTCTGTTTTCACGATTAATTTTCCCTTACGTTTTACTTTCTTCATTTAGAATTGTCATGTGAACACGTCCTGGGCTTATTTTCCCGAAATTTTTATTTATACCATTTTACAAAAATCAATTAATTAAATAACCACTGTTTTCTGACAATTTTATTTCTAGCACGGCCGCAGAATGCCGGAGCAGACCCATATGGGAGGGACCGCAGAATGCCAGAGCGGACCCTCATATGGGTCCGCAGAATGCCGGAGCGGCCCCTAGCCTATATAAGGGGCCGCTGGGTTCCGATTTCATATCAATTCATTTCAAGTTTCAATCCCTTCGATCGCGGGTAAGTTTTCTTCTTCTTCTCTAGTTTTAATTTTTAGTGTAGAGTAGTAATTAGGTTTAGGTTTAGAGTTTAGGATTAGGATTTAGGTTTAGAGTTTAGATTTAGCATTTAGAATTAGATATTAATTTAGAATTTAGAATTAGAATTGTACCCAAATTTAATTAAGATTGTACCCAAATTTAATTCGAATTGTACCCAAATTTAATCCGGACTGTACCCAAATTTAATTAGAATTGTACCCAAATTTAATTAGAATTGTACCCAAATTTAATTAGAATTGTACCCAAATTTAATTAGAATTGTACCCAAATTTAATTAGATTGTACCCAAATTTAATTAGAATTGTACCCAAATTTAATTAGAATTGTACCCAAATTTAATCCGGACTGTACCCAAATTTAATTAGAATTGTACCCAAATTTAATTAGAATGTACCCAAATTTAATTAGAATTGTACCCAAATTTAATTAGAATTGTACCCAAATTTAATTAGAATTGTACCCAAATTTAATCCGGACTGTACCCAAATTTAATTAGAATTGTACCCAAATTTAATTCGGACTTTTACCAAACTCTCATATTTGACCAAAAATTATCCAATACAGCATGGCATCCAGTAGAGATAGACCATCCTCCAGTAGGGGTACACAGCATGGCCCTACAGCCACGCCATACGAGATGTCTCAGTACATCGAGACAGCATTGGCGGATGTTCCGGGTATCCGGAGTCGCACCGACAGGGTCAGCGACTTCTTGTGGTACCCGAATGCGGAGCATCGGATATTAGAGGCTGCCACTGGGGTAAGTAAATTTGTCATATTTATAAATTTGTCATCTCGAATTTTTGATGAATGAACTTGATCTGATTATTTACTTAAATGCAAGGTTTGGATGCGGTTACGATTCGTCACAACCGCACTCATCTACGGTACCAGCCGGCGTACGGGGGGGTTTTACGCTCGATGGGATTGTACCAGATATCCCAGATGGCTGAGGCGAATGCTGACGAGGGTTTATCTTCTGGCCTCGTTGAGCGATGGCGTCCCGAGACGCACAGCTTTCATCTCTCCCATGCTGAGATGACAGTCACCCTACAGGACGTCAGTTGCCTGTGGGGTATGACCATTATTGGGGAGCCGGTCACGGGCGTCAAGTACGGAGACTTCCGGGCATTGTGCTCGGAGCTGTTGGGGATCTCGCACAAGGATCTCCAGAAAGAGAAGAAGAGAGGTGAGAAGACCGTGGTCTCGCCCAGCTGCATCAGCTTGGCAAAGCTGCGGGCGAGATTCAAGGATTTTCTGAATCGACCAGATCAGGTATTTGCTTGTACAAGATTTAATTTAAATAGTATTATATTTATTTTCTTGTAAGTAATGTTCTAATTTAAATCTATAACAGGTGTTTATTGACCGATACCTGCCCGCCTATATTTTGGAGATGATGATCACCTGTCGGTTGTTTCCGGATTCGCATGAGATCAGGTGCGGCTGTGTTACCTCGAGCTTCTGCGTGACCTGTCCACTGCGGGCAGGTTCAACTGGGGAGGTGCCACGCTGGCATGCCTATATAGGTAAGAAACACCTTCTTATAAATATTTTCAAATAGTATACATCGTAGTGTAGTAACACTGACTTTGTAAATTGTAAAGGGGTCTTAACACAGCCTGCTTGAAGAAGAACAAGACCTTCATTGGACCGTGCATGTTACTACAGCACTGGTCCTACGCACATCTGATTGTTGGCCGTCCAGTCCTGGCCAGCAAGACAGATGTGCCGGAGTGGGGCAAGCCCGAGCCGGACAACTGCCCTGCATTTGCCGCCAAGTACTGCTATCCCAAGATTTGGGTGGGTGCAGGGCATGGCGCGTCTCTCGGCATCACATTCTGGAGACAGGAGATCGAGCATCTCAGAGATGATTCCGAGTTTGTGACTTGGGAGCCCTACAGAGATTATGTAAGTTTACTTTTATTTTTATTTTTATTTAAATTTTTTCCAGTTCGAATTGATATATGATATTAAATCTATACTTCCAGGTCGAGGTGGATGGCGCACATCGGTCATATCTTGAGATATTGCCGGAGCGATGTCGTCAGCAGGAGCTTTTCTGGCGTGCAGAGGTGCCGCTCATATGTTTTCAGGTACCGTAATTTCTTTATGCTAGTTATTTACACAAGCGACTTAATTTAATAAAAACAGTCTAACGTATTAAAATATATAGATCATCGAGCACCATTACCCCGGACGGGTCATGAGACAGTTCGGGATGCGCCAGCTTGCTCCGCCCCCGGCATCGATCAGCGAGGAGGTCTGGCGAGGGCTGCACCATCCCAGGGAGACCACTACAGGCAAGGACTGGGGGATTGCCCGTGCCGATTACGTGTTCGAGGCAGGAGCTGCAGATCCCCCATTGGCCGAGCCCGACCGTCAGATGGATGTCGCGCCAGTGTAAGAAATTTTATTAATTCAAAACTTCAACTATAGCTTTTTGATTGGAATATCTAACATTTGTTGTAATTCGTACAGACCTTACAGAGATTGGTACCAGGATCACGGTGCGTACACCATATTTATTGAGGGATACATCGCCGACAACCCGCATGAGCGGGTACCGAAGCCGAGGGATCGTAGAGGACGGATACACGGTATTATCCCCACCGGCGCACCTCTCGCAGCCACGGTATTTTTGATTTGAAATTTCAAATTCAAAACTATTAATATTTACAATTGTACAACTTCTTCATAAATTTTTCAATTTTCAGGCATTATATCTTGTTAAGAGTTGCGTCATAGGGGCTACGATGGCCGTCACCAGGGGATGGAAGAGGCTCGGGAAGGTCATCCTCAAGCACAACGTACCCGCGGTGTGCCAGTGTGGGTACAGGGCGCGCCTCGACTCTCTACTGAGGTGCGCTGGCTTGGGAGGTGGTGATGCGGTCGACGACATATCTGACGAGCCCGATGTCTATGTCCCCTACACTGGTGATGAGGACGTGTTTGCACCCGTCCATGATGCTGAGACGGTCGGTCAGGCGTTCGACCGAGGTGCCGAGTTGATGCGCCGAGCCGCATATGAGGCCATGGGATCCCAGTCTAGGATGCCTGCCGAGGTATAATTTAAATTAAAATACGTAACTGTGATTTTTTTCTTATTCAATACATTATCTAATTTGTAAGTTACTACAGGGTGGACACGAGGAGGACCTGGGCTTCGATATCTCCGCTGATTATGGCACAGAGGGAGATGGACTGTATTCCCCGGGTTACAGTCCCACTCAGACTGCACCTCCTGCCTATCAGCCAGGGTATGTTCAGACAGAGCCCATCCCGCCGTTCCCTGGCCAGTCCTCACCGCAGGTACCTCACCCTTCCCTCCACGATGACCCCATTGCCAGACAGGCGTTTTTATTCACGCAGCCTGAGTCTGGACAGACCACAGTTTTTGGTCCTGGGGTCCAGCAGACATCCGAGATTGAGGACATTCGCCAGGAGCCGGTTCAGTCTACGGATGTCCAGGCAGACGACTTTGCATCCTCCGTAGATACTGACGAGACGCCACTCTGCTGGCGGGGTCGGGGGTTTAGGAAGAAGAAGGCGAGGACGGTGTTTAGTCCAGAGCCGTAGATTTTCATTTGTTGTACTGTTAGATGTTTTGTTAGATTCTTATTTGTAGTATTGGTAGATGTTTTGTCAGATACTTATTTATTTCGTTGATTAGTTTCTTGTTTGTTTGATTTTGTTGTTATTTATTTATTTTGTTGATTTCATTATCTCAGAGTACACAAAAGAATTTCAAAGAAACCACATATCTAAAATATCTAAAATATTTCAAACCAACGACATATCTAAAATACGATACGACCAAAAATCAATTTAAACTCCATTCGAAACTAAATAAATAACCCTTAACAAATTACAATTTCGTATTTCTAAAATAAAAAAATAAAGGGTCCGCTCCGGCATTCTGCGGCCCCAGGGGCCGCTCCGGCATTCTGCGGACCCATATGAGGGTCCGCTCTGGCATTCTGCGGTCCCCCCCATATGGATCCGCTCCGGCATTCTGCGGCCGTGCTAGAAATAAAATTATCAGAAAACCGTGATTATTTAATTAATTGATTTTTGTAAAATGGTATAAATAAAAATTTCGGCTTATTTTCACTTTTCATTGACTCATTATTCATTCTTTATATAATCTTCCATTGATTGAAATGGTGTCCTCTCCCGCTTGGCCTTAGTTTACTGATACAATGATATCCCATAATCCAATGATTTAACATATATACGAGTAGAACTAGGGTGCTCTCGAGTTCACCGAGCCCTTGGTGAACTCAAGTCCAAAACTCATCGGATCGGCTTCAAACGACGAATCTAACCATTGAAACCCGTCTACCTTATGAGTGATGCGTCTACATGCAAAAATTTTAAATTTTGAAATTAATTTTGCATAGAGTCAAGTGGTCAAAATTAGAAGGTTAATAAATTAATTTTAATGCATTCATTTTTTGACGTTTTTTGACCACTTGACTCTATGCAAAATTAATTTCAAAATTTAAATTTTTTGCATGTAGACGCATCACTCGTAAGGTAGACGGGTTTCAACGGTCGGATTCGTCGTTTGAAGCCGATCTGATGAGTTTTGGACTTGAGTTCACCAATGGCTTGGTGAACTCGAGAGCACCCTAGTTCTACTCTATATATACTCCTTGTTTACCGATATTCGACTATGTGTATATACAAAGGGGCGGACCCACATGGTCCCATGGGGGGCAGCTCTGGATTTTGAGTTTTGGTGGAGATTTATCGGTTCCGATCGATTTTGTTTCTCTCTGAAAAAATTTTTGCCTCCTTCTGGATGTTTGATTTGTAATTCGGTTAAACTTAGAGTTAAAATTGAAATAAATTTGTTGATTTTGATTAGTAATTAAAATTGTAAGTTAGAGCATCAAGAATTACAAATCAAAGCATTGAAAAGTATAAGTTAAAATATTTTTTTTTTATCGAATGCCCAATTAGTTAATGGATTTACACCCGATAAGCTATTTAAATCCGATTCAAAATTTTTTTGCCCCCCCTGACGAAAATCCTGAATCTGCCCCTGTATATATTGGTGTACATGAGACTGTAAAGGTTGAAAGAATATATTGAAACTAAATTAATTAAGTTATTTAGGCAGTGATTAATTATAGAGTTGCTTCATATAAATTAAAAAAAAAAATTGTTTCGTCAAACATACAAGTACGGTTTTGGTGTAGATTTTTCAAGTTACTCCGCAGATGGATCCACTGTGCATTTGGTTAAATAGAGAATAGAGTATACTGTGATTTTAAGAAGCGCTTCATGTTGGGTCATTAATTGTACAGGTTTATGCCAATTGTCATAGAACGAAAACAATCGTTAAGTGCGATTTCATAATAACTTTCTGCTTATCCAAAAAATAATAAACAAATATAATTCTCTTGATCAATGTTGTTAGTTCGAATCACAGATTTCAAAAGAAACAAATATTAAAGACATAAAAATACCACTAAATATTGAACAATCATATATACATATTAATAAAAACTGATCTTAACATAATATCTTTGTAATTTTTTTATTTGAACAAATAATAGCTAGAGAAATAAGAAAAAAAAAATGACACCAACAAAGACACTACTTATTCAAATGAAGGCATGACCTTCATTTTTCCTCAAATAAAATTGTCTCCTTTGTGTTTTGGGTTTATCAATTTTTTTTTACCACGACAGTCTTTAATTAGTTATTGAACTATTATCTGAAGATTCTATTGCAGAATCATTAGAGGGTTAATCCTCATTTTGTAAATCATCAACTTGTAATTACATAATATAAGTTCATTTTTGTTGATTTTTTCTCTGAATTCTAATTTGAAAATTAAAAAAATTATATAAAATCATAATTATAATTACTAGAAATATTATTTTATTAATTATATTTGTAAAATAAACACATACGTATTTGCTATCTTATTAACTAATTTTCAATATATAGCAAGTGACATATAATTTATAGATATTTTAAATAAAAACCGAGTAACACATGCATGACAAATCATGCATAATGTATGTGTGGACTCGCTAATAAATTTTAGTAATTAGACCCACTCATACCATGCACGTGCACCCAATGCACAACACAAGTCACTCTATTTTATTTAAGTTTGGGCCCTAACAAAAAAAGTTCATTGTAAGATTAGTGTCGTAATCCAAACATACGTTAGAGTCTGAATCTTTTCTAATTCTCCCGAGTTTCCAACTCGATTCATACTTCGGCTTGCTATTTCTTGGCAGGACGAATTCAGTCCAGTCCACCCTCCATACAGCATCGTCGTCCGAGATAGAACGTATCAAGCCCAATTTGATTTCAGAGCCTATAACTTTTGTTCAGAAAAAAGAAAACGAAAACAAAGATGAGAGAAAATTCAATTGGAGTTGCGTTCAAAAATCTAACTTGAAAAACACACGTGCGAGGATTGATTTTCCGCTTTTCGGGCAACAAAAGTTGTGTTGTGTTTCCAAAATCACGGGATCGATACAAGTAGAATCAGAAATCAGGTCATTTTCAATTCATATGCGTAGCTATTAGATAATTACTTTTTTTAATAGTAACTGAGATTTTCATCTTCTTTTTTATATAACATAATTGAAACAGAGGTTTAATTTTGTTCCACATTGGTTACTTACGTAGGAGTAGGTGCTAGATACTTAAATTTACTAGACACAATTATATTTACATTTGGTGTCTATGTGTAATATCTGTAAAATTGTTTTTTCTTAAAATTCAAAAACAAAAAAATGGAAAACATTGGGTACATCTTGTATTGTCATCGTAGCCAGGAACGGACACAGGATTTCTACTGGGGAGCAGAAATTGGATTCAACTAGCTTATCGGGTTCAAACTCATTAGCTAATCAGATACTATATAAAAAACAATCAACATAATAATTTAGCTACCATAGATTTTGAGCATGTAAATTCTAGAATTAATGTATTAAGTTAGTCTGGTAGCAATATTTCATTTACAATTTGTTCTTCTTAAATTAATTAGTTAGATAGGAAGTGAAGCTAATAATTCTGAAAATTTTCATATAACGAATCATGTTTTAACTTGGTATATACTTCATACTATATCACGAATCATATAGATCAGTCATATAGATCAGTACTTGTACACTTTGACCCAAAAAATTTGTATAGTTTCTACATGATTTTATCCCAAGACTCGTTAGCTTTAAGTAAAAAGTTTCTTAAAGCCCGGCTCATAACTCATTAGAAAAATGGAAGTTGCTTTCCAGCTGGCTTTCTTTCTCTTTCATTTCTTCAATTCTTCTCCACCCGTTGTAATGATTCAGAGAGGGGCAATGTCATTTTTAGGGGGGAACTAGAATCAGACCCGTTTTTCCTACTAAATTTCAAAATCCAGGGGGGCACCCCCTGGACCAACGTGGGTCCGCCCCCCTGCTCATAGCTTCGTAGGTGTTATACCGTTTATGTGGAAATGGGGCCCATTGAAATGAATGGGGGCTGTCTGATGGACATCATACTAAATTAGGTTCGACATCATTTCATCCGCATTAAAGTTTGTGCAAATAATTTTGTAATTTGTGCAGATCAAGTTTACACGAGTTAACATGTGGATTGAACGATTCCGATTAGATATCAGGCCGAATTTAATTTGATATCCATTTACACCGTTGCCAATTCTGTGGAAATGATAGAATTATAAGGGGCACTGTATCAACATTTAGAAGGTATAGATCAACTAGTATCTGAGAGGTTGGGTTATATATATTAAGTAGTAATGAGATCTTACTTGCTATTAATATATGAATAAGATAAAGATTCAAAGATTTTGTAGAAGATATGCTTAGCTAATCGTACAACAGTCGCGATCAACGCAATTGTGATTTTGTCTGGTACCGTTTTGTTGTTTTAAAAAAATTGTATTCCATAGACGAGTCGTTAGCAGGAGGCGGATTCACAATTAAAAACAGTTTCTACATAATAAAAAAAATATTTTTTAATTAATCCACACCTATTAAATTATTATTTTTTTTTCAAAATTTATGAGGCAGTTGCGAATTTGTATCGTCTGCATTAACTCAAATGAATCGGACCATCTAATTCATATTGGCACAAATATTCAAGGAGCCCCATGCATTTCATCTTGAACTGAATCAGTCAGGATTCTGATCGGACAATCGAGATGCCAAGTAAGAGGTTGCGAGCTTTATTTCTAGTCGATCGTTTATCTCTCGATCTAAAAACAGAATTTGCATTAGTATATGTTGTTTGTCATGCTGGTTAAATTGGCTTCTGTAAAATTAGGTGGAACCATTCAATATAAAATAAACGAAAATAAAGATGTGAGAAAATTCGTTCATTTAATCAAAAGTCACTACTACAGAAATTGTCATTGTACACGGCACATTGTATACGGATTTGACAATTTTATACAAAAACCGTGTGCTATTGTAATTTTTTGGAAGCCCGAAATATCTGTGGGATCTATTACACGGATATTTATTAAAGAATCAGTGAAGAAAGCCTTGAGAGAGCTACACGGACGTTTATCAGGAATTGTAAACGGATTATTGTTTAACTAACAGTGTAGATAGCCATGAGAGAGCTACACGGGTATTTATGGTGAGAACCGTGTAGAAATATGTAAATTACACACGGATTTTTGTTTAAATAACAGTGTAGAAACCTTTGACAGAGCTACACGGCTGTTCACATAATAATCCGTGGAGAAAGGTTATTGTAGGGTTTTGATTATCGATACACGGTTTTGCCAATTTTATACACTGCACATTGTACACGGTTTTGTTAAGTATAAATCCGTTTAGAAAAGTGTAGGATTTTGGTATAAAAGGCCTTCTCCTTCCCCCGCCGTATAAAAGGCCTTCTCCTTCCAGCGCCGTTTTGATCAAGTAATTCAACAAACGGAATTCATAGGTAAATTGTAGGTTCTCCTGTATAACCTTAGGAAGAGAGAAAGACCGGTCACTTTACATATCGCTTTTGATCAACTTTGATAATCATTTCACGGTTAATAATTGAAATTTTGATTTAGGTTTATCAATTATGTCAGATCGCTTATCTATCAAGATAAGTCGCTATCTTTGGAGCTCATCTATCAAGACGAGCGATGTGATATAATTGATAATCTACATCTGGACTTCACTTCTGGCATGAATATCTCCTTCATCTCTGGCATGTATTTTCCGTTTCTTCCTCTAATTTTCTGTTACTTATTGTTGCTTACTTACTCATCATTTTTTTTTTATTTACAGATTGTGATGAACTTTCCGATGGACAGCATGTGATGAATTTCATTTTCTTTTTATTTTCACTATATTTTATTTGACACTTGACAAGAACATGTTTTTTCTTGGTTAGGTTCCAAAGAAATGGGTAAAACTAACTTTCAATAATAAAACATGTTCTTTAAATTAAATCATGTTTTGATCACTTGTTTTTGGCGGTGTATAAATGGCATGTGGCAGTGCATTGTTGTTTAATTTCTTACACAAACCCCCTTTGAATAAGATGTGGTTTGCGAAAGAATTTAAACAACAACGTAAGAACACTGCCACATGTCCATTTATGCATCGCCAAAAACAAGGGACTAAAACATAATTTAATTTTCAGAAAATGTTTTGTTAGGTGAAAGTTAGTCTGCCTCATTTCTTTGGAACCTAACCAGGATAAAGCATGCTCTTGTAAGGTGTTAAATAAAATATGAATTTATGCATATTAGTAATGTTTTATTAGTGAATTTAGTAATGTTCTTGTAATGTTTTATTAGTGAATTTAGTAATTTTTGTGAATTATAGTAATGTTCTTGTAAGCATTTTCTTGTAATGTTTTATTAGTGAATTTAGTAATTTTTGTCCTGTAATAGTAAATAAGGAGTTGAATTTATGAATTTTGTAATGCTAAATATGAATTTATGAATTTTGTAATGCTAAGTATAATTTTTGTGCTGTAATTGGAAAACTGGATGACAAAATTATCTGAAAAACTGGAGGGTAATCTCAATACTGAACAGATCTGGCTAGCAAAACTGGAGGCTAGCCCAGAAAAAAAAAATCTAAAAAAATATATAGGGCAATCATACACGGATATTTACCTAAAAACCGTGTACAAACGGTAATTGTAGAAATATGCGAAATTCACACGGCTGTTTGTTTAAACAGCAGTGTAGAAATCTTTGACAGAGCTACACGGCTGTTTACATAATAATCCGTGGAGAAAGTTATTCTAGGGTTTTGATTATCGATACACGGTTTTGCCAATTTTATACACTGCATATTGTACACGGTTTTATTAAGTATAAATCCGTGTAGAAAAAAGTGTAGGGTTTTGGTATAAAATGCCTTCTCCTTCCAGCGCCGTTTTGATCAATTAATAATCTCTCTCTCTCTATACGAATTGGTCTGATTTCTGCGCACAAGGAGCCCGGATCTGAGATCTTTGAAGTTAATTTGTATTTCTCCTCTCTATCTTGCTAAGGTTAGTCGTGTATATATTTATCTTTTCTTACTCTAATTTTCTGTTACTTGTTATTGCTTATTTAGGTCAATTAGTAATTAATGCATGCATGCTTGATTTGTTGAGATAATGTAAATAATTAGTATATTAAATAGAGTGATGCATGTATAATTGTGCTTTTTTCTAATAATAGAGTAATGCATGTATAATCAACTAATGCATGTATAATAGAGTAATGCATGTATAATTGTTAGTTTAGTGATGATTAGCTTGATAATTGTGCTTGTTTAGTAATGCATGTACAATAGAGTGATGCATGTATAATTGTGCTTGTTTCTAATAATAGAGTAATGCATGTATAATCAACTAATGCATGTATAATACTGGACTGCATGTATAATAGTTATTTTAGTGATTATTTTACTAATGCATGTATAATTGTGCTTGTTTCTAATAATGTTGTTTTTTGTAGAACCATGTCACATTCAGGTGAGCAACGATGGCTCTTCGCTTTTGGTGCCAGTAGCCAGGGTTTACAGAGGGTAATATGAAGATATACATGTTTTAATAAAGAAAGAGTTGAGTAAAAAGTTGGATGAAGGACCTTGTAAAAAAAGGGAAGAGGTGAGATGAAGGACCTTCAGAGCCGGATGAAGAGCCGGATGAAGAGTCGGACACAATCTTGTCAGTCTGACAAGATTGTGTCCGACTCTTCATCCGGCTCTGAAGGTCCTTCATCTCACCTCTTCCCTTTTTTTTAGAAGGTCCTTCATCCAACATTTTACTCAACTCTTTCTTTATTAAAACATGTATATCTTCATATATATTACCCTCTGTAAACCCTGGCTACTGGCACCAAAAGCGAATCTTAAGTTTATATATGAAATCACTATGGGATCGAGTCTCAGGAAGAAGGATATGTCTACCCAGTATGGATTTGTGTAATATATGCTCAATATGGATTTGTATAATGTTTCAATTTAAATTTTGTAATACTCAATATGGATTTGTATAATTTAGTGTACATGAATTTTTAGTTTACCCTTATTAATTGACCGGTTTGTATGCCATCCACCTATTTTGTGTTTCAAATATAAAGCATGTTCTTGTAATTAAATAAAATATAGAGAATTTAGTAATTTTTTGTGCTGTAATTGTAAATAAGGAGATGAATTTATGAATTTTGTAATTGCTGAACATGGATTTGTAATGCTAACTATGAATTTTGTAATGCTAAGTATAATTTTTGTGCTGTAATTGGAAAATTGGATGTCAAATTATCTGAAAAACTGAGGGTAAACTCAATATTGAATTTTGTAGCAAACTGGCTAGCAAAACTGGAGGCTAGCCCAGAAAAAAATTGTTAATTGAAAAATATATAGGATAACATACACGGATATTAAACATAAAACCGTGTCCAAATAGTAATTGTCACGGATATTAGTTGAATATCCGTGTACGAAATAGCTACAAGGAATTTTTTTTTTAAAATCTGTGTAGAAAAAGACTAGCCCATAAAAAAAAAAAAAACCCAAAAAATATATAGGACACGAAAACTTTAATTCTATTCACCAATGAACTATAAATTTCCATAATAATTTTTAGCATCCCTAAACAATGGGATTTGCTGCCCGAATTTGCAAAATTAAAAGATAACCTAAACGAAATTAGCTACCATTATACACGGTTCTTAAGTACAAATAGCCGTGTATGATTTGTTAGAGAGCTACACGGATTTCTTAACGAAAGATCCGTGTCAAAAGTAAATGTATACGGTTGTTTCTTAAAAATCCGTGTAGAAACGCATTCTCCTATGGGACATAACCCGGATTTTTATAAATTTTCATATAAGAGGCTAGCATTATAAACACGGTTCTTAAATACAAATAGCCGTGTATGATTTGTGAGAGAGCTACACGGATTTCATAACGTAAGATCCGTGTAGAAAAGTCTTTGTAGGATTTTGGTATAAAAGGCCTTCTCCTTCCAGCGCCGTTTTTTTTTATCAAGTAATTAATACTGTCTCTCTCTCTGTATTGAATGCGCTGATCCGATTTCTGCAAAGGCCAGCAGCTGGTATTATCTGAGATCTTTGAAGTTTGTATTTTCTCCTCTCTATCTTTCTAAGGTTAGTGTATATATATATATATATTTTCCTTTTCTTCCTCTATTTTTATGTTACTTATTTGTACTTATTTAGATCGATCATGTGTAAGTAGTGTATTGTTGTCCAATAACCGACCCCTACTGATGCTTTTAGGTCCTTGCCCGTCTAAAATTAATCCAATAGGGATTAATTTTGGATAGTCCCCGTTTTGGGACTGCTCTTTGAATATTGGGTCTCATTTAGGATGTGAACACATATTAGCGGGATTTAATTAGTAATTGAGGAAAGTTCGACGGTATTTTCCCTTAAGGCTCCTACGAGTATGTGGTTTTTACGCATACTTGGGGAGTTAAGGGGAAATACTGCCGAATTTTTCTCAAATACTAATTAAATCTCGCTAATATGTGTTCACATATGGGACCTAATATTCAAAGAGTGGGTTAGGATTGTAAACCGGCCCTTTGTAAGCCTAGAATTTGGTACCAATTTACATGTTGACCATGATTAATTGAAATCATTTTTTTAATTTAATTTACAGATGGATCGAAGTTGGATGTATGAATTGCGACGTGATAGTGAAGAATATTTGGGTCGCGTTGATGAGTTCATAAAATTCGCTGAGAGGTATAGAGTGAAGATGAAGGAAGCCGGCATTTTGTGTCCTTGTAGAGATTGTAAAATTTTTTTAAGATTTGGGGACTCCGAAGAAATTAGAGCTCATCTGATTTGTCGTGGATTTAAGAAAAGATATACATGTTGGTTCATGCATGGTGAGGAATTTAGGGAAAGTAGTTGTACCAATAAGAATTCTAACCGTTGTGAAGAGAGCGATGAGAATGTAGAAAATTTGGATAATTTTGAACTTGATTTCAGCGATGATGATTTGAATGACGAAAATTTTGATAATGTTGAACTTGATCGCAACGACGATGATGAGCTGCAAACGGAAATCGATGAAAATGTAGTACACGAGTATATTGATAATCTGGAGGACATGTTACATGATGTGGAAGATGAAATTACTGATAAAAATTATGATAAATTTCAATATTTGTCTAATGAATCCAAAAAGCCGTTGTATCCCGGGTGTACCAAATTTACGAAACTGTCAGCTGTGTTGAAATTATTTAACCTGAAAGCAGAAAATGGTTGGAGCGATAAGAGTTTCACGTCCTTATTAAAGCTTTTAGGAGAAATGCTCCCAGATAACAACGAGTTACCCCGTACAATATATCAGGCGAAAAAATTGATATGTCCAGTGGGTTTGAAGATCGAAAGAATACATGCATGTCCGAATGACTGTGTATTGTACCGTAATAAGTACGAGGCCATGCATGTTTGTCCTAAGTGCGGTGTTTCTAGGTATAAACGTAAGGACCAGGGCACTACTGATTGTGACGACGGCAAAAAGGGCCGGTTTCCGGCCAAGGTGTTGTGGTATTTGCAGATAATACCGAGATTTAAACGGTTATTTGCAAATCCCAAAGATGCGAAGTTATTGCGTTGGCATGAAGAAGGGCGCAAAAAGGACGGTAAACTAAGACACCCGGCTGATTCTCCTCAGTGGAGAAATTTTGATAGACATTTCAAAGATTTTAGTTCCGAGGTAAGAAACCTCAAGATTGTGGTGAGCACAGATGGAATGAGTCCGTTTGGAAGCATGAGCAGTCGGCACAGTACTTGGCCAGTTCTATTAGCCATCTACAATCTTCCTCCTTGGTTGTGCATGAAACGCAGGTATATAATGATGTCATTACTAATCCAAGGACCCAGACAACCCGGAAATGACATAGATGTATATCTCGCACCATTAATCGAGGACCTCCAAAAATTATGGCGTGATGGCGTCTCGGTGTGGGATGCGTACATGAAAGAGACCTTTAACTTGCGGGCCATGGTGTTTTGCACCGTAAATGATTTCCCCGCGTACGGGAACTTGTCGGGTTACACTTGTAAAGGAGCAAAAGCGTGCCCTATTTGTGAAGATGATACGCAGGTGCTGAGGTTGAAGAACTGTCAAAAGAATGTATTTATGGGGCACCGTAGGTTTCTTCCAATTAATCACCCATATCGTAAGAAGAAGAAGGCATTCAACGGGAAAGTTGAGCTTGGAGTGGCCCGTCGTCCATTAGATGGGAAGGGTGTCTTCGAGCGTGTTAAAGACCTTGATGTTGTGTTTGGAAAGTGTGCCACAAAACCGCCGAAGAATATTTGGAAAAAGAAGTCCATATTTTGGGCCCTACCTTACTGGGAATATTTAGAAGTGAGACATTGCATAGATGTCATGCATGTTGAAAAAAATGTCTGCGACAGTTTGACTGGTTTATTATTGAACATTCCGGGGAAGACTAGATGGTATCAAAGTTCGAAAAGACATGGTAGAAATGGGAATACGACCCGAGCTTGCACCGCAGGAGAAAGGGAAGCGCACATACCTACCCCCCGCAATGTGCACGATGTCGAAGAAAGAGAAAACAAGCTTTTGTGAATGCCTCCGTAGTATTAAGGTCCCATCAGGGTATTCTTCGAATATTAAGAAGCTGGTGTCGATGAAGGACCTGAAACTGGTCGGTCTGAAATCTCACGACTGTCATGTTTTATTGACACATATGATTCCTGTTGCAATTCGGGGGGTTTTACCAAAGCCCGTTCGTCAAACCATTACGAAGCTTTGTTTTTTCTTCAATACAATAAATTCCAAAGTGATAGACCCTCTAATACTGGACTCTTTGGAGGTGGAAGTCGTCGCTACTCTTTGCCAACTTGAGATGTATTTTCCGCCATCTTTTTTCGATGTTATGGTTCACCTTGTTGTTCATCTAGTGAGAGAAATCAAGATCTGTGGTCCTGTGTTCATGCGGTATATGTATCCATTCGAGAGATACATGGGAATTTTGAAAAAATACGTAAGGAACCGACATCGACCCGAAGGTAGCATTGTAGAAGGATATTCCACAGAAGAGGTGATTGATTTTTGCACCAACTACATGACCGGTGTCTGTCCTATTGGCGTTCCAAAGTCTCGATATGAGGGAAGGCTCCAGGGAGTCGGGACAATTGGGTTGAAAGCCGTAGTTGCTGATAGAGATGAACTACAGAAGGCGCATTTTTTGGTACTACAGCACATGACAGATGTTGCTCCCTATATAGATGAGCACATGACAATCCTTCAACAAGAGTACTACACGAGAAGTCAGAAGTGGCTTACCAACGAGCATAATCGTTCATTTGTAGGATGGCTGAGAGAAAGGGTGCAGTCACACCCCGATAGGGGGCCCGTAAATGAAATTGTTCGACTGCTGGGCGAAGGACCCCGAATTATTGTTAGAACATTCCAAGGATACGAAATTAACGGATATATATTTTACACTAAAACCCAAAGTGATAAGAGCACGATGCAAAATAGTGGGGTGACGTTGGTGGCGACGTCTCAAGAATTCAGTAGATCCGGAGATTCCCGGCCGGTTTTTGCATCAAAGTCGTATTATGGCGTTATTGAGGAAATTTGGGAGCTCATTTACAGTCCTAACCTCAGCATTCCCTTGTTTCGGTGTCAATGGGTCGAAGACCGGGGTGTTAAAGCTGATAACGACGGGTTCACACTCGTTGATTTTAATAAAGTTGGGTATGTTGATGATCCGTTTATACTCGCCAAGCAAGCAACCCAAGTCTTTTATGTCAATGACCCGAGTGATAATAGGTGGAGCATCGTCCTATCTGGGAAAAGAAGAATTGTTGGGGTACAAAACGTCGTCGACGAAGAAGAGTATGACCAGTTCGACGAAATACCTCCATTTTGTACCGACGTGCAAACTAAGGTAGCCTCAATTGAAGAACAAGACGAAGCAAATTATTTGCGATCCGACCACAATGAAGGAATATGGGCCGAATGTAATGTGAAATCAGCGAAAAAAAAGAGAAAAAGGAAAAAAAAAAAGAGATGTATAATATTTATTTTGTTTAGAAAATAACTTTTTAATTATCTTGTTTGGAAACAACTTTTAAATAATATTCTAGTTAAAATATTTCTATTTCAAAACAACATAAAGGTTTTTACATATTAGTTCACATATTAAATATTAGTAAAATAATATTTCCAGTTAATATATTTCTATTAGGATTTGAAAATTAGTTGAAGTATTACATTTCAGTAAAAAAATACTGGCGTTTCAAACATTTCGAGTTGAAATAATACGTAAACTTATTTATTGTCACTAACAAATAATATAAAAAATAATAAGTTCAACCACGCAATGTTGTCAATTACTTCACACACGGCCTTTTATTTAATAATACGTGAGGAGAATAGTAACGTACACGGATTATTAACTAAAATCCACACAAAAAGAGGAGAGCTACACGGCTTTTTAATGAAGGTCCGTGTATAAAGGTAATCACACACGGATGTTAGAGTAAACGTCCGTGTGTAAAGAGTTTAGGGTTTCATGGGGATGGGAGCTACACGGATTGTTAAAGGTAAAATCCGTGGAGCTACACGGTTGTTAGGTTAATATCCGTGTAGAAAGAGGGTTACAATATAATAAATGACTTGGCTCGCGCCGCTTCGAGTCCTTTGCCAATTTCACCTATCTATTTCTCGAAGGCCGAGTACCCTCGTTGCGATTTCTCCAAATGCTCAACCTTCCTCTCCAACTCAGATTGAAGAACTTCTCCCGGGAGGCTGCATGTGCCTGTTCTGCCTTCAGAGGAGGGAGAAATCTGAGTTGGGAGAGGAAGGTCGAGCATTTGGAGAAATCGCTTGCTGTGGAGTTGTATTTCTAAAAAGAAAATGATCCCTATGAAGGTTTGGTACAGGAACTCAGTGCTCAATTGCAGGTTTTCAAATATCTCGGATGCAAGTTGCAAAGAGTTTAGGGTTTAGATCTCTAGAAGGGTGCTACACGGTCTTTTAAATAAAAGTCCGTGTAGAAAGGGTAAGAGACACGGACGGTAAAATTAAAAAGGGGAGGCAATTAGTGAGAAAGAATAGTTTTTTAATTAGGGATAGATACTTATGTTTGTTGTATATTTTATGTTTTTGTTTTGGTATTAAGTGATGATGTATCCAGTAACTATCCCTATGTTGAAATTAATATATGAAGTATTTTTATTTTTTGTGCTCTTGAACTCTATATTATTTAATTTCCAGTTACAAATTAAAACTTGAGAGTAGGTCCGATGAGCATCGGACCTACTCTGCTGACGATGGGCTTAATCACCGTCTATTTGCTTTAAAAGTTGTGCAGAATCGTTTAAAAGCACGTTCGTATCTGTTTCAGTTTCCGTGCGGACATATCTTAAACTAGATCGGACGGTCATCATCGTTGAACATGAAAGTAGGTCCGGTGGGCATCGGACCTACGTCTGTCTCTTTAACTGAACATCTGTGTAGAAATGCAAAGCGAGCTACACGGACGTTTAATTAAAAGTCCGTGTAGAAAGGTATCGTACACGGATATTTAATTAAAAATCCGTGTAAAAAGGTGAGGGAAAGTGAGGCGGGGAAAAGCCAACCTAGGCGAAAATTTTCGTAAAATTTGTTTTGAATTTTTGGGAGTCCCATCAGGGAGCTAAAGGAGGGAAATTCGAAAAAATTTATCCACAGAGAGGAGGGATAGAAGGGCTTTCATAAACTCAAAGGTGACGTAATATCTGTGGTTATATCCGACCGTCTAATCATTATGATGCACAAATATTAAAGGATCTTGTGCATCATCTAGAACCAGATCTAAACAGAAATATTATGTTACCTCAGAGAGGGCGGAAAATCTACCCACCACCTCCTAAATGAAGACATCAGGACCGTTCTTCGTTTATCGGACGGTCAACAAAGCTTGATATTTACTAATCACCTAATACATGTACAACAGTACATACGAAAATAATTCAAAAAATATTTTTTTATTTTTTTTACATCTTATATGGCCAAATAATACTTATACATATTATTTTTATAAACTTTCATCATTGTATGTCCCTTCAAATTGTAAAAATATTTTTGGACCGTTCATTTTCAAGCGAAAAATCAACGGTCGATCTGCAACGAAATCATTCCATATCTGTTTTAAAATGATCAAGGGAGAACATTGAATGTAACCAACATAAAAGTTTGGAAAATTTATTATGTATGAGGTTTGATCCAGCACGAAGTGTTTGTGGCCATACGATACTTCAATATTCAATGAACTAGATAAATGGGTAAATAAAAATAATTTTTGATCAAACTTTCACGGAAGACAATAAATGCAATGCTCTTTGATTTGAACGGTCCCGATCAATCAACGGACTAACTATTTTTGTGCGTCTTCACAATCTCACAAGGCAAGAGTTTATATTTCATGAAACATAAACTCTTGCCTTGTGAGATTGTGAAGACGCACAAAAATAGTTAGTCCGTTGATTGATCGGGACCGTTCAAATCAAAGATTACAGCCTTTAATCAAGTGCAGCAAATTTTGATGGAATTTTAACTTCATTTACCCATCCATCAAGCTGTATTACCCAAAGTGAGTTCGATGGGCTCTATCACCGTCCGATCTATCTCAAGATCCGTGCGCACGTAGATTAAAGCTGGCGCGAAAGTTCTGGCGGAAATCAATCGTTATGTACGTATTTTTTAGGGGAGGGCGCAGCTTGGGTCCGATGCCCATCGGACTCAAAGTGGGTTCACGCCAGAACTTTCGCGCCCAGCCGCTTGGTTCCGATGCCCATCTGTTTTACGATTGATTCCCGCCAGAACTTTCGCGCCATCTTTAATCTTTGTGCGCACGGATCTTGAGATAGATCGGACGGTGATAGAGCCCATCGAACTCACTTTGGGTCCAATGGGCATCGGACACAAGCTGCTCTCGTACATAACATATTAAAAGTAGGTCATCATAATTCAAAAAAGTTTATCTGATTCGTTCGTATTTGCTTGCGATGGGTTTAATCACCGTCTATTTGCTTTAACATTCGTGCGGAATCGTTTAAAATTCGTTCGTATCTGTTTCAGTTTCCGTGCGCGCATATCTTAAATTATATTGGACGGTCATCATCGTTGAACATGAAAGTAGGTCCGGTGGGCATCGGACCTACTCCCTTCTCTTTAACTGAACATCCGTGTAGAAATGCAAAGCGAGCTACACGGACGTTTAACTAAAAGTCCGTGTCGAAAGGTATCGTACACGGATATTTAATTAAAAATCCGTGTAAAAAGGTTTTTAATTTGCAATTCCTGGAAATTATATATTGTTAAAGCTAGCTTTTGTAATTATTTTGTAAAGTCCCCATAAATTATTTATTCTTCATATCAGGTAAGTGTTAATTTATGTTTTCAAATCAGATTATTTAGACAGCATTAAGTATTTTACTTAGAATCAACGTTTTAAATATTAAAGGTTTTTAAGTAATAACCTTTGCAGTGCTTATATATTGTTGCATGTTGTTGTTTTGTGCTGCTAATTCTTATCTATAAAAGTATTTATTTAGATAGCATGAAGTATTTAACAAAAAAAGAAACTGTGTAAAAAAAAGATTGTTGATTAAAGAACAAAATATATTACATAAAAAAGGATCCCCATACATCGTACCAAAAGAAATGATCCTCATACATGTACCACAAATTTAAAGAAAAACTACAAAATAACTACCAAGCAAACAAAAAAAAAGCCCGGTTAAACTAGTTAGATGGTGGTGGCTGCCTTGGACGTTTAATCCAAGGGAAGAATGGTCTGGCTGCATTGCCCCTACGTACGTAGGGCTTTGGTGGTGGGTGCCCCCTTGGGCTTCGCCGTGGCACACTTGAGGGGGGCCATGGCCATGTCCTCTTCACGTAGGGAGGAGGCTTTTCGAAGCCGGGAGGGACTGCGGGACCTTCGGCAGGGACTTCGAGAGGGACTTCGGGAGGGTTTGAGGGGGGCCGTGGCCCTGGCACATTTGGTGGTGGGTGCCCCCTTGGGCTTCGCCGTGGCACACTTGAGGGGGGCGGTGTCACGGCCATTTGAACATACCAAATCTCAATCGGGGTTTCTCAGATTATATAGCATTTTGAAGAGTCGTTTCGTCTTCTCCTTAGAAATAATAAAGAGGCAACTTTTCGAATTCCGTCGTGGAATTGTTCAAATTAAACAAAACTTAAATAAATAATCTGATTTTTATACTTTTATCACGGACTTTTAATTACATGTCCGTGTATAATTGTAAAAAGACACGGACGTTTAATTAAACGGCCGTGTCGAAAGGTATTCGTGCACGAGTGTCGTTCCAATGTCCGAAAAGGTATAGACACGGATGTTAAAATCAAGTCCGTGTCGAAAGGTCTTTCTACACGGACTTTCCGATTAAAGTCTGTGTAGCTCTCCCTCATTCTACACGGATTTTAAGTTAATATCCGTGTCGAGCGAGTCTTTCTACACGGATGTTTTATAAAAAGTCCGTGTAGATCTTGGAATGCCTCTCTACACGGAGTTTAGATTAAATGTCCGTGTATAAAGGTGTTCTAACACAAATGAATTAAGTGAATTGTCCGTGTAGAACTAGGGTTACAATACATATTACGCGCCTGCTCTTCCAAATTTTTCATAACTTAGCTCGCGCCTTCAATTCTTTTCCAAACATTTCGAAACTTAGCTCGAGTCCTTCTTCCCCACCTCACCTCGATTTCGTCGCCTCTCCTGTCCAACCAACTCTCCGGACCGACAACCTACCTCTTCTTTCTCGGGGAAACGCTCAACACCTCCATTGCGAAGAAAGTTCTATTTTTTTTTGGTATTTACTGGAGGTATTTACTGTATTTACTTTGTTATTTACTGAAAAAGTTCTATTTTTTTTTTATAGAACCATGTCGATTGAGAATGAGCACGTAGATATGATGGAAGAAGGCGAGCACCAAGCTGCTGCCCAATCAGGTTTGGCCAAAAGGAAAAGAGGTCCGACGATGTGCGCGTCCACGTCCGAGGCAAAGCAACTGGACATCGAGTTCAGTAAAAATGGGTGTGCGAAGGGTCCACGGTCGGCTGAGTACAAAAATTTTGCGTGCACCACGGTGAAGCAAAAGGCAGACATCCTGGTAGAGAGATGGGATCACTTTTCGAAAGCCCAAAAGAACGAGTGGTGGAACATTGTGAAGGTGAAGTACCTAACCAGTTAACATCTTTTTTTTAATTGTACATGAACTTAAATGCAGTAATTTGGGTGTCAATGCAGGCTCAGTGGAACATCCCGGATGACATCCCGGGGGTGGTAAAGGATAAGACTTTGATGATAATGAATGAAGCTTGGAAGCAATTCAAAAGCACGCTGAGTACGGATTGGATGGATCAAGGTAAAAGCCCGGTAGGCTACTATACTTGGCTGACTCAAGAGAAGTGGGAGAAGTTTGTGGAGATGAAGAGCACGGACGAGTTCAAGGTATGTAAATTCAGCAAAATTACCTTTTTTCCTTTATCGATTTGAATTATGTTGGTAAATGGTGTCCGAAATAGGCACCCTGTTGCTGTTGTTCCAGTCATATATAAATGTGAAATGGTGTTTATTTTGAATAACTGAATTAATATGGAGTTGAAATGGTGTTCCACTCACAACTTGTAATTTTTTTGCTTGCTTTTTAATTGGTTTGTTTACTTTTTAATAAATGGAAAATAGTAGCTAGGCTAATTTTTTTACTTAATTTGATGTGTGAAGAAAAAAAGGGAGGAGGGCAGGAGGATCGTTGCAATGAACAAGTATCCGCACAAGTTGGGGTCGGGTGGTTACCAGGGTAAAAGGGAGGAGTGGGCTAAAATACTGGAGTTGAACAAAGACGATGACTCACCCGTGGTTAGGATAAAAAATACTAGGGCCCAAAATTGGGCGTTGGCAAGGTCCGAGTTAACCACTAATGGGAGGATAGTACTACATCCCACGTTGCGACCCGTGGCTCAGAGAATGGTAAGAGTCGTTCGTTAGAACTATGTGTAATTCAAGCGTGTTAAAAACTTTGTGTACATCACTAATTCTTTTGCTATAACTAAATTTTATATTCACAGTTGGAGGTGGAGGAGGAGGTCAATTCCGGTGCCCGGTCGGTCGAAAGGCAAGATGACTCCTTGTCCATAGCGCTCGGGAATCCAGAACACCCTGGTCGAGTAAGGGGCGTAGGTGCCTACAGGGGCTGGAAGGACGTATTCAATGGACCAAAACCTCGAAGGAAATCTCGTGCGAAAGTGAACAAAGACGAGATAGTTGCGCAGATACGCAAGGAGGTGAGCGCCGAGTACCAGGCAAGGATGGAGGAGTTGGAAACAAGGTTGCGTGCCGATTTTACAGCTATGGCGCAGCCAGCCGAGCAAGCACCTCCCACCCCGACGGGAGTTCGGCGAAGTAGTCAGGCATCCGGGACGTTCGGATACGATTTGGATCGTCTAAAGGTAATCACTAATTGTTCGTATTCTAAAGGCAATTACTACTTGTTGGACAATATTTCAATTTAAAAATAACTACTTGCATGAAATTGCAGGACGCCACAGCATGCGAACTCGTGTTGTGGCTCGGGAGTAAGCCTCTGATTGTTGCTAAGGGCATGGTACATCCAGCAGCCGACAAAGTGCACAATGAGCAGCTACTTCATGGCCATGCCGCCGTACAGATTGACAATGTCGTGGAGGGATGGGAGCGCGTACCTCTTCCTGTCCAAAGACCCGAGAATGGCATGCTCTATGTCGAAGATGCCCGGCTGTCATTCGTGCAATGGCCCAAGAATCAGATTATTTTGGATCAGGTAATGCATAAATAGTCAAGTTATTTTGTTACATTCAAAGCACTTCCTTTTCAAATACTTGAAAAAGGTAAAAAATTTCGATACAGACAGTAGGAGATGATGGTAGTCGCACGGAGGGCGTGATGTCACCGGTACGTGTCGACGAAGCAGAAGGACCTTCCCAAACAGTTGCTCCGGCAGCAGGGCCAGCAGCTGCTGCTCCGGCAGCAGGGCCAGCAGCAGGGCCAGCAACTAATGCTCCGGCAGCAGGGCCAGCAACTGATGCCCACCCAGCAGTTGCTGACCCTACTGCCCAACCAGCAGGCCATGACCCTACGGCCGGACCAGTAGTTGCTGACCCTACTGCCGGACCAGCAGGCCATGACCCTCCTGTCCAACCAGCAGGACCTCCACCTCGTCTGCTCACCGAGGAAGAATACCAGCTCCTTCCCGAAAAGGATTTGCGGGATCTCCACGACCGCTTGATGGCGGCACCCAAGGACATGACGGAAGTCGTCATACCTGTCCCTCCGGCCATATTTCTACACGACGGCTCGGCTGTACTGCTGCCGTTCACCGACTTCAAGGACTTACTACATGCCTCGGGGTCCGATAAATGGCTCTCCGTGGGGCACATCACCATTTTCCTCATGTTAGTGACCAAAAATTGTTTATATCATGTGTATAGCACTGAAGAATATATTCTAATGTCATATGATAATTTTTCAGGAGGCTAATCAGTAGTACTCACTGCAAGGGCAAACAGAACTTGTGTGCTTTTCTAGACCCCAGCGTACTTAGTGCGTCGAACGTGAAAAATGCTCCGACGGTGGCTACGGAATACCTGTGTGGCGCGATGCTCAAAGCTGCTAAGGCGGAGAAGAGATTTCTTCTCTTGCCATACCACCAGATGTTAGTTCTAACCTTGTGATTAAATATAAATAATTGAAATCACACCATCAAGTCAAGCAAACACGTGTCTCACTATTATATATGCCAAAATATCTGGGTACTGTATGCTAAGATCCTATAATTCTTCTCCTCCCACAGGGGACACTGGTGTTTGATCATCATTGTGCCTTGCCTGAGTGCGGTTTACGTCGTGGATTCTTTGCAGCCCAAAAAAAAAAATCGGATTTAGCACGTGCAAAGAAGCAATCTTCCCGTATGTGCAAAAGTAAGCAATAATCTTTCACTATGTTTGATTTTTTCCCAATTATAACAAATTGTGGAATTGCTAATTAGAGTCACTCCATTTTGTAAGGGCTTTTGCTGCATACGTTACACAAGGAGGATTGTGCAGCAAGGACAAGAAAATGAGAAAGAGGTTGACTTGGAAGTGGTGGCCGGTGAGCACAACACAATTCTATAATTTCATATTTTGTTCAAAAAATTATTGTCATTCTAACATAGGCCGCTAAATGTAAATTGTAGAGCCCGCAACAGGAGGCGGGTTGAGAATGCGGATATTACATGATGATTTCCATGTTTCACTTTGTCGAAAGAATGCAATTCAAATTTCCAGATGTGGTATGTAATTCATATTAATTGTGCCTATATCATAGCAATTGATATTTTCATATTATGTTTACTTATAATTCTCATTTCATTAAATTAGCAATTGATATTTGCGACTGTCTTGCATCTACCTTTTCTTGTTACTAACTAATACCAAATTATAATTGTAGCAACCATCAAAGCAAGCCGAGTACAGCAAGGAGCAGATCGACTTTGTAAGGGCTAGCTGGGCAAGATGGTTTCTATCTGAATATTGTAATGCTGACCATGGATTTGTATAACAATTTAGTGTATATATGAATTTAGCAAGCATAATTTAATGTCAAATTATCTGGAAAACTGGCTAGCAAAACAGAATGGTATATGAATTTTGTAGGAAAACTGGCTAGCAAATTAAACTGGAGGCTAGCCCAGAAATGAAAAAAATCAAGAAAAAAAATTGGGACAATTCTACACGGATATTAAACGAAAGCCCGTGTAGAACGAGTTGAGTGAGCAATGATTATTTTATATTTGTCCGTGTATAGTTACGATACCTACAAGGTTGTGAATTATAAGTCCGTGTCAAAGCAAACGCTACTTTAAACAAAAGCCCGTGTATGTGCACAGAGAGCTACACGGATGCTTTTATATAGTCCGTGTATGGTAGTTAAGAGAACTTCACGGATATGAAACTAAACGTCCGTGTAAAACACAGTAATTCCACACCGTTGTTAAACAACCAACCGTGTAGAAATGAGTACAGATATTCTTTTATATAGTCCGTGTATGATAGTTAAGAATGCTTCACGGATATGAAGTTAAAAGTCCGTGTAGAAAACAATAATTGACACCGTTATTTAACAAAAACCCGTGTAGATCGTTTTCGGTGTCTACACCGATTATTTTATATTTGTCCGTGTACGATAGTTATGACAGGACACGGATATGAAATTAAACGTCCGTGTAGCTAGAGTAATTCGACACGGTTGTTCTGACTAATGTCCGTGTAGAACGAGTTCGGAGATACAAGGATTATTTTATTTTTTATTGATTTGCTAAGAGAGGGACACGGATATACAACTAAATGTCCGTGTAGATAAAGTAACCGACACGGACATTTAGTTGCATTGTCCGTGAATAAAGAGTAGTCGTACACGGTCGTTTACGTAATATCCGTTTTGCTCGGTTATATGGAGAGCGCCACAGGCAGGTGTATGTTCACGGCTGTTTATTTGGTAATCCGTGTAGAAAGCGTTAGATATACACGGGTAAATATCCGTGTCTATAGAGGGTACCTTTTATACACCCTCAACTCATACACGGCAGGGAAATCCGTGTTGCTCTTCCGGTAATGTCCGTCTGCAATCTCTTTTTCTGTAGTAGTGAGTGGTAGCTTCTGCCATTATTTCAAAAAAAAAAAAAAAATGTGAGAAAATTCAATTGGAGTTGCGTTAAAAAATCTAACTTGAAAAACACACGTGCGATCGAGGATTGATTTTCCGCTTTGCGTGCAACAAAACTTGTGTTGTGTTTCCAAAATCACGTGATACAAGTGGATGGTTGGACTTAGAATTACGGGTCATTTTCAATTCATATATGTAGCTATTAGATAGTTACTTTTTCCATCTTTTTTATTTTATTTATATAACATATATAATTGAGTTTCTTGCGTTGGAGCATGTTCTAGATACTTTAATTTATTAAAGGCACAATTATATTTACATTTGGTGCGACCGTGTGTATAATGTCTGTAAAACTGTTTTTTTTTTCTCCTTAAAAATAAAAAAAAAAACTTGGAAAATATTTTGTATATCTTGTTTTGTCCTCACAGGTGTCTCTACCGTTTATGTCGAAATGGGGTCCATTGAAACAAATCGGGGGCGGTTCGATGGGAATTAGACTAATTAAACTAGATGAATGCCTCGCGTTGCTTCGGCAACATTAATTGTGATAAATTTTATGAGTTTTTTTTTTTTTTTTTTTTTAAGGAAACAACCCTTGAGCATCTATTGATCAAACAAGATATGGTTCGACACCAGCTAGATTTGAGTTATTTCATCCGCATTAAAGTTTGTATAAATAGTTTCATTTGTATCAAGTATACACCAATTTTCATGTAGATTAAATGGTTCCGAGCAGATATATCAGATTGAATTTAGTCCAATGCTCATCAAACTGTTTGCCAATCTGTGGAATTGAGAATATATTATAAGGGGCATTGTAACAACAATTAAAAGGTATAGATTAGCCATAGATTATACTATCATCTGAGATTGGGTTATTAGTTCATTACCAAGAACAAGAAGGAAGGAGATCTTACTTGCTATTATTATTTATATATGAATAAGATAAAGATTCAAAGATTTTGTAGAAGATATGCTTAGCTAATCAAACAAGATTTTCACGTAGTTTGAAGTCGTACCTCTAAATCATTGATAATGGGGCTTTAATTTATTTCTAATCGTTTACCTCCATCTAAAAGCAGGATTGGCATTAGTATATGTTGTTTGTTATGCTGCTTAAATTGCCTCGTGCAATTTTAGAATTATGAGAGAATTATATATTGAAAGAGGTTATGACACTTTGCAATACAGAAGTAGGTTCGTATTATGGATTCATATATTTATTTTTAAAGTTCAAACAGTTAATTTAACCGTTTAATATAATTTCATAAAAAAATGTAACTGAAAAATCAAAATTTATATTTTTTTGAGAAAAAATTACTATTTTTTAGAATAGGTAACAAATTATCTGATCTAAAGATTCTCAACTATCCAATAATAATGATAACTTAATTCTTAACATTCACACGTGCACGCGACACACGAATCACGATATATAACAGCCACACGTGCCGTACCATAACCGTGTCGTTCTGCGACTGAGCCGGTTCCGCCATACCATTTTATGGTGGCATTGTCCGATTGCTGTAACCTAGTAACCTAGTAAACTGTCACCTTGCGAGATAAAAGACAAAAGTTCGAAATTTTTGGGTTTTAGTGGGGCCTACTTCACACGCCTTGCACGTGCGTGTGTTGACGGCAGCTCTTGTTGCTGGGTCTTATCTCTTGCAATGTAAATTGTCATGACTAGAGAGATTAATGGCTAGAGAGTAGAGACTAGAGCTCACATGGTGACAGTTCAAAATGCACGTTGCAGTTGCCGGAATTGGTATAACACTTCCAATTTTACATTTTGGCCACTATAGTATGAATAACACGGATTGGTCCCTAGTATTAATATTTTTATTTTTAAAATTATATTAATCAATGGGAATTGGTGACATGATCCAGTATGAATACGTATTTGTAAATTAAATTTATCTCTTTTAGAATTTTCTTTTATGAGTAGAAAATCACTTGATTTGAAAATTCTGAACCATCCGAAAATAATGATTTCCACCCCTTTAAAAAAATAGTAAAAAAATTTAAAAAAATATAAAATTTAGTTTACAAGTACATATTCATACTGAGATCATGTTAAATGGTTTAGATCGATCATTAGAACTTTCAATCCAAAAATTTAAATCCATAGCGCGTTCCAATATTTGCTATGCATAGTATCATAGCCTCTCCTCAAAAGATTATACAGTAACATGTTTTTAGTTTATTTTATTGATTTATAACTCTTTTGTCGGATAAGTTACAACTCGGTAAATTAATGAGCGATTTAATTAATCAGACGTGGTTATTTAGTTACTACTAATACACCCAAATAAAATGATGTTTCGAAAAAAAAAATAGACTATTAGAAATAACAAGAACATTCTTATTTTGTTTCTAAAATATATCGGTCAGATTTAATACTCAGCAACATATTTAATATTTAATTAATAGAGACTTTCTAGCGTTAGGTTAGAAAATAAAAATTTATAAGAATTTTTTTACCAAAGAAAAATTTAATATTGATTACTTTTTTTTTATGTTTGCTTTATTCACAAAAGAAAGATAAATTTAATACAACATCAACCAAGTCTATCTTTTTTTATATTCAACACCAAAAAGGAATATAAATATTATGATAAAAAAAAAATTATCTCAAGAAATGTTGTTTTCAATGAAAACGAAACTTATTTTCAAGAGAAGAGATTAGCAAGCCTATTACCAATAATCAAGATAGTGTATTATTACCAAACAACCATAACCAAGATTTAATAGTATTACCCAAAAAATAAAATAGAAATGAAAATGAAATAAGTGATAAAGTAGAAGAAATTGAAGAAAGCAATAATATTAATGATGATAATAATGAGAATGAGAAAGAAATGGTTCTAAGAAGGTTATCAAGGAAAACACAACCTTCGATTCCAAAACATCAAAATTTTGTATCATACAAAGTAACATATCATATTCAATAATTTATTTCTTATGATAAATTTTCAATTAACTATATATAAAGTTTTTTAAACTCTCTTACGAAAATTGTTAGTTTGATAAATGGAATAGTGAATTTATAGTGCCACTCAAATATACCGAAATTAACTCACATCATAAGAGAGTTTTTGATATATCTGATGTATATTTAAATTTTATTGGATAAATATGAGAGTTATTAGAATTTAGAATGATAAATATGTGATTACAAAATTTGAAAGAGAAAATACGTAATTTCATTATTTTGTGTGGTATACATAAAATTCTTCCTTATAGGGAGTAGTTTGATTCTGTAAACTTTTGAAAGATATAAAATTCATTGGTTAGGATTAGTTAATCTAGTTTAAGCCCAATGCCAAACAGCCAAGCAAGATTAATAAAATGGGAGAATTTCATGAGTACCCCTAAAAAACTTAAAAATTAATCTCCCCCTCTAAAATTCATAATATCATATTTATTCTACTAAATGTCAAAAACTCACATTTACTCTTTTATTGTCTTTCCTATTAAAACACATTTTAAATTTTACAAAGTACTTATTTTATCCTTTATTAAAAAATAAAAAATATGTAAGCATGTTTAATAAAAATGCCAGTCTGTTAATTGATCAATTTTGAGAACAAATAAGTCATTTCTCTACTTCTAACGCATACACGGTGATACTAAAAGATGTAATGTAGAGAAACAACTCATTTGTCCTCGAAAACCAACTAATTAGGAGACTAATATTTTTCGGAAACGTACTACATATTTTTAATTTTTTTTAATAAAGGGTATAATGGGTACTTTTTAAATTTTAAATGAGTTTTAATAGAAAAATAAGAAAATAGATAAATTTGTGAGTTCTTGAATTAGAAGGATAAATATGATATTATAAATTTTAGAGGGAGAAATACGAAATTGTGAAGTTTTAGAGGAATATACATGAAATTCCCCCTTAATTTTCAAGAAGGAAGCTTGGAACTCTAAATATCTGTACGAGATTTTTAAGGCAGCTTTAGTCGGTAAAATCTTCGAATTAAACACTACTTAATTTCATTGAAGTCAAATCCATAATCAATTTTTGTCAAAGTTAAAATAATTAATTTAATGATATACTAGAAGAAACCAACCAAAATTTAGATAACGCATCCAGTTACAGTATACCATACCAGTCCGCTCAACAAAGTCTGATGTTTCCGTTCACGCAGGCAGCACCCTTTTTCAAATCTGAGCACTCCAATTTCCAAATCAACCAACCCTTTTTCTCGTGCAGTGGCATTTTCGTAATTTCTTCTTCCAAGCAAACTCAATATATTATGTATCACCCCCTCCCCAGTCCCCAGTCCCCATTCCCCATTCCCCAAGGAGCAAGACATTTCCTCCTCCCTCATCATCTCTCTCTCTCCCTCTCACACACTCTTAAAGTTAAATCTGTCGATCGATGGCGACGGGGTCAAGGATGCCGACATGGCGGGAGAGGGAGAACAACAAAAGACGAGAGCGACGCAGGCGCGCAATCGGTGCGAAAATCTACACCGGGCTGAGGATGTACGGCAACTACAAGCTGCCGAAGCACTGCGACAATAACGAGGTCCTCAAGGCTCTCTGCCACGAGGCCGGCTGGATCGTCGAAGAAGACGGCACCACATACCGCAAGGTAAATAAATCTACAATCATTTTTCATTTCTTCTTCTTCCCGCCATCATTGTAGAATTGAAATAGCAACCGAGGATTTCATAGGGCATTTTTGCAAAAGGAACGCCACATGAGTTGAATTTTTCATAGAATTTTATTTCTTAAAAATGTTTAATTAAGCGAACCGCGCACGTTAACAGGTACAGTGTAATGTATAATACTATTAATAGAATAAAAAATTAAGTATTGGGGACGCTACGGAAGTGCACGCTACGGATTTATAAACTAAAAAAATTGTAAAATCCAACTACTAAATTTAATAATAATTTCCGCACCCGTGAATAGTGGTCTGCTCTCGTGCGCGCTTGACGAAATCAGCATATTTAGCGTGCACTAGGGGTATATCAGTCTTTTTTCATTGGGGATCGCAACCCACGCGGCCCTGTGACCCTGTCTGGTGATGGCGCGTCACAGCGCCGTGGGTCGTACTGCAGTTAATTTTTTTCTGACGAAAGTGGCCCTGTTCACTGTCACGAGTAACGACAAAGGACACTCGTGCTCAGTGCTCTGTTCCCCCACGGCTCCACCATTGTTGCGTAGATTAAGTGCACGGGCTTGCTTCTTACAAACTGCAATTTAGATTATTACGGTGCCTGTGATCCAGGTGTAGAGTTTTGATTTTAACTTGATATATCCGGTCAGGTTAAAGTGAAACTGCAGCGGTCGGTTATCACCGACTTGACGAGAGACCAGTCAACTTGTCGCATAGTAGAGGTGATGTGTTTTTGTCTATGACCAGTCAACTGCCATAGTAGCAACTTCTGATGCACTAACTGTTCGTACCCTATCAGCATAGGGTAAATTGAGGACACAACCGTTGTTAACAAAATATTTTCCTGTGAAGTTAGTTTTGGTATCACCTTATTAACCTTATCATATGAACTAGTAGTGCTTTAATAGTGCTTTAGTTGAACAATGTTTTTTCTAGAGAGGATTACAATGCTCTATTTTGTAATAACTTAATTTGGATATTATACAAAGGGGTGCAGTATACCAGGCTACCAGCTGGTTGGTACTCGGTCTTTATTTTGATTTCTCTCAACAACAAAAAAAGTCATATGAACTAGACGAATTTGTCTGCTCAAACAAATAAGAAAAATAAAAATAAGAGTTTGTTATTTCGAAATGTGAATTTTACAGGGTGCTTCGATGCGAATCTCAACTGTAATGCACGAATTTGTATAATATATATTAAAAAAAAAAAAAATACATGCTGGTACCTTCTGTCATGCTTTTCAAATTTTTTTTTATAAAAATATAATTGTTGATCCATGATATTGGATTTCAACTAGAATGATAAAAACGTGCCGTGCCGTGATTAACACGCCGTGATTTTAGTCTCGTGCCGTAACCAAGTGAACGGTCATACGTGTCGTGCTGTGATCAAAATGTCGAAGTTAGTCATGTCACGCGAGTCACGCCGTGCCTAAATGTGTTGTGTTCAAACGTGCCGTGTCTAAACGTGACTGGTTACGTTTAATTATTCCTTTCATAATTTAAATTAGTTTATTCAAAATTCACCTTGAAATGATGGTGACCACGTGTCGTACCGTGCCGTAATCATATATTTCACGTGACGTGTTGTGCCGTACCAAATTTTCAAAAGATGGCCACAGCACGTGATATGCGAGTCACGACACGTAACAGTCACACGTGCCGTACCATAACCGTGTCGTTCCGTGACGGAGCCGGTTCCGCCATACCATTTCATGGTAGCAGTGTCCGATTGCAGGTCTAGATCCCCTAAAGTAACCCAACTTTTGAGTTTTTGATCGGGACTGTCCGATTCGATTCTGTTGCTCGAGATCGTCTCGGAATTTGAATCCATCGTCGAAATGTGTGCGCTCCACTTCAATATGAATGGTCTCGGATACGAATCGGACGGTCCCGATTTAAACCCAAAAATTGAGTTACTTCACCGGATCCGAATTCGTCCGGTTGCTGTAACCTACTGACCTAGTAAACTGTCACCTTGCGAGATTAAAGACAAAGTTCGAAATTTTTGGATTTTAGTGGGGCCTACTTCACATGCCTTACACGTGCGTGTGTTGACGGCGGCTCTTGCTGCTGGGTCTTATCTCTTGCAATGTAAATTGTCATGACGAGAGATTAACGCATAAGTTACAACTCTTTTGTCTGCTCAAACAAATAAGAAAGAAAATAAGAGTTTGTTATTTCGAAAAAATAAAAAAGGATTTTTCTACTGAATAAACACAAGACCATCTTAACAATTATAATTATTCTTTGCAGGGATCAAAGCCGGTACAATACCCAACCGAAATGCACATATCATCCCTCTCACCTAGCGCATGTTCTTCCTCGTACCAGCCAAGCCCACTCGGCTCGTACAGCCCCAGCCCGGTTGCCTCCGCTTATGTGACTCGGCCGGGCACACCAACCCACACAACTACAAACCAAAACCCCCTAAATTTATCCAAATTCAATTCAATCAGCGCACCGGTGACCCCTCCATTAAGCTCCCCTACACCCGGTTCCCCACGAGCCAGGGCTGACTGGCTGACAAGTCTCAATCTCCCTTCCGAACCCGTATCGCCGACATTTAGTCTGGTTTCCGTGAACCCATTTCGCGAAGCGGGTTGCAATTCTAGAATGTGGACCCCAGGGCAAAGCGGGACATGCTCCCCGGTTAATTACTCAGATGAGTTCGCATTTGGTTTTTCAGGGAATCACGATATGGATGTAGTGAGTAATGCAGTGGTTAAACCATGGGAAGGGGAGAGAATACATGAGGAGTATGTGTCAGATGAGCTTGACCTTACGCTTGGTAGTTCAAAGAGTAGGTCTTCATAGTTTCAGATTAGTTGAAAGAATATATCTTTATCTTTCTTTTACTTGGGATTTTCTTGTTGATTTTGTAGATCGAGTCATTCCATGTAATTGTTATATGAAGCACCTACTATGGTTTTCAACTTTTTGTTGATCTTAAATGATGCACTTTGATGATGATTTGTTCAGGAGGAATTCAAGAAAAATTATTGTGAAGTTGTTTTAATGTTTTTTGTTTTCTATTAAATTTCCTTGTAATGTTACTCAAAAAAGAACTATGGATATAAATACGACATAATTTGCACACCAATTGATGTACAAAAAATATTTGTTCTTCAATTGTTCCTTTACAAAGAATAAATGCAATATTCAGTAAAGAAATTTTTTTTTTCATCCATGGTTTTTTTTTAACCTATTTAGTCTATTTATCCTGGAGAGAATTTTTGTCAATCATAAGAAAAAAGGCTATGTTATTATGCACAGTACAAATTGATCCGTACTATGAGTAAATATTTTTGTTTTTCAAATTTAAATAATCGATGTGAACGGGGTCCGAAAGGAAAATAAAGCATCGACTCAGTAATGAATACATGAATTTTATATTTTCCAAATGAAAAGGTTCAGGGACTAATTTAATGTGATATTGAAAATTTAGCATCTCAAGTCCAGAGTTCCTGATAAAAGGAATTATAAAAAATAATTTCAAATTCGAATGGTAAATTTCTCAACGAACAAACTATATCAAATCTCTAATAATAAAAATGTCACACCCTGAGACAATCCGCCATGTATTTATACGTAAGACGTATACACATCACATAATCAATACATCTATAAATGTCACATTAATTTCACAAATCAAAAGTCTTACAATAATAATAAAAGTACTTAAATAGCGGTCACGACAGACATAGTGAGAAATATGGTAATAACCATGTCTGTTCAAATGTACCAATTTACTGGAAATTAAACACACAAATCAAAATAAACAAAAGTGGCATTTAATCCAACTATGGATCCTTCCGCTGCTTTTACTCACGTCTTGTTATGGCGCCTCTTCTTTATTACCTGAAACCCACATAACAGTGGAACAGGTGAGAGATTCGAATATTCTCTCAGTACGGGATTCAGTTCTAGTCCCGAATTTTGTAAAATTAACTTAATTCTCAAAAGCATGAAATAAAATAAATAATAAATGCTCATGTGTTTCTAATGTCATGTAATCTTACGATCATAAACACTTTCCTCTTCTTTCAAGTTTTCCTTTAGTCCATTTATCCAGCAATCCAATGGGAAGTCTAACCAACATTGGAAAGCCGCCAACCCACTCGGAAGTCCAACCAACAGTGGGAGACCACCCACTCACTGGGAAGTCCAACCAACAGTGAGAGGTTGTCTCATTAGACAGAGAGTCTACCCACTACAGCAGCGGAACCCTTCTGCGACCGGCCAAATCGGTCACAGAAGGGTAGTGCCGGTCGCAGAAGGCCGAAATCAGTCGCAAAAGAGCCGGTCGCAGTTGCTCCGTCGCTGATGCCCTACCCGCTGACGTCACCGGTCGCTGAAGGGTAAGGCGCCGGTCGCAGATGTCCCTATAGCGACTGATGAGATCGGTTGCTGATGCTATATGTTGACGTGGCGGAATACCAGCAGAGACCGATAGGACGGTTGTTGATGATCCCAAAGTCGGTCGCAAAAGGGTAATTTTTTTTTTGGTATTTTTTTGTTATTTTTCTTTTCCCCAATTGGTACGAAATGTACCAAACAAATATAAAAACCATTGAACCCATTATGTTCATTTATTTTTCTCCAGCCCCAATTGGTACGAAACGTACCAAACAATTCACAAGCAATTCAAATATATAATATAAAATACTGGTACGAAACGTACCAAGCACCAAGCAATTTAAAAGGAATTCACAAGTAATTTAATTGGTACGTATCAAGCAATTCATAAAACGACATAAACATGAAATATCTAAAGTACTATGTAAACATCAAATATCTAAAGTACAATGATGAGTATTTTAGGTATAGTGTTTTTTATACTCTTTTGCCTTTAATATTTATAAACCTTCGTACACAATGAATAGGTTAGTTGCAAGCGCACAACCTATCGATTGTAGTATTTAGGTGTCGATCCGCAGGGAGATAGGGAAATACCAATTTTTAATTAAAGAAAACTACTTCTAAAACTAAACAATAAAAGTAAAGTGGGGGGGGGGGGGGGGGGGGTTTGTTTTAAAATCCTAAATTTGGGTTCAATACCCAGAAGAGAGGAGTTTTAAACAATGAATGCAAATAAAATAGAGAAAAGAAAGATTGGTTTGTTTTCAAGTTTGAGGAGATCTAGGGGCATTCGGTCTACAATTTCTTGCTAATTATATTTATTCGGTTTGTTTGAATTCATGTTTGATTTGATGAGGTTTCTAACCTAAAGTGTTAAAAAGGACCGCGGTCGTGAATTAATAACGTGCCTAGATAGTTTCGGACTTCACGGTCGTTCTTCACCCTAGCTATCTAGACCCATTAAGCTCTTGTTAGTCTATCCTATCCTCAAATATTGGTACTTCACGGTCGTTCTTCATACCAATATCCAATTTAATTCAAGATGTCCTGATTATGGGTTTGACTTCACGGTCGTTCTTCACCAAACCCTAACCCTAATTTCTGTAGTTCCGGGTTGGATATCAAAGTACGGTCGCTTCTAATCCAAATCCTAAGGTATTTGTACTCATAATTTGGTACTCTCCTATCCCATCCTAACTACTTTGGTTCTTTCGAATCCAAAGCGGGACTTGTCCAATTCAAGTACTAAACTATGTAATTAGCACAAATGATAAATCACAGAAATTAACAATCAAATCCATAAAACAATCATAATAAAAACAAATATCCGAATAAGCTAGAATTAAACAAGTTCATGCATTGACCTAAACCCCTAGAAAGAGAACTACTCTCTCTTGAAGAGATCCATAACAAAGTTTGGCAAAAAAATAAGAAATAAAATAAAGAAATGATTACACCATTTCTTCGATCAAAAACCTCGATCTTGCCGACTCCTTGCTCGAATCTTCTCATTCTCCTTCCTTGAAAAGCCTTCGGAACTTTGAGAATTTTTGCAGATCTTTCTCTCTCAATTTGTGGAAAATGGATATGTAATAGTGGATGTTGAGAGAGATGAAATTCTTCCTCTTTTATAGCCAAAGACCATGCCCAATTTAGAAGCTAGAAGTGGAGTTAGTGGGTGCACTCCTCAGACTGCCATATCTATTTTTGGCCTTTTAAAACGTGTCCCTGATGTGCCAAAAATAGAAAACCTCTTGAAAATGTGAATTTCTGGCTGTCTGCGGGTCCAGTGCGTCCGCACTGGTGGTGAGTGCGGGTGGTCTAAGTCGCACTGGCTCCAACTTTCCTTTGGTTCCAAGTTTCCCTTTCTGGATTTTCTGCGTATTTCTCTGAGTGCGTCCGCACTAGCCTCGGACTTTTCTGTTTTCTGAAGAATCTAAAACTTGCAAAAATCGGCTAAGTAGTGAGTGCGGATGATCTCACCCGCACTGCGATGCTGAAAATTTGTCTAAGTACTGAGTGCGTCCGCACTGAGAGTCTTTTTCTTCATTTTTCATCGTTTCCTTCATTGTAAAGTCGAACGCAGTAACTTGATTCTAGGTGTATTTTATTCAATTTATATTCAAAACACAAGATATTTGGTATTATTTTATGATAAAAACTAGATCGAAGGTGTATATAATTTACACCTATCATACAATATAAAAATAAAATATCTAAAGTACGACATAAAAATCAAATATCTAAATCTCATACAAAACGTCATAAAACTAGATATAGTCATCTCTGATATCATCTCCGCTGTCATCCTGAGCATCGGGGTTCGATGCATGGTGCGAGCTAGAACCTCCCTGTGATAATGTAACTAAAATTTTTAGGATTTAATGTTAAGAGTTTACTGTTTAGGTTTTAGGGTTTAAAATTTTTAGGAGTTTACTGTTCCGTTAGTTGATTAGCTATATTTGGTGTCCTTATTGGTTGTGGATGCCCTTATTGGACTCAAACATACCCAAAAATCGGATTTCATACCTGATGAGACGAAGAACGTCCCACGCTATGCCTCAACTCCTTCATGAATTGGTTGATCTATGGTTGAAGCACGTCCAACACCTGACTTGAAATCACATTTATGTCTTCTTGCCTGAGAGGAGGCGGCGCCGAAGAATATGATTGCGATTGCGATTGAGATTGCGATTGCGAAGAAGACGTCTGGAACCCACCAGGACGATACAACGATCTCGTCTTGCTTGAAACATTAAAAATAAGATAATTAATATTACGTTACAAAATTTAGATACAAATTTACAATTTTAAGTATGTGTATTTTACCTAGAGCACCGAGACCATAGTTATCGCCGTGAGCATTATTGTCTGTGTTGGCGTACCAGATGTCTGCGTCAAAAGAGGGCCAAAGGGCTCGATCAGGCCCATACTTTGCGCTCATATCCCGATCGTAGTCTTCCTGCAAAATTTATAAAATAAAACAACAATAAAGTAAGTACAACAAAGAATGAATATTATTAAAAGATTGTTATGTTCTATTACCTGTGCCTTTTTCGCCCTCGCGGAACAAAATTGCCCCGTCTTCTTGCTGGTATGCGTCGGCGTGAACAGCTCGTCAGACCACCTGAGCTCGCATTGGTTTTCATTCTCCTATTATGAATAAACATTTCAACACAAATAAAATTATCAAGGTTAGTTCGAGTAAACTGAAATTGAAATTAATTATTTTGATGAAATAAAACATCTTACGAATCTTTGTTTGTGAACCAGCATGTTCACTGATCTCGTGGTTGCAAATGAACCCTCTCTAGATGAGGCCTATTTTGTTGATTCTGCTCGCTTCACCTAACAAAGTTATCGGTGCACTAATAGTCGCACAATTTGGGCCAGTTATTCGTCGTTATCCAATCTTATGTGCTTGGCACCCCTCGGTCCTTTCACTCCAGAATGCTATCTCCATACATATCTTTCACTTCGTCTCTGCACTTGTTAGGCAAGTTTTGGAGAGCTTTGTGGGCTATGCTGGCGAAGGTCTTCCATACCAGATCCATGTCTTCACCTGAGGGAAACTGAAAGTGCTTCTGCATGCATCATTAAAAAGTCGTTGGTTAGCTTAAAAAGAGAAACAGTAGGTTGCCAATTTAAAAAAAAGAGATTTTACTTACCAAAACTCGTCCTGGACCTCTAGTTTAGTTCCCTCAGTATAGTCATCAAATTTCGTGCACACGTCTCTGGTGGGTAATCTAGTTTCCGCAGAATAGTGGAAACGTGCGCATTGTGAGATTATTTTGTTGACATTTTTGGTCGCTGTCAACAAATCTCCAACAAAAGATTTGCAAACAAATTAATTAAAACCACTACAAATGGATAATCCTACATACACAAAAATGCACAAAAAATGAATTTTACCTATAACCGACCTGACGAATCACTGGTCTGTCCTCCGGCCTTTGCGGCGGCTTAATGTATGCATTTCGACCGCGCGGAGGGTGCTTGGATCCAATGAATGATGCCTTCTTCTCCTTACCCTTTCTGCTTGGCATACCTGCAATAAAGTTTGTAAACAAATTAGTTTTACAAATAATTCCAACAAAAATAATACATTACTTAAATGTTTTTTCCATTTACAAATAAATTAAAAGATATTAATATATGACATTCTAAAACTTTGACTCAAACAAAAAATCCATATCTATACTTTAGACCCTCCAGATATCATCAATTGATAACGGACCCTCTAAAGTAAGTCATGGAAGAAACACAAAATCAAATCAAGTGTTGCATCATCCATGCAACAGGACTTGTATACAACCATACAAGCGGCATCTACATAAACTATGAATTTAAACCAATTAACCAAACTAATTAAACCAATTAACCAAACTAATCAAATCAATTAATCAATTAACCAAGCAATTAATCTAACCAATCAATCAATCAAACCAATTAACCTAACTAATCAAAGCACATTTCAATTTAACCCAATTTTTTCAAACTAATTTAAACGATTTTACCTTGTATTAAACAATTTTACCTCAATTTTACCATAAAATAAGGAAATTAGGAAAGAGAGAGACAGAGAGAGACTTGCCGGGAAAGAGAGATAGAGAGACTTGCCGGGAGAGAGAGAGAGAGACAGAACCAACGGACGACATATTTACGTTCGCCTTCACCGACTCACAGAACTAGAGTATATGACTCATATCCTACATGCATGAACATGAAACATAAATTCTTGTTTTGTGAATTCCTGAAGACGAACGGGAATATATCACCCGTTGGTCAATCAGAACTGTTGAAGTTAAAGAACATTGCAATTATTTTATTGTAACAAAGTTTGATAATATTTTATTGTATTTACCTATCCATCCGGTTGTCGGAATATTGAAAAATCGAAGGCTATAAACACTTCACGTTGGATCAAAGTTTAGACATAACCAAACACGAGAAATTTTGCGCTTTTTATGTTTAGAGTTTTCTCTTGATCATTTTAAAATAAATTTGGAATCTTTTCATTGCAGATCGACCGTTGATTGATAACGTAAAAATGAACAGTTCGAAATTATTGCCTCAATTTTAAGAGACAAATAACCATGAAATTATATAAAATTGACATTTATAAGTATTATTTGGCCATAGAAGATGTAAAAAATTAGAATATTTTTTTTTATTTTTTTTTCATATTGTTTTGTGGTACATGCATGATGCATTATATAAATATATTAGATCGACCGGTTGTGTTAATCCGGATTTATAGTAATTTAAATTTAAATTCGGATTTATTTTGATTTAATATGTTAGATTTATTTTTAAACATGTTAGATTTATTTTTAAACATGTTTGATTTATTTTTAAATATGTTAGATATGTTAGATTTTAATATGTTATGTTATATTTATTTTTTTGTTAAATTTGGTTAAATAATTTTAAATTTAAATTGAATGTTAGATTTATTTCATGTTAGATTTCATTTATGCTAGATTTATTTTTAAATTCGGATTTTAAAATTCAAATTGAATGTTAGATTTATTTTTATTAATTGACTAATATTTCCTTTCAAGCTATTCTGATATCTGTCAATTAATCGTTAAAGCTGTACAAATCTGTAATATTTTTTGTACTAAACATATATATTTTTTTTTCACTAAACATATATATATATTTTTGTTAAATTTCTCCATCAACGCATAAGTATAAAATAGTACTTTATTTAGGGGATACGCATGTACAAATTAATAAAAACAACATTTTATTATGGTAATGTGATCGACTGATAATTAACAATCCCACCCGCATTTTTAGAACAACATTTTTAGTTAAATAAATTATATTTATACTTCATTTATGTATCTGTTATCTCTGCACACAAAATATATTTGTACTTATTACAATAATTATTTATATCTCAATTTATAAATATTTATATATAGTATACAAAATACTTATTACTTATTTTTTGCAATGATAATAAGAATTTTTATTTTAATACTTTCTTGAGTAAATAAAAAAAATATAATTTTCAGAGTTTTTATTTTTAATAGCATAATATATACACTTCAATCATGAAGTATATATAAATATTAAGGGTTTTCATTAGGGCTGTCAAAAAAGCTCGCGGCTCGCGGCTCGCTCGTGACTCGTCTCTAGCTCGCTCGCTAACAGCTCGCTCGGTAATGGACTGAGCTGTTAACGAGCCAGCTCGGTTCAGGCTCGGGCCAAAATAAACGAGCTGAGCCAGGGGTCAGCTCGGACCGGGCCAGCTCGGCTCGTTAAGCTACAGTGGATTTAGGGTTTAGCCCCGTATAATTTTAAGTCCAGTCTCATTTTCAAAGGCGCAATTATGCAAAATTGATGTATTTTCGGTTTGGGAAGAAATAATATGGGCTTCAGTTGCTTGAAGATGTGCCTGCTGGACGATTTCTTAAATTTTTTGAATGACCTTTTTTATTTTTTATTTTTGAATTTGTATAATAACAACCCAATAAAGCCCAACGAGCCAGCTCGTCAGCTCGCGAGCTAGCTCGGGCAGGCTTGTCACAAGCTGAGCCAAGACTTTTGGCTCGGGACCCCTAGGTCCGGCTCGCTCGGTTCAGGCTCGGGCCAGAATTAACGAGCTGAGCCAAGGCCCAGCTCGGCCCGAGCCAGCTCGTTTACAGCCCTAGTTTTAATTCACCGTAATACTATAATCTAATCTAATTATATAATATTTTTTTTTTCTTAACGTATAGATCCATTTACGAATCATTTCATATAAATGTTATAAAATTATGTTACAGTTAAATGTATTTTTAATCATGTGTCATTTGATTGGGATAGAAATGTGCTATATAAAATTTATCATTACCATCTCATTATTCTGTCAATTATTCATTAATCAAATTTGATAAAAATACAATAATTTTTAAAAACGACTTTAAACATACACTAATTTTCTTTTATTTGATATTTATCATACTCATTGTCGGATAAAGATTTTAACATAGCATTTTTTTTGTTTCATGCAGATATGCAGTGTATGGACTACATAATTAAAACAACACTCTAGAATCTAGATAGTTTGTGCATGCGCTGCATTGAATCAAACTGCTCTGTTAAAATCTTCACCCTTCATTGTCAGCCTATCATTGTCAGCCTATTAGGAAATTCCTTAATGACAGGTTGCATATTTCCTTGAATGGAGAATCCAAATTTTGTGTACAGAAATGCAAACAAGAAAAGGATAAGAAGAGATAAGCAAGGCATTGGTAGTCACTATTGTATTTTGAACCGGGAATGATACAATCGACTCTCAAAATCCACAAATAAAGAGGAAAAAAAATGCCACCGCCATGGCTTCCCAGTGCTAATCTTACAAGCACCAAACTCCCCTTTCCTCTGAATTCTCAACTAAAATGCTTAGTTCGGCCTCGGCGGACACTCACACTGCGATCGGGTTTTGTGACCAATTGCGCATCAAATTCAGGGCTGAATGTCGGTTCACCAATTGTTATAATCGAGCCCCACCGGCTCTGAAGACTGCTACACCAATGCCATCTTTGCGGGCAAACACCGGTCAAGTCAAGGCCGGTGATGTAGGGAGGTCAGTTTCAGTTTCATTTGATTTTTTCGGTTCACCAATTCTCATGCAGTTTCATTTGATGCTAATTTGTATCTTATGATTGCAGAGTTGTGGCGAGAAAGCCCAAGGATGTATGGGCAGTTCGTCTAGCAATAGGAACTTACCTTCTCGATGCCAAATATTTCAGACCTTTTGATGAAGAAGAATAACAAATGGAGACTAATTACATGTATCATTACTTACTATCTTCAAAATTAATGCCTTAGTTGATAAGAGATAGATAGATGCTAAAGAATTACTTTCATTTAGTGAGTGTTGGGTTTGAATACTGTTACATTCAACAATTTCATGCATATTTGTAAATTTTTCATAAATCAAGTTTAATTATAATATACATTTTTTTTTCTTATTTAAACAACATAATTTGTAAAATTTTCTTATTTAAATTGCGCATTTTATATGAAGGCCGCGAAGTTCCGTTTTTGCTACACCTCGAGGCCGATCGGCCAAGGTGAGCCGATCGCCTCGTGTGAGGTGTCTTTCTTCTCCGTTTCTCGAGCTCGTTTTAGATCTATTATTTGATCTTTGTTCGCTCTTTGATTTGATCCCCTTTTTCTCATTTGAGATGCTCATGTGTTGAGCCTTTACTTGATCTTTTGATTTATTTCTTGTGTTAGGATTGTGAGTCTACAAGTGAAGTTGAGAGGATTTGGTTTTGGAGAGATTGTAGTCCAACTATCATTTGAATCATCTCGCTCCATTCACTTGGAGAATAAGGCACAAGGGAGACAAAGGTGCTAGCTTTGGCTGCTCTCGCTCCATTCACTTGGAGAGGTGATGTTTTAAACTCTATACTTGTTGTGTGATGTGAATCATAAACTGCATGGATGTAAAAGTGTACCATCTAGCTGCATGTAAACCTCATCAGCAACTTCTCTCAACCGAGCAAGGAAGGCTTAAGAGGTCAAAGAGATCAAAGGTTCGATCCTTCATTGATAACTATTTTGTGTTACAATTGTACTTGGATGATGTGTGAATTTTGAATATCAGTTGATAAGAATTATTCAATAAAATGTAAGAAAAAACATGTTCATGTGAAAGGAAGAGAAAAGGAATGTTGATCACTAATAAATCTGATTTTTGATAAAAGGAAGAGAGAAAAATGAAACAATATTTATTAGTTTAAAATATACATTCTAAATGTGAATATGTCTACCAATTTTAATTATTCTGAACAAAAAGCATCTATTAGTTTTGATCAAGACCAACCTGGGGCTATTGGTATTTTTCTTGAAATTACAATAGTGCATAACATTGGAACTGCCTCCGAGAGGGTTGCAACTGAAAGAGGCTAGAAGAGTTTTATTAGAATACTATAGAGGTAAGGTTTCATAGATAGACTTTGCAATTATGTGATATTGAAGCAAGAAGAGTTTTATTAAAGTGATTAGTAAATATTAGCTTTTCAATATGTTATGATATCTCATTACTTGCAAACAAAAGAATGGTAGATTTATTTGAGGTTTGTCTGTAACGTGTACAGAAATTCATTGTTTGATGAATTCATAATAAGCAAGGAGGAAACTGAGAGCCTGATTCATATTTGCTGAAACATATTCATAACCTGCTTCTTTTTTCTGTTCCTTCATTTTACATTTTTCTGTCTTTGTCTTGATCGCGAGATGATTTGCACAAGTACTATAATTCTAATGAGAACAACCCTTTTATTTGCACAATTCAAAATAAAAAAAAAATTGTTGGACTAATTTTAGCTCTTTTGAATCAAACTGACCAATTAGCACCTCTAAGTGCTGGAAATCCAAGTAGGAATATTTTGTAGTCCAAAATTCTCATCCCCAGAACATTCTTCAACTTCTCGGATCTATCTAAAAAATAAAGTATGAGTGTGTAATTTAGATAAGTTGGTTGTGTATTAACTAATTATACATATGCATTAGTATAATAGTTGAATGTGTATTGAGTAATAGATATGTGTGTGTTTTAGAAGATTCAAAAAATGAGAGGATCAGGACAGTTGTTGATAGTCGTAAAACATATTTTGACTTGGTCAAAACTGCATGCCATCACATCTATGAGCAATTATTTGTTTTAACTAAAATAGAGAAATATGTATTAACATAATATGTATCAATCGTTTGCTTTTATTATTAACTAATACATGATTGTGCAATCAATCTTTAAATTAATCACATTTAAAAAAAATAAACAAAATATACTTTTAATTCCCACGGCAACGCGTGGTCAGCACTTGACTAGTAATAAAAAAAAAATTTCACCTTCTACTGGAACGAAGGAATGCTTACTTTTCAATTAGCAATGTGGGACTATAAGTTAATTATCCGGACTAGTAATGTGAATACTAAATTTTCGAACACTATATATATATCTATATATAGAGTAGAACTAAGGTGTTCTTACACTCACCAAGTCCCTTTGTGAGCTTAACTCAAAAATTTATCGGATTGATTTCAAACGACACATCCAAACCGTTGAAACCGTTCTACTTCACGAGTGATGCATTTACATGTCAAATTTATAATTTTTCGAACTAGTTTAGTATAAAATCAAGCGGTCAAAAAATAATGAAAAATGAACTCATTAAAATTAACTTATAAATCATCTTTTTTTGACCGCTTGACTTCATACTAAATTAGTTCAAAAATTTAAAAATTTGACATGTAAACGCATCACTCATGAAGTAGATCGGTTTCAACGGTTTGGATGCGTCGTTTGAAGTCAATCCGATAGATTTTTGAATTAAGCTCACAAAGAGGCTTGGTGAGCTTAAGAACACCTTAGTTCTACTCTATATATATATAGAGGAGGGTTCAAATGCCTCCACCATGCCTCTATTTTTAAAAACTTTAATAACTCAAAATTTAAAACTTAAAAGTCAAAATAAAACCGTTGGATATGATCTACATCATTTTATCTATGTGCTCATAAAAAATTATCACATTTCGATTTTTTTTTATGTGAATCAATAAGTTGAAAAATCAACGTCTAGAAATTATCCACATTAGTACGTTTTTTACAAGCTTTTCAAGACAACCAAAACAAAATTGAAATGTCATAATTTTTTACATATGTATAGATAAAATGATGTAGATCATATCCAACGGTTTTATTTTTACTTTTTAATTTTAAATTTTGAGTTATTAAAGTTTTTAAAAATGAAGGCATGGTAGAGGCATGAAAAATGGAGGCATTTGAGCCCTCCTCATATATATATATATGAGGAGGGTTCCACTGCCTCAATTTTTCATGCCTCCACTCAACCTCCAAATCTGGACCACTCATCCATCAGTTTCATCAACGGCCAAGATTAAAAATTCATTAGCGAACAAATTTAGAGAAATCGTCTCCAGTACTCTCTTCGTCTCTGTCATTCGCCCAACCCCCAACCCCCAACCCCCAAATCCTCAATTCGCCTCTCCCCCACGCGCCTCCCTCACCCCTCTCCCGTGTCTTCATCCCCCGCGCCCCCCCCTCAGCCTCCTTCCCCCGACCCCTCCGCGCAACCTCCAACGCTCCTCTGAGCCTCCTCCGACGCTCCCTTGGATCTTTTTGCTTAATCGCTTGTAAGTTAGATATCTTGTTTTTTTTTTTCTTTTTTCTTTTCATTTCGCTGCTAATCAATTTTTCTTTCAAATTAGAGAGAACGCCCAATATGAGGCTTCATTAAGACTGTTAGGGAAATTTTTGGACCGAGTATAATTTATCTCCAATTATCTTGTACAGTTGTGCTAGTTACATTAATGCTTTATTGGGTTATCTTTTTCAGAAATACCGTGCATTGAGATTGCTTTTGGGTAAGAATTGATTGGAAATGAAAATTTTGGATTTCTTGGTTATAGGAGATTAAGAAAAGCAAATGACAGAAATTTTGATTTACATGGACTAAATGAAAATTACCATTTATATAACTTATGTTTTCATAGTCACATTCTAATTCAAGAAATATTTTATCTTTTGATGCAGTGCAAGGTTACTTTGTGGTTCTAACCCTCGATGGATCCACCACAAATGGACAAAGAGGGCTGCAGAGGGAATACCTATTCCTATTTTTAAGAAGGATAGAGATGCAATTGCTCGTGATTTGCAGTTTAACAACACTATAAGCCGGTTGAGACCTTATTTGCATGTATCTGGGGAAGCTTTTGACACCATAATTGAGGCCTTTGAAGTAGGTATGGAATGTTACAAGAGATCAAAAAGGCGATGCAAAGATTGCGGTGAATTTGGACACTATTCAGCTACCTGTGTGAGAAGAAAGCAGTCCAAGGTTGTTGAGTTAGTTCCAGGACAAACCCCATTACAGTAGGATGCCAACATTTCTAATAGTTTGGTGCTTTTTATTTTCTAAACCATATTTGACTTTGGTTATTGTGATAGCAAATATAATATGTTTTTGTGTGGTTATTTTGATATCAAATATATTATTTTTGAATTTTGTGGGAATATTACATGCTTGAGAATTATGTGTTGGATTATGTGTAAATTTTCTAATTCTAATCAATTTCTAATAATCTTGTCAGAAACGTATTTGCCACTGCATGCTTCCTGGAATAATTAATTTTATTGCATTTGTTAAATTCAAGAGAGAAAACAGATATCTATGCCAGCTATGTACTGGTACTTGTACCAGTCAACTCTCTATTGTACCAAACCTGCAAAATCTGAAAATTACTACCAACTGGAATAAAGCACATACATGGTTTGATACATACAGCAGGCAATATCAACAGGACATAGCTCCAATTAATATCCTCAAATTAATTGCTATCTTTGCATAAATGACCTCCAGCTTTGAGAATAATTTAGTTGCAAAATTCAGCCACAATCTATTCAACAAACTTATAACATAGCTCCATGAGGATGCTTATAACATAGTTTTGAGAAGCTTTAATCAATTGCTAATGCAATCAACTTAAGTACAATTATAACATACACGTACACATTTACAAATTTACACAACTCAATATCTCTTTTACATTATACCACATTCACAAACAAATATGAGCAAAATAACTTGGTTATAGTCATCGATATCAATTGTCTTTGCAAAAAAACATAATATTACCATCAAGAAAGAGAAATCAACATAATCAAATCAGATCTTTGAACTCTTTTACATAAAAAAAAAACACTTCAATAAATTTGCTAAATCCATACATATAATGCACAATGGCCAAACTGCCATACATATCATACATGAATCCATACACAATTTTACATCCAAAATAGCATATCCAAAAAAATAACATAAAGACCATCACCACTAATGACCAAAATGCCCCTGCCCATTTAGTTTTGCTAGTATGGGCGAGCTTAACATTGTAGGCGGCGTCACATCTTTGCAAAAGTGAAGACTCTGAGCACAATTAACCCATGATGAATGCATACTAAGGATGTTGGTACTGAACACATGAAAATTGAACCCTTATCCCAACCTCAAGCATTAAGAGCTTCAATCTAGCCTACGGGCTTTTTCTCAAAAAAAAAAAAAAAAACTTCAATCTATGTGGTTTTCCAGGAGCTTCTCAAATTGCTTTTAATATAACCTTCTTTATTCATCATTCATGGTTGATGGATGGGTCCATTTTATAAAAAAAAACATACTTCCTATAAAAAAATATGTCAGAAAAAGAAGCTCAAAAATATTGAACAAAAGATGTTTTTTATGTTCTTTTTCATTAGATTTCTCCAATGTGAAAGAATTATTATTTAGTCATTGCAATTCTTATTCAAAGCCTTAATCCATGTTGGTTATGACTAATTCTGATGCTTATTCATCATACCTGTAAATGACATTGTAAGGGAATTCATGATAATTCATTCATGAAAAGTACGAGTACTTATATATATGGTCTAGTCATTGTAGTACCATACCTGCTTGTGCTAGTACTCAATGAAGCTGATGTTTGGTATAACAGTTGATGCACTGGCTCTAGCAATTGCTGATGTGTACTTTAATATAGATTTACCTGTAAATTACTTTGGTATGAATCCATTTGGAAATGATAAAAATAAGAATCGAACCTGCTCAGTTCAAAGTAACCAAACAAATTAACAGGGATGTTACGAAAAAGAGAAAAGAAATTAACCTGATAAAAAGATCCAATGGGAGCGTCGGAGGTTGCGTGGAGGGGTCGGGGGAAGGGGACTGAGGGGGGTGCGGGGGAAGAAGGCACATGAGGGGTGAGGGAGGCGCATGAGGGAGGGGAAGGGGACGCGCGGGGGCGTGAAGGGTGGGGGCGTCGGGTGAGGGGAACCTGGCGAATTTGGGGGTGAAGCAACGAAGAGAAGAGACGGAGAGGCAGTACTGGAGATGATTTCTCTAAAAATTGTATTTTTAATCTCATCCGTTCATCAAACAAATAGATGTATGGTTTAGATTTGGAGGTTGAGTGGAGGCATGAAAAATGGAGGCAGTGGAACCCTCCTCTATTTTGAGGGTTCAAATGCCTCCATTTTTTGTCACTCAATCATGCCTCTATTTTTAAAAATTTAATAACTCAAAATTTAAAACTTAAAAGTCAAAATAAATCCGTTGGATATGATCTACATCATTTTATCTATGTGCTCATAAAAAATTATCACATTTTGATTTTGTTTTTATGTGAATCAATAAGTTGAAAAATCAACGTCTAGAAATTATCCACATTAGTACGTTTTTTACGAGCTCTTGATGACAACCAAAACAAAATTGAAATGTCATAATTTTTTACACGTGCATAGATAAAATGATGTAGATCATATCCAACAGTTTTATTTTGACTTTTTAGTTTTAAATTTTGAGTTATTAAAGTTTTTAAAAATGGAGGCATGGTGGAGGCATTTGAACCCTCCTCATATATATAGAGTATGGCTAATGTGCTTCCGGATGTATTTCGGCGAGGTGCTTCCGGTGGCATATCTTAGTGTTTGATGTTCAAACAATAAATTCAAACCGTTAGATGTTCAATCTATATTAAAATGTATTTGGAGACCAAATTTTACATTTTTTGGAATTTTTTTACTATTTATTAAGCCACTTTGAAAATTGCTGATCCGGGTTGAACAGTAAAAACAGTGCAACAAAATTCTGGACCATATAATCAGCAACTTTGAAATCACAAAATATGAGTGTGAAGTAAAACACTCGCTTCACTTCGCGAAGCACCATAGCACAACTCTATATATATATATATATATATATACACACACACGGGCTATTGGACTTGTAATCTATATATACAGGCATGTGGACTTCTATAATAGTAGTGAATTAAACATTTTTAGAGGGTTACGTATGACTATAAATAAATTATTATTACCATTTGACAATGCTGCTTATGTATTTATAACCCAATGCATCTGTTCAGATGCACCTATTAATTAAGAGAGAGTGTGGCCCTTATTCAGCCCAATATGGTTTAACTAATATTTAATGTCAGATTTTAAACTATTAATTCAACCTAAATAATTTGGCCCGTAGAACATTTTCAACACGGAATGCCGAAATGGGCCTCCACAAGATGCGAATTGGAGGATTAATTCTAAAGAGTTAGTGGAAGTCTCAACAAATTTAAAAAAGAAGCTCCAATTAATTATAGGTGAAATATTGCGCCTTTTCAAATAGAAAAAAAACTAGGTAATTAATGTTCACGATTCATTGAAATCTCCTAGTTTTGATTCAATGTATCAAGATATTGGAATTTACTTACCATATCTCTCTCTGACGTATAATTAATTTAATTATAGGGAGATTCATTCATTCACTGCAACGCCCACCATTATGTGATGTGGGACGCACCTGTCATATTTGTGTGAAAATTGGTGATGGTCAATGTACGTATAAATTTTCATAACTGAATGTATCGTTGAAAAAGATCATACGTACTTTAATTGTGGGAAATTTGGTGTCATCTGAAAATTTCCCTCAATATTATATATATATATACCTCATGTTTACCCTAGTTTACTTTCACCTAGCTATAAATAAAGCCCCTCGTTATAATTGAATCTTCCCAAAGCAAAACATCAAAAAGTGAAAACCCAAAACTCAAGTTCCAAATCAAAGATATATATCGATCTATAATGTCATCTCAAGCATCAGTCGACCTCAAAATACACCAGCCTAAGAACTTTCGATTCAACTCAATCCCAGACTCACATGATTGGTCTGATCTCTATGATCATCCATCTGCACTCCCAATTGATATGGATTCCATCCCAGTGATTGATCTAAACGATCCAAAATTAATTGATAAAATAGGTAAAGCATGTGAAGAATGGGGAGTTTTCCTAATAAGGAATCATGGCATTGAACCAGAACTTTTGAACCGGTTTGGTTCACAAATCCACCGGTTATTCGCACTGCCGGTCGAAGTCAAGCTCAAGGTGGCCAAGACTCAAGGAACTGATTCAGGCTATGGTGGTGCTCCTATCTCTCATCTTTTTCCCAAATTCATGTGGTATGAAGGATTTGCCATTCAAACTGGCTCTCTTTTTGACCAGGCACAGATACTTTGGCCCGATGACTATTCTTCATTTTGGTAATCTTTTATTCCTACTTCTAGAAACACTTTCTTAATTTCTAACTGATAATTGAAAAGAAATTCTATTTCTAGACAGGGACATTAACAATAATGTCCAAAAACATAATAATTATATTGTGTGATTTTTTTTTTTATGAATAATATTCATCACATTTTGTCTACGTACAGCGCGGTGATAGAGGAATACAAGAAGGCCATAAATCCACTGGGCTATAGATTGATGCATTTGATGATTCTTTCATTGGGATTGACTGAAGAAGAAATTGACAATACCCTAATAGGAGATTCAAGCAAAATAAAAAATTCAATGCATCTAAACTCGTACCCTGCTTGTCCCGACCCTGATCGGGTTGTCGGTCTGGCGCCCCACACCGACACCGGCTTTCTTGCCGTTTTATACCATAATGGAGTAAGCGGGCTTCAGGTCTTGAGGCGCAAAGATGATATTGGCCCAACAAGATGGGTTACGGTACCAGTGGTACCTAACACATTTGTGGTTAATATTGGTGATCTCATGCATGTTCTGTCTAATGGAAGGTTTCACAATGTTGTGCACCGGTCCACGGTGAACAAGACAAATCAACGACTGTCGGCTGCGTACTTCTTTGGGCCTCAAATTGATGTGAAGGTCGGGCCTCTTAGTGAGTTAATGGGACCGGAGCAGGGCCCCCTGTATCGGCCGGTGACGTGGCCGGAGTTGCAGAAGATGAAAAGTACACTTTATGATAAGGCGCTTGAATCATTGAAAGTAGATGGCAAAATAGAGGAACTGAGGAAGGGTGCGTGAGGGATTGAGTCAGCGAGAGAGACGCTACTGGTTACTAAGCTTTGAATCCTATATATGCTGCTATGAGCATATATATAATTAATGATTCTGATATAATAATAAGTAATTAGAAAATGATGTAATTTATTTTTGTGCCAGTTGAATCAAGATTGTCATCAGGCCGACCTCTGTCTAAGCGTGTGCATGCTACGTACTGTCAAATAGAAAATGATTTTTTTAGTCTGCCTCATTATTATATAAATATCAAAATGACGTAAGAAGGAAAAAATAATTAACAAGGAATTAGAACAAGGAAAGAAAAAGTAATTATGGTTTGGCCGGGAAAGAAGTTCGGATGAAAAACTTGCATTCCTCACTGTATCTCCGTTACTAAAATAAGCTTTGTCATGCAATATTTAGATAGAATTATTTAAAATAAAAAAACAACAAAAAAGAGATGAATATTATTTTTTATCATTTTAAAAAAAATTAAAAAAAGACATTGAGAACAATTTATTAATAATTAAGACATATTACATACTAATTAAAAATTTACATATACAAAAAATAATAATCAAAGTATCATCACACTTTAATTAGTGATTAATTAAAATTTCCAGTACACTATACTTAAATTTTTTTACATGATTAATAGAAAAATGAGCCGAAATCTTAGGAACCTAAGCCTTAACGGGTAGTAGCTAGTCAACGACCTCGTGCATTTCACCACATTTTATTTTTAAGAATAATATTAATCACACGTTAGAATAGTGGTCAAGCTATGTGGGTCTTGCCTAGGATGTCAAAGGCACCCTAATTTTATTTGCTTATTTGATTTCTATTGTATTCGATAAGACGGATATATATTGTACGTATTCGATAGAACAGATGTATATATGGATAAGATTTTTGTTTCAATAATTAATTTCTTTGATATGGGTAAGGGTAAAGTTTTTTTTCCCTTAACATAACAGATAATGGTATCTTCCAATGATATGTCAGCAAGTCAAGGTGTTGTTTCCAATGCAATCCGAAAGATTAAGAGCCGTCTGGTTGCTCAAAGTAAGCTAAAACAAATTTCCTTCATTATATATATAAATAATCTAAAATACTTTGACTACATATTAAACTATTACAAAGGAAGAGCTGATACTGATGCTGGAAAAACAATACCCTGGTGATTGGGTGTGATACCAGCATTTTTCTTCAACTATGTTACACTTTATTCTGGGGAGGCGCTTTATATAGGTGCAAATGAGCCGCATGCGTATTTACATGGCGTGTATAGAGTGTATGGTCACCTCTGACAATGTAGTTAGAGCTGGTCTGACACCTAAGTTCTGTGATGTGCAAGCTCTCTGTTCTATGCTTACCTACAAGCAGGTACAGTTGATATCGTTGTTGTCAGTTTTCTTCTTTTTGTGACATCTGGTACAAGCTGCTGGTATGATCCTGGCTTAGTTGTTACCAAAACTGAACTGGTACAGTGCCGCCAGTTGGTCTAATTAGACCATCATAGTACAAAACTCTAGGTAAAATATTATATAATTGAAAAATTGATAGTGTAGACTAACGTTCCAATAAAAAGAGCCTGTTGCATTTATTTTTACAGGGTTTTCCACTTTTCCTGAAATTTTACGTGGGGTCCCTCTAAACAAAAATGTCTACCGCTACACCCCTCCAATTCGACGAATTTCAAGTCGACCGGTGTTCTTCTTTTAGCTATGAGACGGTGACTTTTACACCAGTACCGGGCCCCTCTATTTTTCTGGTACTGAGTGGTTCAGCCAGCATCAGAATCGACTCTTTAAATGACTTGGAAATACTGAGGTTAATATAACAAATACTGGTGCGAAGTGCAAATACTGAGGCTAATATAACAAATGTTGCTGTTGCACCATTAGTGTTGTTTCAGGCCGGTGTTAACGAGAGATTCTTTGATTAGTTTGAAGAAAATAATAGATAATGAAATACAATTCAATCTACAAATTGGCTCTCACTTTTTATTTGTTGTGGTGTGTATATAGTGTGATAATATAAAATAGTAGTAATGCAAAAGTGAGCAAGCTTTTTTTTTCTGTTGGTTTCACTGGTTCATACTTCATACTTGTAGTTGTTATGTGAATTTTGTGAAATTGGAGATTTGTTCTTGATGCTATCTGAGATCTAAAACATGATTGAAATTGTAGAATTTCTAGAAACATGAATTTGCAAGTACTCTGTTCTGTTCATATTATTATTATTTTGCGAACTGCTCTGTTCATATTATTCTTAGGCCTAGTATCAAGTGCTTTTCCAAGCTGGGCCCAAATATGGTCTGAGCCGGGCCGAGTTGGGCCGAGCCGAGCCAAGTATTTACATGAGCCGAGTCGGGTCTTTTCTTTCAAAATTGAGCCGAGTTGAAGCCGGGCCGTTATGTTTCTCTCATTGAGTCCGAGCCGAGTCTGAGCCGAGTCTGAGCCGAGCCAAGCTCATTGGCAGCCCTAATATTAGGGTGTTACTCTAGAACGTTGTAGAAGATGAAATTTTTATTAATACCCTAAAAAAAAGATAAAATAACAAATCTGCTCTCGGTATGAAAATAATTTCAAAAACACCCTGACTGCCCCATGTTTGAGCAGTTCACTCTCACTACCAAACCGCCCCACAGTGGGGCGGTCACCTCTTCACACCAAACTGCCCCCGTTTGGGCGGTTTGGTGTTTATTTTTTTTTTTTTAAACGTTGTGCAATTTATAATGCTGCATTATTAAATATTGTATTTTTTTATAATTTTTTTTATAATTTTGTAATTTACATTCTATTTTTTATAATGATTTATGTTATAATTTGTTATAATTGACGATTATATTTTTATTTGTTGCAATGTTTGATTGTAGTTTTATTTGTTATAATTTTTATAATAATTTATAGTTATATTTTTATAATTGACGATTATAATTTTATTTGTTGTAATGTTTTATAATATGTTATATATTTATGAGGAGGGTTCAAATGCACCATAATTTTTGTGCTCCAATATGCTTCACATCATTTATCTCTATTTTTAAAGTCGAAACAGTCCATTCGAACCGTTCAACATGATCTTCATAATAAAATATGTTTAGAGACCAAATTTTATATTTTTTAGAATTTTTTTACTATTTTTTTAGATAGGTACAATATCACTTTTTAAGGAGATTCTGGACCATCCGATAAAGTGATATTGTACCTATCTAAAAAAATAGTAAAAAAAATTCTAAAAAATATTAAATTTGGTCTCCAAACATATTTTATTATGAAAATCATGTTGAATGGTTCGGATCGACTGTTCGGACTTTGAAAAATAGAGATAAAGGATGTGGAGCATATTGGAGCACAAAAATTATGGTGCATTGGAACCCTCCTCTATATTTATTGTAGTTTTATTTGTTATAATTTTGTGTAATGTTATAAATTAGTTTTATTCGACTAGATAAACAACACTAAATAATCTAAATGGTAAATCTACAACATAAAATCTAACAATCCAAACATGAAATATAACAATCCAAACATAAAATCCTACAAATCCATCTAACTAAAACTAACATAAAAAACCTAACGACGACGGTGGCGATGACCGGAGAGATCCAACCTAGCAGGTGGATGGTGGTCCCTAGGCGACAGCTGACGCGTCAAGTGAACCTCCTCCTCCTCATCATCCTGGAGATCGTCCACATCTATCTCAGACGCCGCACCGGCCACCCAGGGATCCTTCTCCTGCAAAGATAACTGTGTATGGCGGACCCATAGGAGATCCTCTTGGATCACCACCTTAGAAGGATACGTGTCCGGAGGTGGTGTGCCAAATATAGCAGAGGCAAAGGCATCTGCAGCATGCGCCCCACTCCCACTAGCCTCGTTGTCATGCTCCCTGGTCTCTGCGTATCGTGGTCTGTGGAGGCTTTGTACCTCATACCCGGTATCATCTCCAGTAAGGTTAGTCATAGTGAACTCGGGGTTGGCCTGCCAGGTAGGAGCTTCATCCTTCATGTAAACAATGTTAGTTTTGCTACATACAAATAACTAGTAAGTTAATTAAATAATACAGAACGCCCAGTTATAGAACGCCCAACCCGAGTTATCCTCTGCAGAATTGAAGATAAATTAATAAGAATAGATTTTTAAAGAGAAATGATTGTGTATGACACATTCACATATATTAATTGTAATCACCTACAGGAGTTGGCGGCATCTCATCATCGTAGATAGCAACTTGGGGCTGATCCGGATCTCGTGGTGTGGGCTTTATCTCACGCCAATTGATGTTCTCCCCACTATCGTGCAACATACCAACAGGCGCCCGTCCTAGCCAGAGTCCTCCACGACTGGTGCACTGTGTTGGAGCATTTGACATCCTATCGCTCTCCAACCAATCTTCGCCTACACACCAGGCTGTGTGCCACTCCTCTAATATGATCACTTAGAAGTGAGCGATGTTATATTTTAAAATTTATAAACTCAGAAATGCTATCAGTTCGGATCGCAAGCGCATAATCCTATCAAGTAGTATAATCGAGGTCAATCCATAGGGAATATTGGTCTACAGTCTTGAGCGATCAAATCACAATCTTTCGAAAGGCTAGACGAAATCTGAAAATTTGAGAGTTGAAGTTGTGATCAATGTAAATTTGGCACAATTAAAAGTAATTAAAATAAAGATAGAGATGAGAATTCCTAGGGTTTCGGCATACCATTGCTACTCAATCCTCTTTGATATTCTACTTCTGTCGGGTGTGATTTCCTGTTGTTGTTTATGGAAGACACTACATAGGACACTGCGAGTTATCTTACGCAAATGACGGGACTTCCATCGAGATACTACATATGACATGTGAGTTATCTTACGCAAATGACAGATCTCTAAAATACACAAGTTACTACATAGGACACTGCAATTTATCTTACGCAAATGACGGAACTTGGTTCGCATTTTGTTGTTCCAATTTATGGTTTTCCCGCTAAGGTTTTCTTCACATAAATCTAATGACTCCCAATGAGACTGACTCGTCCATCATTGTTTCTCTTACCATTAAAGCACTGTCACTACCCTACCGGATTAAACTAGATTATAGATATCAGGTGAAGGGATAATAAATCACAACTAAAATCTAACTAAAGCCCCTAAGAAAAGAACTTAGCCGCGGAACGGCATGCTTACAATCACTCCTCTCTTTCTCACTTAATCAAATCTAACTAAAATTACAAAGATGTCCTCTTATTCTGCCCAGGGTGCTTATATAGGAGTGAGGGGACATCTGGAGTTGAGTGGAGGCCAAGAAACCTGATCTGGATACAGTTGTGGTAGTTATTCCCCAAAGGGCGTCGTGGTTACGGACTGTACTGGCTGGTACGGTCCGTATTGAGACCATGTCGCTGAAGGGTTTAATGCGTATTACGATTCCCCTGGTCCGTATTCGGCTAGGTCCGTATCAGTCAATACGGGCCGTAACAGAGACTTAATCGATGAGCGTCGCTTATCCGATTGACCCGATTCTTGCTCCATTTGATGTGAAATAGTCCCAAAACATGTTTCCTACAATAAAATATAAAGAAGGGTGACAATAGCCTTTTTCTCTAATTAATTAAACATAAGTGTGAGATAATATGCAAAACCTAAGCCAAAACCCTACGTAATTCATCATCATTTTGATTCTATTCACGCCTCCCAACTTGAATTGTTCCTTGTCCTCAAGCAACGACATCCTAGCTAGTCAAAGGTCCGGTCTAAGTTAAACCATACAATCTTAATGACTTGTTTTAAATTAAACTAGAACTTGGGCTTGGTACAATTGACATGACCTTAAAAATTTAGAACTTCGAAAATATTCATGACCTCTCCCTTGAACAATTTATTCACCCCATGATTGACCTCATTGTGCATTCCTTAGAAAAATTATTATAAAACAATTCACTTCACAAATATCTCTAAATTTGAGAATATTAATTTCTCCTTTGATTATAAACGGATCCTTTCCAGCCAATAGGAATTCTAATGATATGAATTTGGATTTTCCTTCCTGATTGGTTGGAGCAAAGTATGACAACTAAGTGTGTTGGTACTTGTGATGATTTTTTGAAAAATTAAACATGCACAAATTAAAATTTGGGAGGTTTTGTCGAGCCTATTGGTAACCAGTCTTGCGTAGGCACCCGTACTCTTTTTTTATCCTCTATCTTTTATTCTATTTTTTTTCTTTTTCTGAATTTTTCTATTTTTTGGATTTTTCTCATTTCCAATTTTTTTGTATATATTTTTTTTTCTGATTTTCTGAAGATTAAATATTTTTGTGTCATAAGTACCATGATTACACACAATTTCAAGTATTCATTCATACAAGGAATTATTGCATAGTTTCGCTAGAGTTCTATCTATAATAAATGGGTATCTATAACACTTTCAAACTTAAGAGACTTTGCAAAAATAAATTACTCAACAATAAAAATTCTAGGGTCTGCGGTTTTGGTCAACATTCATGGTTAGCAATTAATTGTTCAGTTTGAAGTCACTAATTACTTTCAAAATTCTGAATTTTTTGTATCATGGTCAATTGTCTAAACCCTAGCCTAACTTAATTCAAAACAGTTTCTTATTTGATTACCTACTCCTATGGAAATTAAAATGCTAGCTAGCTAAAAAGCTCAACCAATCATTCTAGTATTTTCGGTAAAGCCTCCAACCCTAGTCAAAAATTGAGAAAAACTACTAGCATCTAAAAGAAAAATAAAAATGCAAAAAATTTGAAAGATACATGGTCAATTTAAATTTAAATTTAAATACAAACAGGGTAAAGATATAACACAGGATTAATTTAAATTTTTTAGTATAAAAACTAACATGAATATATATATGATGAATAGTGTTGGAGTGTTCTGCAAACCTACGGTAATAGAGGGATTTTAAATTTCATTGTTGCTCTTATTATTCATTGCACATACAATTTGTTCTTTTAAACAGAGATATTACATACAGATGGCAAGAGAATTGTCCAGGCTAGTAGGAGTGTGCAAGGCTCCAATAATACAGCATTTTGCTGAGTCTCTGACAGGTTCTACCACAATTAGAAGTTTTGGCAACGAATCAGGTTTCAAGGGAGAAATGGAAAGTTGATGGATGATTATTCGCAGCCGAAATTCTACAATGCGGGTGCCATGAAGTGGCTCTGTTTTCGGCTTGACATGATCTCGTCTGTCACCTTTGCCTTTTCTCTGGTGTTCTTAGTGACTATACCAGCTGGTTTGATCGATCCAGGTAGGTTATTTTGTAAATATATGCACAAAGTGTTGTTGCAATTTAGGATTGCTGCAGAATTGAGATTAGAATTTTTAATTAGTGCAATTGAGATTATAATTTTTAATTAAGAATAGCAGACCCCTCTGCATTTTCACATAATTAAATGATGCTCTTAGTTTCTGTTAGTCCTTACATTCTTCCTTCCATTTTCGTTAAACTTAAAGTAAAGACGGTTCGTTGGTCTAATTTCAAATTGCAGCAAATTAATTATTTCAAATTTACATTGCTTTTAATTTTTCTTCTTGAATACAGGGCTCGCGGGTCTTGCGGTGACTTACGGTCTTAATTTGAACATGCTACTATCCTGGGCTGTTTGGAATATGTGCAATCTAGAAAATGATATAATATCTGTTGAAAGAATATTGCAATACACTAATATTCCTAGAACCCCCCTTTTCCACTCCAAAAGATTTGGAATTAGATCATTCCTGGCCAGCACAAGGAAACAATATTATGCTTGAAAATCTAAAGGTACACTTCATTCCTTGTCCATGCTCATGATATCATTTGATGTGCTTAAGAAAAAAAAAAGTTATGTAAGACTTGCATGTGTTGTGGCTTATTACATCCTTGTGCTAAGAAACTTCCAAAAGAAAAATATTAATGAAAAGTTGGTTTCTCTCATGTAATTTCTGTAGTAGAGACTTCAACGTCAGTTATTTAACCAGAAAAGTTTGAAATGTGAACTACCTGGACCAGTCAATCCCCTAGGCCCATATAACTCCAGAACATAAACAAAGGGAGCTAAACAAAATTTACCTTACCTGAATGTGCCAAGAAAAGGATTTGACTTGAACCTTAATGAAACCCAAAAATGGTCTAGTGTAATGATCAGGAATGAAATTCATTATGTAGCTTCTGTTGAAACAGATATACACGGTCCGTGTATAATTGTATACGGACCGTGTAGCGCGCCGCCAGACAGAATAGGAAGGTGGCAGCTGGCCCTTTTATTTCTTTCCTGTTTTTCTTAGTTATTTTGTTTCTCATTTAGGAGATTATGATTGTATCAGATATAGAAGAAAATAAGAAAAAAGATAGTAAGTAATTAGGTAGCATTTATCTATATATTCCATCTTACCTCCTTTGTAACAATTCATTCAAAAAGAAATAGAAAAAAGTGTGTGTGAGTGTGGAGGACGTAGGCACCAAGTTGGTGCCGAACCTCGTTAAATACTGTGTTCTTCTCTTTCTCTGTTTGTGTGTATGTTTACTCGTGTACGGACCGTATCCAGTGATACACGGTCCGTATAAGAATTCCGCAGGTTGATTTTTACATGGTATCAGAGCGGGTCTAGATCTAAAGACCAGCAATGGAAGACATCTCTAAGACAGGAGGTGGGAAGGACCAAGACCACAGCGCAGACATGACACTTCTTCAAGCGCTGAAGGAACTTCTCACCACCCAGAAGGCGATGGCTATGCCGGTCGAAGTACCGGTCAACTTGATAACTGTCAAATTCGACGGAACGAATTATGGGCTATGGTTGTCCATGATGGAGACACACCTGGCAGGCAAGGGCAAGCTGGGTTACGTACGTGGAGAGAAACAAGCACCGCTCGTCGGCACTCCCGGATATGAACAATGGAAGATGCATGACTCAATGGTAAAAGGTTTGATTCTCAATTCTCTCGACTCAAGTTTTATCGGGAATTTTCATCGATATTCCACAGCAAGGGAGGTGTGGGATGCCTTGGCTACCACCTTCTTTGATGGCTGTGATTCATCTCAAATCTATGACCTTCAACAAAGGGTCCACCAGTTGAAACAATCAGGTGGATCTTTGGAAAAGTATTACAATAAGTTGCAGGGGCTGTGGAAGGAGATTGATTTCCGACGGCCAAACCCTATGGTATGCACGGAGGACATTGAGAAGCATAACTCGTGGGTTCAACAGGATCGGGTATACAAATTTCTAGCCGGATTAGACGACCGTCTAGATAGTACTTGAGCAGATATCATCCAAACCGTGCCTCTGCCAACTGTCGAGCAGGCATATTCCAGGGTCAGACGGGAGGAGATGAGGCAGAAAGTGATGTGCGGCAGCGACAACACCTTCAACCCTGCAGTCATGGCGATGAAGGGTGCGGACCGTGCAGGTCAATACACGGACCGTACAGGTGGTGCGGACCGTGCACCAGAGGTATCACTCTCTCTTAAATCTGGAACAAAACAGGGAAAATGGTGTACTCACTGCAACAATCCGAGGCACACCAGAGAAACATGTTTTCAACTGCATGGGTACCCAGATTGGTGGCAGGATTTGAAAGAGAAAAAGGCAGCAGGGAACAAGAAGGGACAGGTTCACTTGGCAGGACGCACGGACCGTGCAAATAGGCATACGGACTGTGCAGAAGCCAGTACAGGTCAAGCAACTCTGACACTCGCAACTCATGTTGAAGGTACAGAAAGTTCGACTGGCAAAGGTAAAGTCTTTATTACACAGAATTTAGACAAATGGGTGATAGATTCAGGGGCAACCGACCACATGACTTATGTAAAGTCAGATCTTGATAGAATTGGAGAATCTAACCGGAAAGAAATCGTGAATGCAAATGGAGTTCCCTCACCGGTTATAGGATCAGGAACTGTAAATGTGTCTGAATCTTTGTGTTTGAAAGACACTCTACTCGTACCATCTTTGACCACAAAGCTTATATCAGTGGGCCGATTAGCTGAAGACCTAAATTGTGCAGTTTTAATGTATCCAAATTTTTGTATTTTTCAGGACATCCTAACGAAGGAGATACTTGGGCGTGGTATTAAGCGCAATGGACTGTATCACCTCGAAGACTTGAGTACCGGTTCTACGTGTCTCGCGAATAGAAGCATTCAAGGAGACAATATTTTGTTATGGCATAAGAGGTTAGGACACCCGTCTGTTGGGTATATGAAAAAGAGCTTTCCTTCTTTATGGGTTGGTGTATCAAACTTTGAAATTCAATGTGAAACTTGTATTCGAAGTAAAATTCACAGAACTTCTTATCCTAGTGTTTGTTATAAAGATTTGGAATTTGTTGATTTGGTCCATTCTGATGTGTGGGGCCCTGCCCCAGTTAATTCTGTAGACGGGGAAAGGTGGTTTGTTCTTTTCACTGATGATAGTACTAGAATGACATGGTTATACCTCTTGAAACATAAGAGTGAAGTTGCAAACTATTTTGTGGAATTTTCAAACCTAATTCAGAGACAATTTGGAAAGACGATTAAAATTCTTAGAAGTGACAATGGGGGGGAGTATGTAAATACCTTCTTGGGAAATTTTTTCAAAACTAATGGTATTATACATGAAACTTCTTGTGTCGGTACCCCTCAACAAAATGGTGTGGCAGAAAGAAAAAATTGCCATATTTTGGAAATTGCTAGATCTCTGTTATTTGAAAATAATGTACCCCAGAATTTCTGGAATCATGTCATATCTACTGCTATGTATCTTATGAACCGAATGCCATCTAGTACACTAAAATTCCTTACTCCTTTACAAAAACTTTCCTCTTTTGTGCAAATTCCCTCCGCTCTAAATCTGGCACCTAAGGTGTTTGGGTGCGTAGCATATGTCCATGTCCCAAGGGAGAAAAGAACCAAGTTAGACCCTTGCGCAATTAGGTGCATGTTTGTCGGATATGGAAATCACCAAAAAGGATATAAATGTGTTGATTTGGAAACTGGAAAGACCTATGTGACAATGGATGTGACTTTTTTGGAAAGTGAGTCCTATTTTCGGGACCAGCAGGGATCAGTTCAGGAAGAAAATCCAGCGATTTGGTGGGAAACCGAACATGATAACACGGATCGTGTAGACAGCCACACGGACCGAACACAGACTGACACGGACCGAACAGATAGTGATCCGATCCGTACAGAAGAAGACAGGGACCGTACAGAAGATGACACGGACTGTGCAGAGGGTGACACGGACCGTGTCCTAGGACCTGAGGACGGCCGATCGGAAGATGAAGTGATACAGTCCGATGAGGAGGAAGAAATACCACGCTCCAGTTCTCCAGAGGATGTCCCCGAGGTAAGTTCCCTAAATCCTAATCCTCTTAGACGGTACCCTATGCGAACCACCCGAAATGTACTACCAAAACGATATAGACCAGATGGTGATAGCCAAGAAGGATATGCCATATCCAATTACACTAGTACAGTCGGGTTGTCCAACATGGTGAGAAATTTTACTGATGAATTATCAAAGATTCGAGTACTCACCAGTGTAACAGAGGCAGTGCTCGATCCTAAGTGGGTTGAAGCAATGGAACTAGAAATGAAAGCTTTGGAGACCACAAAAACATGGAAGTTGGTGACATTGCCAAGTGGCAAGAAAACAGTTGGATGCAAATGGGTGTTCTCAGTAAAATATGATGCCACAGGTAAAGTTGACAAGTATAAGGCCCGGCTTGTAGCCAAAGGGTACACCCAGACATATGGGATTGATTTCCAAGAAACTTTTTCTCCAGTTGCTAAACTTAACACAGTTCGAGTCTTATTGTCTCTTGCAGCAAATCTGGACTGGCCTTTACACCAGTTTGATGTGAAAAATGCATTTTTGCATGGCGATCTGGAGGAGGAGATCTATATGGACATTCCGCCAGGATACACTCACCAAGAACAAGAGAAGTTGGTGTGTAAGCTAGAAAGGAGTCTGTATGGATTAAAACAATCCCTCCGAGCGTGGTTTGGGCGGTTTTGCAAAGCCATGAAAGCCTACAACTACAGTCAAAGTGATTCTGACCATACTCTGTTCTACAAGCATCGTCAAGGCAAGGTAACCATTCTAATTATCTATGTTGATGACATGATAATTACAGGGGACGATAGTGAGGAGATAGAGTGGCTAGAGCAGAAATTATCGCAAGAGTTTGAGATGAAAAATTTGGGTGGCTTAAAATACTTCTTGGGAATAGAGGTGCTATGCTCAAAAGAAGGTATATCTCTATCACAAACGAAGTATACCCTTGATTTGCTTGCAGAAGTGGGAATGCTAAACTGTAAGTCAGCTGATACACCTATTGTCCAAAACTTGAAATTCGAAGAAAATCCAGATGACCCAGTTGTTAACAGGGAAGCGTACCAGAAATTGGTAGAAAAACTTATCTACTTATCACATACCAGACCTGATATTGCGTATGCTGTAAGTATGGTAAGTCAATTCATGCATAACCCAAAGGAGCAACATATGGATGCTGTGATGAGAGTACTGAGATATCTAAAAAAGACTCCAGGGAAAGGTATTCAGTTTAGAAAGAATGGACACTTGGATATTTGGGGCTATACAGATGCAGATTGGGCTGGAGATAGAACTGATCGGAAATCGACATCTGGATACTTCACATTTGTGGGAGGCAACCTCGTCACTTGGAGAAGTAAGAAGCAGAATGTAGTAGCCTTATCAAGTGCAGAAGCTGAATTTAGAGGAATGTCTAAAGGTTTGTGTGAACTGCTATGGCTAAGGAAACTCATGAGCGAGCTGAAATTTAAATCGGAAAAAGGTATGCAACTTTACTGTGATAACAAATCAGCGATTGCAATAGCGCATAACCCAGTACAGCACGACAGAACAAAGCACATAGAGATCGATAGACATTTCATCAAACAGAATTTGGAAGAAAAGATAATCTCATTTCCATTCGTGAAATCTGAGGAACAACTTGCAGACATGCTGACAAAAGGAGTGTCAACAAAATGTTTTGAAGAATCGATTGGCAAGTTAGGTATGGTAGATATCTACCTACCAACTTGAGGGAGGGTGTTGAAACAGATATACACGGTCCGTGTATAATTGTATACGGACCGTGTAGCGCGCCGCCAGACAGAATAGGAAGGTGGCAGCTGGCCCTTTTATTTCTTTCCTGTTTTTCTTAGTTATTTTGTTTCTCATTTAGGAGATTATGATTGTATCAGATATAGAAGAAAATAAGAAAAAAGATAGTAAGCAATTAGGTAACATTTATCTATATATTCCATCCTACCTCCTTTGTAACAATTCATTCAAAAAGAAATAGAAAAAAGTGTGTGTGAGTGTGGAGAACGTAGGCACCAAGTTGGTGCCGAACCTCGTTAAATACTGTGTTCTTCTCTTTCTCTGTTTGTGTGTATGTTTACTCGTGTACGGACCGTATCCAGTGATACACGGTCCGTATAAGAATTCCGCAGGTTGATTTTTACAGCTTCAATCCAATCAGAATCGAAAGTGTACTTCTTAGACAGCATACCATGAGGAAATTCTAAGGAGCCTTCTCATATTGTTTTTTGAACAGGTTCAATACGCACCACAACTTCCATTTGTACTCCGGTGTCTCACATGCACCTTTCCAGGTGGCATGAAAAACAGGTATTATATTGTTGGGAGAACAGGAAGTGGCAAGTCAACTTTGATCCAGGCTCTGTTTCGAATAGTGGATCCCGCTGTAGGTAGATACTGACAGATAATGTAGACATCTGCACCATTTGGATTGCATGATTTACGGTCCAGATTGAGCATCATACCGCAAGACCCCACCATGTTTGAAGGAACAATTAGAAACAACCTTGACCCTCTTGAGGAGTATACTGACGCTCAGATTTGGGAGGTACATAATTTCAAATTTTCAATAGCTTTCAATTCTTGAAAGCATACTTCTCACAATTTCCCAAGAGAAAAAAACTAATATACACTTTCCACTTTTTAATCTTTTTTGTATCTATTTTCGAAAGTAAATCTGTTAATTTTTTTTGTAAGACAATATATAGGAATTTAGTGACACCCAATAATTTAATGATTGACTTTAGTCTTTCATCTCTTTGATGTAGGCTTTGGATTGTTGCCAGCTTGGAGATGAAGTCCGGAAGAAGGAATTGAAGCTCGACTCTCCAGGTTTACATCATGTTTGAGTGTTTCTGTTTTTGTTATACTAACTTTGTAATTTCTATGATCTCATTATTAATCTTTTTGCAACCAGCACCAAACATTCTCTAATAACTTGTAAAGGCATCCAATATTTGAGGCCTTCGTAAAGCCATGGAAAAAGGTATCCCTTAATAGTAAACTCCACATAGCAAATTCTCATAAAAATTCATGCAAATTAATGAGGGTACTAAAACCGAATTAGTCAGAATGTCTTAGTTCTCCGATCTTAGCAACCCTTTATTTGCAGTGGCAGAGAGCGGAGAGAACTGGAGTGTGGGCCAGCGTCAGCTGGTTTGCCTTGGGCGTGTGATTTTGAAAAAGAGCAAGATTTTGGTTCTTGATGAAGCAACGGCTTCCGTGGATATAGCAACAGACAACTTTATTGAATTTTAGAGTAAATATGAGAATAATGAAAATACTGTATTATTGATTGTTAGTTTTTACACTGTCTATACATGACTGTTTATATGCTAAAATTGTACTAGCCGTTAGGCTGTTTCCTAATTTACAGAGGCTGAAATCTATTTTCTAATTGTGTCTTAATTACAAGATTTGCTAGCTGTTGCTAATATCTAGCTAGATACCTAATTAGTGTGACAGCCATACATTTGGATGTTATATTATTTGTTGCCTAAGTTGCCAATGATGAGTAATATCTGAGGTAAAGATATTTATCCTTCAATACTCCCCCTCAAGTTGGGTTCGAATAAATTAATTGTGCCCAACTTGCTAAGTATGTTTAGATGACTGGCTTTGTTGAGTGCTTCAGTAAAGACATCTGCCACTTGCTCTTTGCTTCTGACAAACGGGGTTTCTATTTCTCCTGACTGTACTTTTTCTCTGACAAAGTGACAGTCGACCTCTATGTGTTTTGTTCTTTCATGGACCACTGGGTTGGATGCAATATGCCGTGCAGCTTGATTGTCACAGTACATTTTCATTGCTCATGTGTGCTCCATCTTCATGTCACTAAGTAGTTGCTTGATCCAGATGAGCTCACTTGCAGTGAATGCCATGACTCGATATTCTGCTTTTGCACTTGACCTTGCCACCACATTCTGCTTCTTGCTCTTCCACGTGACCAAGTTGCCACCTACAAAGGTACAAAATCCTATGGTTGATTTTCTGTCACAGCTACCGGCCCAATCTGCATCAGAAAAACCAACCACTTCATTAGTATTATTTTTTTCATCCAAATTCCTTGACCTGGAGTGCTTTTAAGATATCTCAGTATTCTATCAATGGCACTCAAGTGACTGGTGCGTGGAGCATGCATAAATTGGCTTATAACACTAACTGCAAAGGCAATGTCAGGTCTGGTAACTGTAAGGTAAATTAACTTGCCTACCAACCTTTGATATTGTCCTATATCAGGTAGTGGTTCACCATCCTCAATTCCAAGTTTAATATTTGTCTCCATTGGAGTATTGGCTGGTTTAGCTCCCAATTTACCAGTTTCTTTAACAGGTCAATGACATATTTTCTTTGACATAAAAATAAGCCTTTACCTGAGTTAGCTATTTCTATTCCTAGAAAATATGAAAGATTTCCAAGGTCCTTGATATCAAATTCCTCCTTCAAATATTGTTTAACCTTTTTAATTTTCTCATTATTATTTTCAGTGATGATAATATCATCTACATAGACAAGAATAATGGTGGTGCAATTTTGTGAATGTTTGACAAACATAGAGGAATCTGCTGTGCTTTTATTAAAGTTAATTTTTAAAAGAGAAAAGCTTAGCTTGGCATACCATGCTCTTGGCGATTGCTTTAGGCCATAAATTGCTTTCTTTAACTTACATACCAATGATGAATCTGACTCATTTTTGTGACCCGGAGGAAGAGTCATGTAAACCTCCTCTTCCAAGTTTCCTTGGAGGAATGCATTCTTTATGTCCATTTGGAACAAATTTCAACCTAAGTTGGTGGCTACCGATAGCAAAATTCTAACTGTATTCATTTTTGCTACTGGTGCAAATGTTTCTTGGTAGTCTATACCATAAGTTTGGGTGAATCCCTTGGCCACTAACCTAGCTTTGTATCTTTCAACCGTACCATCACTATTGTATTTAATTTTGTATACCCATTTGCAACCTACGATTTTTTTATTCTTTGGTAAATGAATAATATCCCATGTATCATTTTTTTCTAAAGCTTGAAGTTCTTCTTTCATAGCCTTACGCTAGATCGAACTTTGGTTTGCTTCATTAAAACTGGTTGGTTCGGTTTGATGGTTGATGCTACCCAAGTACGCCCTGTATGTAGGAGATACCTTATCATAAGAAATAAAATTTTGAATTGGATACATCACCTTATGAGATACATAATCTCTTAGTTTGATTGGAGGCCGAGTTTGTCTTACTGATCTTCTTAAGCCAATTCCTTCTTGAGTTGCTTCTTCGCCTGAGTCAATTTCAATCTCTTCTTGAGTTGCTTCTTCACTTGACTCAGTTTCTTCATTTTCTCCCCCTGAAGGGATTGCACTTGTTTCACCAGTGTGATCTCCTTCAACCTGTTCTTGATTTATTTCTTCAGGAAATATAAAATTATTTGGAGACAATTGTATTGGTTGACCTTGTGTATTTCCTTGTTCATTTGTTTGATAATATGGTTCATTTTCAAAAAATGACACATCCCGTGAGATATACAGTTTATGACTTTTTGGATCATAACACTTATATCTCTTTTTTTCTGAGAAATATCCCAAAAATATGACTTTAACTGAATTTTTATCTAACTTATCTTGTCTTTTTATATGGACAAAGCATGTACATCCAAATATTCTTATATTATGAAGGTCAACTTTTCTATCCTTGAGAATTTCTCTGGGACTCATATTTTTAAGTCTAACACTTGGTAATCTATTTATAAGATAAGTTGCTGTTAGTACTGCATCTGACCAATAAGTTTTTGGAACATTAGATTGGAAAAGAAGTGATCTCGTAACTTCAAGTAAATGTCTATTTTTTCTTTCTGAGACTCCGTTTTGTTCAGGTGTATTGATGCATGTGGTTTGATGTAAAATTCCTTTTTGTTTAAAAAATTCTGAGAAGTTTTTGTTTAAATATTCTGTCCTATTATCAGACCTAAATTTTTTAATTTTTACAGTATATTGATTTTCAATGAAATTGTAGAATTCTTGAAAGTGTGAAAAAACTTCATGTTTTCCTTTCAAAAGGTAAACCCAATTTATTCGAGAAAAATCATCGATAAATGTGACAAAGTATCTAAAATGATTATAGGAATTAATAGGGGCTGGTTCCCAAACATCAGAGTGAATTAAGTCGAAACATTTTTCTGACATACTTGTGGATAAAGAAAATGGCAACCTAGTTTGTTTTGCAAACTTACACACATCACAATTTTTCGAATCTAAATTATAACAAAAAGTTTATTTACTGAATTTGTCACAAGTTTAAAACTTGATCAGATGGGTAACCAAATCGCCTATGTAGTAATTTGTCACGATCTACTGAATTTAACGACATAAAGCATTTATTGTTGTTTTCTTCAAGATAATAAAGTCCGTTTTTAAAACATCCCTCACCAATCGTCTTCCTGATTCTTGATTCTGAAATTGCACTTTATTTTGTGAGAAAATTACATTGCAATTCAACTCTTTAGTTATTTTACTAACTGATAATAAGTTCGAGTTAAAATTTGGTAAATACAAAATATCACTCTCATTTTTTGTAAGAAATTTGGTTGTACCAACACCTTGAATTTTGACCTTATTTCCATTCGCAACAATCACATGTTGAGGGTCTTAAGACAAGAGAGAGGAGATTAAGAAAACAAATTATATTACAATCTTATTTTTCTTATTACAAGTGTCGCTATTTATAATACAAGGCAATAAAAAATTAGCCGTAACAAAAAATAAATGATGGTGCTATTTTCTATTTTATTAATGATGACGCTATTTCCTACAAACTAGCTATTTTCTTTCTATAACACAAAATAAATTTGAATTTATATTTCAACACTAACGAAAAAAACCTTCTCCATACCCGTCTTATTGAATACGTTAAATAGATAAAGGATGTTGTGAATAAATAAATATATATATATATATAGGAGTTGGCTACGGTGATACGCGTAGCATAGAGGGCCTCCGTGCTACGGCTCAATATTTGAGTTTTCAAAATCCTAATGGTCGATCCGAACCGTTCAACATGATCTCCATATGAATATGTACTTGCCAATCAAATTTTACATTTTTTAGAATTTTTTTACTATTTCTTTAAATAGGTAGAAAATCACTTGATCTGAATGGTACAAAATTTTCAGATCAAGTGATTTTCTACCTATCTAAAAAATAGTAAAAAAATTATACGATATAATTATATATACCTAAAAAATTTCTATGATATAATTATACAATATAATTTTCAGATCAAGTGATTTTCTACGCGTAGCATATTAGCCACATTCTATATATATATATAGACCATGAATAATACTATATAATTATATCATGCATCATCACCATATATATATATATATATAGAATCTGGCTAATATGCTACGCATATATAAGGGCCCCTCCATGCTACGGCTCACTTTTTGAGTTTTCAAAATTCTAACGGTCGATCCGAACCGTTCAACATGATCTCCATATGAATATCTACTTGCAAACCAAATTTTACATTTTTTAGAATTTTTTTACTATTTATTAAGCCACGTTGAAAATCGCTGATCCAATGGTCCAGCAGATTTTACTGTTGTATACAAATTAGTGTTTTTTCAAAGTGGCTTAATAAATAGTAAAAAAATTCTAAAAAATGTAAAATTTGGTTTGCAAGTACATATTCATATGGAGATGATGTTGAATGGTTCGGATCGACCGTTAGGATTTTGAAAACTCAAAAAGTAAGCCGTAGCACGGAGGGCCCTTATATATGCGTAGCACCGTAGCACTGTCCTATATATATATATATAGAGTGGCTAATATCAAAACGTTTGCACCAAGCCCTCTCGTGCAACGAAGTCGTTTTCGGATTTTCAAAGTCTAAACGGTCGATCCGAACCGTTAGATGTGATCTCTATATTAAAATCTGCTTGGAGACCAAATTTTATATTTTTTGGAATTTTTTTGCTATTTATTAAGCCACTTTGAAAATTGCTGATCACATGGTCCAGAATTTAGTTGCACTGTTTTTACTGTTCACCCGGATCAGCAATTTCCAAAGTGGCATAATAAATAGCAAAAAAATTCCAAAAAATGTAAAATTTGGTCTCCAAGCATATTTTAATATAGATTGAACATCTAACGGTTCGGGTCGACCTTTTGGACTTTGAAAATCCGAAAACAACTTGGTTGCACGAGAGGCTTGGTGCAAACGTTTTGATATTAGCCACTCTCTCTATATATATATATATAGAGTAGAACTAGGGTGCTCTCGAGTTCACCAAGCCCTTGGTGAACTCAAGGCCAAAACTCATCGGATCGGCTTCAAACGACGAATCCGACCGTTGAAACCCGTCTACCTTACGAGTGATGCGTCTACATGCAAAAATTTTAAATTTTGAAATTAATTTTGCATAGAGTCAAGTGGTCAAAATTAGAAGGTTAATAAATTAATTTTAATGCATTCATTTTTTGACGTTTTTTGACCACTTGACTCTATGCAAAATTAATTTCAAAATTTAAAATTTTTGCATGTAGACGCATCACTCGTAAGGTAGACGGGTTTCAACGGTCGGATTCGTCGTTTGAAGCCGATCCGATGAGTTTTGGACTTGAGTTCACCAAGGGCTTGGTGAACTCGAGAGCACCCTAGTTCTACTCTATATATATATATATATATATATAGTGCTTGGCTATTATGCTTATATAAGCATATGCCCACATATGCTTAAATAAGCATTTTTGCGTTTCCAATGTTCAAATGGTCGATCCGACCGTTCATCTTGTTCTCCATATTAATATGTGCTTGGAGACCAAATTTTACATTTTTATGAATTTTTTTACTATTTATTAAGCCACTTTGAAAATTGCTGATCATATGGTCCAGAATTTTGGAAACACTGTTTTTACTGTTCACCCAGATCAGCAATTTTCAAAGTGGCTTAATAAATAGTAAAAAAATTCAGAAAAATGTAAAATTTAGTCTCCAAGCACATATTAATATGGAGAACAAGATGAACGGTCGGATCGACCATTTGAACATTGGAAATGCAAAAATGAGTTATAAGCATATGTGGGCATATGCTTATATAAGCATAGTAGCCAGCCCCTATATATATATCAATATATATAAGTTTATTTTAATAATTAACTTATACTATATATAATTGGTACAGAATAGTCTTTATCCGTACACTTACTCAAACCATAAAAGTTAATTAATGAAAGAAAATCTTATCCATATATTATATCCGTCTTATCGTAAACTCCTGGGTGGGGTTTCAGTCTAAGGTGCACAAGTGTTTTCTATCGAATACGATATGAGTCGGATAAACAGATAAAAGGGTAACATCCCTAGGCAAGACCCACATAGCTTGACCACTATTTCTAACGTGTGATAAATATTTTTCTTAAAAATATAATGTGGTGAAATGCATGAGGTTGTTGACTTCTACCCGTTAGGGCGTAGGTTCCTAAGATTTGGGTTCTTTTTTCTATTAAACTAGTAAAAAAATTTAAGTACAGTCTGGAAAATTACTCTTATTATCAATAAATTGTCCTCAATATGTCTTTTTTTAAATTATTTATAATGATTAATAAAAATTTCTCTTTTTTGTTGTTATTGAATTTTTTAAAATATTTTATCTAATAGTGCATGACAAACCTTATTTTATTAAGGGAGATATAGTACGGATGCATGTTTTTTATCCAAATTCTTTCCCGGCAAAACCATCATTAGTTTTTCTTTCCTTGTTCTAATTAAGTATGTAGCATGCACACGCTCAGAGGTCCGCTTGATGACATTGATTCAAATGGCATAAAAATAAATTACATCAAAATTACTTATTATTATATCAAAATCATTATATGCTCATAGCAACATAGGATTCATAATGTTCATAGCAACATAGGAATTCATATATAGCTTAGTAAATACTACCGTCTCTCTCACTGACTCAATCCCTCACGCACCCTTCCTCAGTTCCTCTATTTTCATTGATTGAAGCGCCTTATCATGAAGGGTACTCTTCAACTTCTGCAACTCCAGCCACGTCACTGGCCTATACAGCGGCAGGCCCTGCTCCGGTCCCGTTAACTCACTAAGAGGCCCCACCTTCACATCAACTTGAGGACCAAAGAAGTACGCAGCCGACAGTCGTTGATTCGTCTTGCTCACCATGGACCGGTGCACAACATTGTGAAACGTTCCATTAGACAGAACATGCATGAGATCACAAATATTGACTACAAATGTGTTAGGTACCACCGGTACCGTAACCCATCTTGCTGGGCCAATATCATCTTTGCGTCTCAAGACCTGAAGCCCGCTTACTCCATTATGGTATAGAATTGTAACAAAGCCGGTATCAGTGTGGGGTGCCAGACCGACAACCCGATCAGGATCGGGACAAGCAGGATACGAGTTAAGATGAATTGCATTCTTTATTTTGGTGGAATCACCTATTAGGCTATTGTCTATTTCTTCTTCAGTCAATCCCAATGAAAGAAGCATCAGATGCATCAATCTATAGCCTAGTGGAATTATGGCCTTCTTGTATTCCTCTATCACCTCGCTACAGACAAAATGTGATGAATTATAAATAAAAAATGACACAATAAATTAAATTATTATGTTTTTAGACATTAATTATTTGAATGTTCCTGTCCAGAAATATAATTTATTTTCTATTATCAGTTAGTAATTAAGAAAGTTTATCTAGAAGTACAAATTAAAGATTACCAAAAAGAAGAATAATCATCCGGCCAAAGTATCTGTGCATGGTCAACAGGAGAACCAGCTGTGATGGCAAATCCTTCATACCACATGAATTTGGAAAAAAGATGAGAGATAGGAGCACCACCATAGCCTGAATCAGTTCCTTGAGTTTTGGCCACCTTGAGCTTGACTTCGATCGGCAGTGCGAATAACCGGTGGATTTGTGAATCGAACCGGTTCAAAAGTTCTGGTTCAATGCCATGATTCCTTATCAGAAAAACTCCCCATTCTTCGCATGCTTTACCTATTTTGTTAGTTAATTCTGGATTGTTTAGATCGATCACTGGGACGGAATTCAGATCAATTGGGTGTGCAGATGGATGATCATAGAGAATAGACCAATCATGTGAGAGTCTGGTATTGAGTTGAATTGAAAGTTCTTTGGCTGGTGTATTTTGAGGTCGACTGATGCTTGAGATGACATTGATAGATATCTTTGATTTAATTGGAACTTGAGTTTTGGGTTTTTACTTTTGATGTTTTGCTAGCGTCAACTCACAACCCCACTATATCTTTCTCTCACCGTTTCTGGGATGTGTGAGTGTTAAAAAAAAAAAATTGGGTCGAAAATGTTGCACCATATTTATAACCCAACACATATATATGTTGGTTGCACCAATTTGGTCGCACCAATTCGCTCGCATCTCTTCAGATGCAACTATTCAAAGATAATGCAAAATTTGGATCCATATTTTATTCAGTCCAATATGGTTTAATCTATATTTAATGTCAGAATTCAAATATTAATTCAGCCCAAATAATTTGGCCCGTAAGACATTTTCAACACGAAATGCTGAAATGGGCCTCCACAGATGCGAATTGGAGGGTTTTTAAAGAGTTAGTGGAAGTCTCAACAAATTTAAAAAAGAAGTTCCGATTATAGGTGGAATATTGCGGAGACGGTATTGCCTATGACCTATTTCAAATAGAAAAAGAACTAGGTAATTGTTCACGATTCACTGAATCTCCTAGTTGTTTTTTTTTTTTGTTTGAAGGATCTCCTAGTTTTGATTCACTGTATCAAGATATTGGAATTTACTAACCATATCTCTGACGTATAATTATAGGGAGATTGATTGACTGCCCGTCTGCCCCGTACTTTTGTGTCCTCCATTTTCCCACTATCATGTGATGTGGGACCCACATGTCATATTTGTGTGAAACTTGGTGATGGTCAAACACGAGGCACTGTATACGTATATATTTTTCATAACTGAATGTATCGATCGGATAATTAAAAAGATATGGTACTTTGTAGGAAAGTTGGTGTCATCCGAATTTTCCCTCAAAATTAATACCTCATGTTTACCCTAGTATACTCTCTCACCTTTATATATGCCCCTCAATATTATAATTGAATCTTCCCAAAGCAAAACATCAAAAAGTGAAAACCCAAAACTCAAGTTCCAAATCAAAGATATATATCGATCTATAATGTCATCTCCAGCATCAGTTGACCTCAAAATACACCACCCTCAGAACTTTCGATTCAACTCAATCCCGGATTCACATGATTGGTCTGATCTCTATGATCATCCGTCTGCGGAACCCATTGGTCTTGATTCCGTCCCAGTGATCGATCTAAACGATCCAAACTTAATTTACAAAATAGGTAAAGCATGTGAAGAATCGGGAGTTTTCCTGATAAGGAATCATGGCATTGAACCGGAACTTTTGAACCGCTTCGGTTCACAAATCCATCGGTTATTCGCACTGCCGGTAGAAGTCAAGCTCAAGGTGGCCAAGACTAAAGGAACTGATGCAGGCTATGGTGGTGCACCTATCTCTCATCTTTTTCCCAAGTTCATGTGGTATGAAGGATTTGCCATTCAAACTGGCTCTCTTTTTGACCAGGCACAGATACTTTGGCCCGATGACTATTCTTCATTTTGGTAATCTTTTATTCCTACTTCTAGAAACACTTTCTTAATTTCTAACTGATAATTGAAAAGAAATTCTATTTCTAGACAGGGACATTAACAATAATGTCCAAAAACATAATAATTATATTGTGTGATTTTTTTTTTTATGAATAATATTCATCACATTTTGTCTACGTACAGCGCGGTGATAGAGGAATACAAGAAAGCCATAAAGCCACTAGGCTATAGATTGATGCATTTGATGCTTCTTTCACTGGGATTGACTGAAGAAGAAATAGACAATACCCTAATAGGAGATTCCAGCAAAATAAAGAATGCAATGCATCTGAACTCGTACCCTGCTTGTCCCTATCCAGATCAGGTTGTCGGTCTGGCGCCCCACACGGACACCGGCTTTGTTGCCGTTCTGTACCATAATGGAGTCAGCGGGCTTCAGGTCTTAAGGTGCAAAGATGATATTGGCCCGGCAAGATGGGTTACGGTACCAGTGGTACCTAACACATTGGTAGTCAATATTGGTGATCTCATGCATGTTCTGTCTAATGGAACGTTTCACAATGTTGTGCACCGGTCCACAGTGAGCAAGACAAATCAACGACTGTCAGCTGCGTATTTCTTAGGGCCTCAACTGGATGTGAAGGTAGGGCCTCTTAGTGAGTTAATGGGACCGGAGCAGGGCCCACCACTGTATAGGCCAGTGACGTGGCCGGAGTTACAGAAGTTGAAGAGTACCCTTCATGATAAGGCGCTTCAATCAATGAAAATAGATGGCAAAATAGAGGAACTGAGGAAGGGTGCGTGAGGGATTGAGTCAGCGAGAGAGACGCTACTGGTTACTAAGCTATGAATCCTATATATGTTGCTATGAGCATATATATAATAATAAGTAATTAGTAAATGATGTAATTTATTTTTGTGCCAGTTGAATCAAGATTGTCATCAGGCCGACCTCTGTCTAAGCGTGTGCATGCTACGTACTGTCAAATAGAAAATGATTTTTTTAGTCTGCCTCATTATTATATAAATATCAAAATGACGTAAGAAGGAAAAAATAATTAACAAGGAATTAGAACAAGGAAAGAAAAAGTAATTATGGTTTGGCCGGGAAAGAAGTTTGGATGAAAAACTTGCATTCCTCACTGTATCTCCGTTACTAAAATAAGCTTTGTCATGCAATATTTAGATAGAATTATTTAAAATAAAAAAAACAACAAAAAAGAGATGAATATTATTTTTTATCATTATAAATAAAATTAAAAAAAGACATTGAGAACAATTTATTAATAATTAAGACATATTACATACTAATTAAAAATTTACATATACAAAAAATAATAATCAAAGTATCATCACACTTTAATTAGTGATTAATTAAAATTTCCAGTACACTATACTTAAATATTTTTACATGATTAATAGAAAAATGAGCCGAAATCTTAGGAACCTAAGCCCTAACGGGTAGTAGTCAACGACCTCATGCATTTCACCACATTTTATTTTTAAGAATAATATTAATCACACGTTAGAATAGTGGTCAAGCTATGTGGGTCTTGCCTAGGATGTCAACGGCACCCTAATTTTATTTGCTTATCTGATTTCTATTGTATTCGATAAGACGGATATATATTGTACGTATTCGATAGAACAGATGTATATATGGATAAGATTTTTGTTTCAATAATTAATTTCTTTGATATGGGTAAGGGTAAAGTTTTTTTTCCCTTAACATAACAGATAATGGTATCTTCCAATGATATGTCAGCAAGTCAAGGTGTTGTTTCCAATGCAATCCTGAAAGATTAAGAGCCGTTTGGTTGCTCAAAGTAAGCTAAAACAAATTTCCTTCATTATATATATAAATAATCTAAATACTTTGACTACATATTAAACTATTACAAAGGAAGAGCTGATACTGATGCTGGAAAAACAATACCCTGGTGATTGGGTGTGATACCAGCATTTTTCTTCAACTATGTTACACTTTATTCTGGGGAGGCGCTTTATATAGGTGCAAATGAGCCGCATGCGTATTTACATGGCGTGTATAGAGTGTATGGTCACCTCTGACAATGTCGTCAGAGCCGGTCTGACACCTGAGTTTCTTGATGTGCAAAAGCTCTCTCTTCTATACTTACCTACAAGCAGGTACAGTTGATATCGTTGTTGTCAGTTTTCTTCTTTTTGTGACATCTGGTACAAGCTGCTGGTATGATCCTGGCTTAGTTGTTACCAAAACTGAACTGGTACAGTGCCGCCAGTTGGTCTAATTAGACCATCATAGTACAAAACTCTAGGTAAAATATTATATAATTGAAAAATTGATAGTGTAGACTAACGTTCCAATAAAAAGAGCCTGTTGCATTTATTTTTACAGGGTTTTTCCACTTTTCCTGAAATTTTATGTGGGGTCCCTCTAAACAAAAATGTCTACCGCTACACCCTCCAATTCGACGAATTTCAAGTCGACCGGTGTTCTCTTTTAGCTATGAGACGGTGACTTTTACACCAGTATCGGGCCCCTCTATTTTTCTGGTACTGAGTGGTTCAACCAGCAATCAGAATCGACTCTTTAAATGACTTGGACATACTGAGGTTAATATAACAAATACTGGTGCGAAGTGCAAATACTGAGGCTAATATAACAAATGTTGCTGTTGCACCATTAGTGTTGTTTCAGGCCGGTGTTAACGAGAGATTCTTTGATTAGTTTGAAGAAAATAATAGATAATGAAAATACAATTCAATCTACAAATTGGCTCTCACTTTTTATTTGTTTGGTGTGTATATAGTGTGATAATATAAAATAGTATTAATGCAAAAGTGAGCGAGCTTTTTTTTTCTGTTGGTTTCACTGGTTCATACTTCATACTTGTAGTTGTTATGTGAATTTTGTGAAATTGGAGATTTGTTCTTGATGCTATCTTAGATCTAAAACATGATTGAAATTGTAGAATTTCTAGAAACATGAATTTTCAAGTACTCTGTTCTGTTCATATTATTATTATTTGCGAACTGCTCTGTTCATATTATTCTTAGGCCTAGTACCAAGTGCTTTTCCAAGCTGGGCCCAAATATGGTCTGAGCCGGGCCGAGTTGGGCCGAGCCGAGCCAAGTATTTACATGAGCCGAGTCGGGACTTTTCTTTCAAAATTGAGCTGAGTTGAAGCCGGGCCGTTATGTTTCTCTCATTGAGTCCGAGCCGAGTCTGAGCCGAGCCAAGCTCATTGGCAGCCCTAATATTAGGGTGTTACTCTAGAACGTTGTAGAAGATGAAATTTTTATTAATACCCTAAAAAAAAGATAAAATAACAAATCTGCTCTCGGTATGAAAATAATTTCAAAAACACCCTGACTGCCCCATGTTTGAGCAGTTCACTCTCACTACCAAACCGCCCCACAGTGGGGCGGTCACCTCTTCACACCAAACTGCCCCCGTTTGGGCGGTTTGGTGTTTATTTTTTTTTTTTAAACGTTGTGCAATTTATAATGCTGCATTATTAAATATTGTATTTTTTTTATAATTTTTTTATAATTTTGTAATTTACATTCTATTTTTTATAATAATTTATGTTATAATTTGTTATAATTGACGATTATACTTTTATTTGTTGCAATGTTTGATTGTAGTTTTATTTGTTATAATTTTTATAATAATTTATAGTTATATTTTTATAATTGACGATTATAGTTTTATTTGTTGTATATTTATGAGGAGGGTTCAAATGCACCATAATTTTTGTGCTCCAATATGCTCCACATTCTTTATCTCTATTTTCAAAGTCTGAACAGTCGATCTGAACCGTTCAACATGATCTTCATAACAAAATATGTTTAGAGACCAAATTTTATATTTTTTAGAATTTTTCTACTATTTTTTTAGATAGGTACAATATCACTTTTTTAAGGAGATTCTGGACCATCCGATAAAGTGATATTGTACCTATCTAAAAAATAGTAAAAAAAGTTCTAAAAAATATAAAATTTGGTCTGCAAACATATTTTATTATGAAGATCATGTTGAATGGTTCGGATCGACAGTTTGGACTTTGAAAAATAGAGATAAATGATGTGGAGCATATTGGAGCACAAAAATTATGGTGCATTGGAACCCTCCTCTATATTTATTGTAGTTTTATTTGTTATAATTTTGTTTAATGTTATAAATTGGTTTTTTTCGACTAGATAAACAACACTAAATAATCTAAATGGTAAATCTACAACATAAAATCTAACAATCCAAACATAAAATCTTACAAATCCATCTAACTAAAACTAACATAAAAAACCTAACACAACGGTGGCGACGACCGGAGAGATCCAACCTAGCAGGTGGATGGCGGTCCCTGGGCGGCAGCTGACGCGTCAAGTGAACCTCCTCCTCCTCCTCCTCATCATCCTGGAGATCGTCCACATTCATCTCAGACGCCGCACCGGCCACCCAGGGATCCTTCTCCTGCAAAGATAACTGTGTACGGCTGACCCATAGGAGATCCTCTTGGATCACCACCTATGTATGCATCTCCCATGGATCGGCCTCCTAGGTAGAAGGATACGCGTTTGGAGGCGGTGTGCCAAATATAGCAGAGGCAAAGGCATCTGCAGCATGCGCCCCACTCCCACTAGCCTCGTTGTCATGCTCCCTAGTCTCTGCGTATCGTGGTCTGTGGAGGCTTTGTACCTCATACCCAGTATCATCTCCAGTAAGGTCAGTCATAGTGAATGATACCTCGCATATTTAGTCTATTTTAGGGCCTGTTTTAGTACCAGATTAGTGCCCTAATTCACCAGAATCATGTGCATTTCATCGATATATCTTTAGAATTTGGTACTGCTGAGTGTTTGTTTGTTTTCTGCAGGTTTGGAGCAAAACACACGAAGAAACGGCGATTCAGATGATGAGGTACGACCCTTACCAGGCTTGGTACGGGTCTCACCAGACTTGGCCATTTTTCAGCTCATCACGCCTGGTACGGCCAGGCCGTACCAATTTGGTACGGGCCGTACTTAAAGGCGGCCTGACAGATTCAAATTTTGGCAGAGGCTATTTAAAGCGGGGAACTCTCCAATTTCGACATTGATTCCATTCCAGATCTATTTGAGAGCACATTAAGAGAGAGAAAGAGAGCTAAGGAGCTAGGAGTAAGAAGGAAGGAAGAGGAAAGAGGCGAAACTCGACGGATCAAGCTTCCTCCTCTCGATCCCTTCGATCCATGGCTTTCTCTATCACTCTTATTGTATTTTTAGATCAGATCATGTGCTGTGAGTAGTTATTTTAGTTTCTAGGGTTTAGAGATGGATTCTTGATTTGTTTTGACTTTCTTTGACTTGTATCTTGTATGAACTCTTTTGATTGATTGATTGTGATTTCTTTGCCATCTCTTGCTTTGATTGCTGTGATTGTGTATGATGAACCTCTAGGTCTAGATCAAACCTATCAAGGTCATGTGATCATCTCAATCTCTCAACCAAATCAATTGTTTAGGGTAGACTTGTTCGAATTGAAACCGAGAGGTTGAATTCTCCTCTAATCGACAGATTAGAGGGTGCCTTAGGTCTCCAATCAACCAGCTAGGGTAGATCTGTACCAACACATGAGAATTGAGGTGTAGAAATCCCTAAAAGGCAATCAATTGCATTCCAACCTAGATCTTGATCCAACACACGACGGTTGAGGCTTAGGAACCTTAGGTATGGTCAATTGAACCTTTCTAAAGAGTTTAGCACGAGGTACCAGCAAGGAATGCATCAACTCGAACTGGTAAGCTCTGTTCTGGCAAGCCAGTACGGGTCTTACCAGAGTGGTGCGGCCTTGCCTTACCAAGTGGAGTACGGCCTAGCCGTACCAACTTGGTACGGGCCGTACCACTAGAGGCAGATCACAGATGAAATCTGAAACCCTGGAAACGCCTTTTATCCATAATCAAAACACAATTTACATTTCTTCTAGCATTTTATTACATTGTTTGAATTGCTTGAATTGACCTTTTTAGGAACTTAAATACCAAACCAAATCTTTCTCACTTCTAGTTTTTAATTGAGTTTGGTAGATTCTAACCTAGTAATTGCCCGTCCCTGTGGATCGATACCCGATTATACTACTCGATAGGGGTTGTGCACTTGCAACCCTTACTCGTGAAGTGTAAATGCGGTTTTAAAAGGTACGCCCTCAAGCGTACCGAAACTTGCGTTGCGCTTTCGCGCGAACAAGTTTTTGGCGCCATTGCCGGGGAAGGTAACCAATTGCCTAGTTAGATTTACCTTACTTAGTTAATCTAGATTTTATCTTGTATCTTTCTTGCTTTTTCTTAATCAAAATCACTAAAAACTGGCTTTTGAACCCCCCCCTGCAGGCAAATACAGGTTGAAATATAATCTGAGAAGCAAGGGCCCACTGTTCGATCAAACTCCTCCAGACTCAGCCGAGACTGCTCAGCCACCCTCTGGTACGGCCAGGCCGCACCAATCTGGTCCGACCCGTACCAAGGCACCTGAACCTGAAGAGATGGCTGGGGCAGAGGACGAAGCCCGAATCAGACTGGAGGCAGAGGCCAGGGAAAGAGAAAGAGAAAGGCAAGAAGAAGAAGGCCGTCTGACGGACGATGATGAGGATGTTTTCATGCCTCGGACCCTGCGGGAGTTCAACGTGCCGAGAGCTGGAGACGTGCGAGGTGCAATCCGGCTGCCACACATTCCAGGACAGCAACCGAACTTCAATCCGGGGGTTGTCAACATGGTGCAGCAGAACACCTTCCACGGACTCGACCACGAGGACCCGCACGCTCACCTCCAGACCTTCCTCGAGTGCATCACGACCATCAAAACCAACGGTGAGAATGCTGATTACACCAAGCTTGCTTTATTTCCTTTCACTCTTAAGGATAAGGCCAAGAAATGGTTAGGATCTTTGCCTAGGGACTCTGTCAGAACTTGGAAGGACTTGTCCAAAATGTTTCTGACCAGATTTTTCCCTCACAAGAGGACAGCCAAGGTAAGACATGACCTGACCAGCTTTAGGCAGATTTTTGATGAACCCCTGAACGAGGCTTGGGAAAGGTTTAGAGAAATGCAGTACTCCTGTCCACACCATGGTATACCCGACTGGCTTTTAATTCAAACGTTTTACGACGGCCTGAATGAGAGCACTCGTGCTTACGTGGACGCTGTTGCGGGAGGCGCGCTGATGTCAAGGGAGCCTTTAGAGGCTATGAACTTGATCGACAGCATGGCGCAGAACCAGCAGTGGTCCGGCCGCGACACGTCACGCCAGCGAGGAGGCCAAGGAGGTAGCCAGGAGGTGGCAAGTACGAGCTCGATCACATCACGGCTCTCACCGCCAAGATGGACGCCATGCAGCGGGCGATGGACAAGCTCAGTGTCAAGGCAGTCGAACAGCAACCTCAAGTCTGCGTCATGTGCGGAGACGAGAGGCACGCATACGAGCAATGCCCGCTGGTGCAACAAGACGAGGAGAGTGAGCAGGTCAACTCTCTCAACAACGAGCCTTCCTTCTTCCCAAGACCTCCCTTCAGCCGGTCCTACTCCAAGGATCCGGTTGAGCAGCAGCACTGGAGGTCGAACCAGAACAACCCTGCGCCTTTCAACAACTCTTCGTTCAGACCGCCCTTCAACAACAACAGCTTCCAGAAGCCGCAGTACAACAACAACTGGAACAATCGGGCGAACAACACTGGGAACTACCCCCCTCCAAACAACAACGACTGGAGAACCCAAACTTCGAGCAGCAGCAACAGCAACAACAATGGCAACAGGAACTTCTATCAGAACGCTTCCTTTCCCAATCAAGGCAACCGAGCAGCTCCATCTGGCCCCTCAAAGTCGAATGCGCCTGCCGATGTGAACAACTTCACTCACGAGCAGGGCAAGATGAATCAGATGATGTGGGAGCAGATGCAGAGCATGACCACTCAAATGGCTGCCCAAGGCAAGTTGCTGGAGCAGCTGAGCCAGATGGTCACCTCAAGCCACACTCAACCTGGGAAGCTTCCGGCTCAACCAGAACCCAATCCAAGAAGTGAGGCTAAGGCGATCACCCTGAGAAGTGGGACCCAGTACGACGAGCCACCAATGCCAAGTGAGGGCACAGTTGATCCGATCCTTGACGCGACACCTGACGCGACCCCCGACCCCTGTGTCAATTCCACTGAAGGAGGTTAATCCAGAACGAGCTGAGGTCATCCAACCTCAAGCGAGTGCAGACTGCACCAGCTCGGCAAGACCTGCACAACCTCCATCCGAAGCGTCAGGTGGTCAGAAGAAGAAAGGTGCCGAGAAACCACCTCCATACCGGCCACCTGTTCCATTTCCCCAGAGATTAGCTGAGACGAGACTGAACGAGCAATTCGCCAACTTCGCAAACGTCATCAAGCAGCTGCAGATCACCATCCCTTTCACCGACGCTTTGACCCAAATGCCCACCTATGCCAAGTTTCTGAAGGACATCCTTTCCAACAAGAGAAGCTTAGAGGGGCACGCGACAGTCAAGCTGACGGAGCAGTGCAGCGCAATTTTGAAAAGCGAGCTACCCCCCAAATTGGACGATCCTGGAAAGTTTTCCATTCCATGCACCATTGGGAAGGCTACAATCAAGAAAGCCCTGTGTGATCTAGGAGCGAGCGTGAGTCTCATGCCACGCACCATCTATGATCGCATAGGAGTGGGGGAGCTCAAGCCCACAAGGATGACACTGCAGTTGGCAGATTCTTCAGTCCGACTTCCACTTGGTGTGGTGGAGGATCTGCCAGTTCAAGTTGGGAAGTTCTTCGTGCCCGTCGATTTCGTCGTCATGGGGATGGAAGAAGATAAGGAAGTCCCAATCATCTTGGGGCGACCTTTTCTGAGTACAGCTGGCGCGATAATTGACGTGAAGCAGGGCATCCTGACTCTGAACTTTGGAGGAGAGAAGGTGGAAATTCCAAATCGATCGCGCCATGAGATATCCGTCACGATCTGAGATATGTTTCCGAGTTGACGGGATAGAGGAGTGCTTGGCTGATCTGGCCAAGGACTACTTTCTTGAACAAGTCAACAACTCGCTGCGCCAAGACGCTGAATTCCTCTCCAAGTTGCCAAGCGAGGCGAGCGAGTCAATTTGTGCAGCAGATGCGATTCCTGAGGATCTGGAGGATCGTACATCACACTCTAAGACGAGGAGTGGAGCGGAGCCTGCCAAGGCCGACGTCTCGACAGCACATGAGTCAGATCACCCAGATGCGACTCGTGACAACGATCAGCCTGAGCGTCCGACTCCCGAACTCAAACCTCTTCCAACCAATCTCAGATACGAGTTCCTCGATCCAGAAAAATCTTGTCCTGTGATCGTCAATGGCGAGTCTAAACCCCGATCAAACCGCCAAACTTCTGGAGAAGCTGAGATTTCACAAGGGCGCGATTGGGTACTCGATCAAGGACTTGAAAGGGATCAACCCAGCCATCTGCTCACACCGGATTCTTCTCGAGGATGATCACAAGCCGTCTGTGGAGCACCAGCGGCGACTCAACCCCAACCTGAAGGAGGTGGTGAAAAAGGAAATTCTCAAACTCCTGGATGCAGGCATCATCTATCCCATCTCTGACAGCAAGTGGGTGAGTCCCGTTCACGTGGTGCCCAAGAAAGGAGGCACGACAGTGGTGAGAAATGAAAAGGACGAGCTAGTCCCTACTCGTGTGGTATCTGGGTACCGCATGTGTATTGACTACAGGAAGCTCAACGCTGCCACGCGCAAGGATCACTTCCCACTGCCGTTTGTCGACCAACTCCTTGAAAGGCTGGCGACTCATTCTCATTTTTGCTACCTTGACGGGTACTCAGGATTCTTTCAGATCCCCATTCACCCCGAACGACCAAGACAAGACCACTTTCACATGTCCCTACGGTACATTCGCATACCGTAGGATGCCATTCGGTCTGTGCAATGCACCTGCCACCTTCCAAAGAGCCATGATGGCTATCTTCTCAGATTTCATCGAGAAAGAGGTTGAGGTCTTCATGGACAACTTACTCTGTCTATGGAACCAGCTTTGACTCATGTCTAGCCAACCTCTGCAAAATCCTGGAGAAGTGGTGAAGAGTCAACCTGATCCTGAACTGGGAGAAGTGTCACTTCATGGTCCAAGAGGGTAGTTGTCCTTGGACATGTGGTGACCTCAAAGGAATTGAGGTTGACAAAGCCAAGGTGGAGGTGAGCGAGAAGCTGGAGATCCCAACAAATGTCAAAGCTGTGCGAAGCTTTTCTGGGACACGCTGGCTCTAACCGCCGATTTCATCAAGGACTTCTCGAAAAATCGCGAAACCATTGCCAACCTGCTCATCAAGGACTCTGATTTCATCTTCACGCAGGAGTGTGTCGATTCGTTTTGTGCCGATTTGAAAGAAGCCCTTTCCTCAGCACCCATCCTGCAGCCTCCAGACTGGACCTTGCCATTCGAATTGATGTGCGATGCGAGTGATTACGCTGTGGGAGCGATTCTTGGGCAGCGGAAGGAGAACAAGCCATGTGCTATCTACTACGCTAGCAAGGTGCTAGACCCCTGCCCAGATGAACTACACAACAACCGAAAAGGAGCTTTTTGGCTGTTGTGTTCGCTCCTCGACCAAGTTTAGATCCTATCTGGTTGGTTCCAAGATAGTGATCTACACTGACCACAGGCCGCACTCAAGTTATCTGTTGAGCAAGCAGGATGCCAACCCTCGCTTGATTAGGTGGATTATCCTCCTGCAGGAGTTTGACATCGAAATCAGGGACAAGAAAGGATTCGAAAACACCGTGGCTGCCATCTGTCCCGGCTTCGCTGGGAAGATGAGGGCTCTGGTAGCCTGCCAATTGATGACTCGTTCCCTGATGACCAATTCCATTCGATTTCTGCCATGGAGGAGATCCACTCGGTTGGTACACACCGATGCACGCGACTCATGCGGTGCAAGATCGGACGTTCCATGCAACTGACCGAGTGAACACCAAGTCAGCGCCCTGGTATGCAGACATTGCGAACTTTCTCGCCTCAGGAGTACTTCCTCCTACCATGTCTTACCAGCAGAAGAAGAAGCTGCGATCGGACGCCAAGTTCTACTTCTGGGACGAACCCCTACCTCTTCAAGACTGGCGTTGATGGCATCTACAGACGATGTGTGCCATACGATGAGACGCGCTCCATTCTTGAGCACTGCCACTCCCTCAGCCTACGAGGACACCTTCATCCTCCAAGACTGCTTCAAAGGTCCTACAATCCGGCTTCTTCTGGCCTTCCACTTTCAGAGATGCTAGGACCTTCGTTGCATGCTTGTGCAAGTGTCAGCCACCGGAACAGTTCCAAGAGGAATGAAATGCCTCTCCACTCTATTCTAGAGGTAGACAGCTTTGATGTCTGGGGCATTGACTTCATGGGACCGTTTCTCCACCCTCGTGTGGGAACGAGTACATCCTGGTGGCAGTTACTACTTCCTCCAAGTGGTGTGGAGGCAGTGAGCGTGCAAGAATGCGGACTCCCATGCAGTGAAAAGACTGTTCACTGACATCATCTCGTCCTCGCTTTGGAGTTCCAAGAGCCGTCATCAGTGATGGTGGGCAAGCACTTCATCACACCGCAGTTCGATAATCTCCTGAGTCGCCATGGAGTCACTCACAAGGTGACCACATCCTACCATCCTCAAGCCAACGGTCAGAGCCGAGATTTCCAACAGAGAGATCAAGTCTATCCTGGAGAAGACCGTTGCTCGAACGAGAAAGGATGGTCGCTCAAGCTGAGTGACGCACTTTGGGCCTACCGTACAGCCTTCAAAAACTCCGATTGGTAATGAGCCCTTTCAAATTGGTGTACGGAAAGTCCTGCCACTTGCCCGTGGAAATTGAGCACAAGGCATACTGGGCCAACACGGGCCATCACATGGACTTGCTCTCAGCTGGAGAGAAACGCATCCTGACTTGCATGAGTTAGAGGAGATGCGTCTCAATGCCTACGAGAACGGCGAGAATTTACAAGGAAAGGACCAAACAGGTTCACGACAAGCGCATCATGCCTCGTGAGTTCCATGAGGGAGACCTGGTCCTCTTGTTCAATTCTCGACTTAGGCTCTTTCCAGGGAAGCTGAAGTCCAGGTGGTCCGGTCCATTCCGGGTGAGGGCAGTGTTCCCATTTGGCCGTGGATTGGAAAACAAGGAGGGGCAGACTTTCAAAGTCAATGGTCAGCGTCTCAAGCACTACATTGCTGATCATCCCCAAGAAATGCGAGTGAGCTTGGATCTCTCCGATCCATCTCCAACCAAAGCCTGAAGAGAGAAGGTCGAGCTCGAGACCTAAAACGAGCGCTCCTTGGGAGGCAGCCCAAGCCATTTTTACCTGTTTTGCATCTTAGGAACAGATAGACATGCATTCATTCTTTGCATTGCATCACGAGCGGCTTGAGAAGTCACGAGAAAGAGAAACAAAAAATTTTGAGGTTGGTACGACTAGGCCATACCACATTGGTACGGCCTGAAAATTGAAGGGTTGGTACGGCCCGTACCAATTTGGTACGGCCAGGCCGTACCTAGGTCAGAGACGCGAACCGACGCATTAACTGCCGCCTTTTTCTTTTAAACCCCGACCCGCACCCTTCCCTTCCCCTTCTTCCCAGCCGCACCTCTCTCCCTCTCTCTCTCTCTCCTTCTCCATTTTCTCTCCTCTCCACTCCCTCTCCTCTCATACCTCTCCTTCCACCCCAACCGAGCACAAGGAGCACCGGCGCACCACCACCTCTTCGGTCCGACCCGCACCTCACCGTCCGACCCGCACCACGTCTTTGCTCTCGGTTAGTACCTCTTCCTCCATTTTCTTTGTTTTCACCCATTTTCGTGCATTCTCTTCTTCTCTCGGTTCTGCCCTTTCTGTCAAACCCTAGCTGGTACGGCCCACCCGTACCAACCTCTCTGACCTGACACCAACTGTACCAGTTTGTACCAATTAACCCTAACCAGCCCATTTTGTGTTTGTATCTCCTTGTCTGGTTTAGGAGTTAATTGGTTGCAAAACCCCAATTTGTCATTGGTACCAGTTGGTGCGGCCCTTACCAGCCACACCAAAACCTAAGTAGGTACGGCCCGTACCAGCCTGTACGGCTAGGCCGTACCAACTAGGTCAGACCAGGCCGTACCTACCCAGTCGGACCCTAACCAGCCAACAGCGTCTGAGAGAAATGCGTCGGCAATCCTCTCGCTCCTCCACACCCTCTGACGCCTCCGTCCCTTCCGCCACTGGCCCGATGGCCAACGTCCCTCCTGCTGATGCCCCCACGTCATCTCATCACTCCCACCGGAGTGCGTCTCGGAGTGACTCCCGCGCATCTCGCCACTCCCAGGAGAGTGCAGCCAGGACTGGGTCCCGCCAGAGTGCCCTTCAGGACGCCGTCGATCCCATCTACTATGAGGGAGAGACCACATCCAGTGGCATCAGTCCGGCTACCGGAGCCCACAGGAGAGCCCCTCCTACCATCCATCTGGAGACCAGGACCAGGGCTCTGACGAGGCCTTTGACCAGGACCAGGGCTCTGACCAGGCCTCGTCCACGACTCCGACCACGCCTCTGATTCCTTTGGCACTGATGCGGCCCTCTCTGACGCCACCCAGCGTGCCGATGCGTACACCGAGGAGTACTTCTTCATGCCGACCCGTCGGCAGTTCAAGTACTTCGATATGCTGCTGAAGAAAAAGATCAACAACACGGATTGTTGATTTTTCTGCTCTTCAGACGCTGGGACTGGAGGATGAGTTCCGCCGCATTACCACCCGGATCGGGATCACTCCGGCCTTTGGACGATCGCCCAGGGGGGTACAAGAAGCTCACCATGAGTTTCTTTCCTCTCTGGAGCTCAAGTACACGCGGAACGATAACCCGTTCATCAGTTCCGCATGCTGAGTGAGACCCACCGTGCGGCTGTCTGACTTGAGGGAGTGGTTTGGCTTTGAGCCGAACCCGACACTGACACCCTCTCTTTCTCTGTGGGCCTGGAGCGCGACAGTTTCTGGGAGCTGATCTCTGGGCGCAGCCGGGTCAGCTTTCAACAAGGAGTACAAGCAGCTCAATGTCCCTCATCCGGTCATCCGATGTCTGCTGCGTATCCTCGGTTGCACCATCTTTGCGCGTGGCGAGACGTTCGCCCGCCAATGTTGAGGATATGCAGCTGGTGGATCATATGCTGCGTCCCGACAGCACTCTCGAGCGGCCCGATCTGATGCTCGCCATGATCCACCACTGGCTCGGCATCCAGAGGCAGCCCAAGCCGGGTGGCGTTGTCTACATCTCGGCCTATGTCACTCTGATCGCCGAGCGCTTACACCTCCAGATCATCGGCGACGAGGAGTGCCGGAGCTCCCGATCTCTCTCTCTCACTCAGTTCACCACCTACAAGTTCATCGAGTCAGCAGCAGGACGCGATGGGCGAGGTGCTTGGGCTTGGCGCATGCCTGACGGAGGACCAGCTATGTCATGCCTTTCCCGGTCACTCTCTCCTTCACTGACCGGAGCACTTGGTTTTTCCGACGTCCGCCCCGCGTGCAGCCTGCCCCTGTGGCCCACCTCCACCTCCTCCACCTCCTCCACCACCGCAGGGCGATGAGGACATGATCGATGCCACCACCTCTCCAGTCCAGGCTCCGTTGAGCGCTGCATCCTCTCTCCTCATGTGCCACCTTTCCCCCAGGCTCCCCCCTTCTCCGAGCAGGTACATCCTTCACCCTTTGGTGCAGGTACCTCATTCTATGGAGCTGGCCCTACCACGTACCAGACTGGCCCATCCACCTCCGCCTACGCTGCCGGCCCTCCACCTCCTACAGTAGCCCGTGTATCCCCCTCCAGTCTTGAGCCCACCATCCAGGATGTCTACCACCTGATGTACGACATGCGTCAGGAGCAGGGTGTTGCACTCTATGAGCAGGGTGTTACCCTTCGTGAGCAGGGCGCCACACTCATGATCTCACGCGGCGGGTGACTGGGATAGGAGCGGTTTAGCGACTGGCTCTGGTACGATCACCCCGAGGACTGATCAGGTTCGCTCTCTTTTCCCCGAGTTTTTTTATCTCTTTTATCTCATAGTCTTGAAGCATTGAGGACAATGCTCAGGCTAAGCTTGGGGGGATGACATTTGCATTTAGGTCATATTTACTTTACCGTTATTTTTCTTGCATTTTTTCGTATTTTCGTGCATTGTTAGGTGACGATTTGCGTGAATTGCTAGAATTGAGAATAACTTTGAAACAATTTAGTTGTGATTGGGATAGACCTGAGTGAATTGGAACTAACCCATGATTGGTTATTGAACTACTTAGGTTGAGATGTTTTTAATAATGGAAAAGATGAAACAAACTTAGAATTGAATCGAACGAGATTATTCGAAAAAACTGAACTGTGCCTTTAGGAATTGGGATTTTCAAATTAAGAAAGTTTGGAATATCCATTGGTATGAATGAATACCAATAGATGTGTGTATTCATGGTATGAGCAAAAAAAAGAAAAAAAAAAAAGAGAAAAGAAATGAAAAAGATGGAGAACATAAGAGTACTGGCAATAAGCCTCGAATGGGCGCCTTTGAGCTCGTCTCCCAATTAGAAATAAAGAAAGAAAATTTTGCTCATACCAACACACTTCGTTCGCAACTTTCTTACCCTTAAGCTTGATTCAAGCTTGGGGGAGGGAAAATGAAAAGAAAAATCACCTTGAATAAAAGCACTGACTCGGAAAAAGAATGAAATTGTTTCGATCAAACCTAGGTAATTAGTCTTTCCATTGTTAGAAGCATCTCAAAATAAGAAGTTCAATTGACTAATTGGTGGAGTGAATCAAGGTTTATAAAGATGTTTGAATTACAACCGAATCGATTCTAGAAATTCTTGACTATAGCAACTCACGTAGGTTTTCACATTTAGACTTGTATCTGCATTTAGATTTAGTTGTCCAGCACTTTTACCCGAGTTTGAAACTTTTTGCTTGAGGACAAGCAAAGGTTCAGCTTGGGGGAATTTGATACCTCGCATATTTAGTCTATTTTAGGCCTGTTTTAGTACCAGATTCGTGCCTAATTCACCAGAATCATGTGCATTTCATCGATATATCTTTAGAATTTGGTACTGCTGAGTGTTTGTTTGTTTTCTGCAGGTTTGGAGCAAAACACACGAAGAAACGGCGATTCAGATGATGAGGTACGACCCTTACCAGGCTTGGTACGGGTCTCACCAGACTTGGCCATTTTTCAGCTCATCACCTGGTACGGCCAGGCCGTACCAATTTGGTACGGGCCGTACTTAAAGGCGGCATGACAGATTCAAATTTTGGCAGAGGCTATTTAAAGCGGGGAACTCTCCAATTTCGTGATTGATTCCATTCCAGATCTATTTGAGAGCACAGTAAGAGAGAAAAAGAGAGCTAAGGAGCTAGGAGCAAGAAGGAAGGAAGAGGAAAGAGGCGAAACTCGACGGATCAAGCTTCCTCCTCTCGATCCCTTCGATCCATGGCTTTCTCTATCTCTTATTGTATTTTTAGATCAGATCATGTGCTGTGAGTAGTTATTTAGTTTCTAGGGTTTAGAGATGGATTCTTGATTTGTTTTGACTTTCTTTGACTTGTATCTTGTATGAACTCTTTTGATTGATTGATTGTGATTTCTTTGCATCTCTTGCTTTGATTGCTGTGATTGTGTATGTGAACCTCTAGGTTAGATCGAACCTATCAAGGTCATGTGATCATCTCAATCTCTCAACCAAATCAATTGTTTAGGGTAGACTTGTTCGAATTGAAGCCGAGAGGTTGAATTCTCCTCTAATCGACAGATTAGAGGGTGCCTTAGGTCTCCAATCAACCAGCTAGGGTAGATCTGTACCAACACATGAGATTGAGGTGTAGAAATCCCTAAAAGGCAATCAATTGCATTCCAACCTAGATCTTGATCCAACACACGGTTGAGGCTTAGGAACCTTAGGTATGGTCAATTGAACCTTTCTAAAGAGTTTAGCACAAGGTACCAGCAAGGAATGCATCAACTCGAACTGGTAAGCTCTGTTCTGGCAAGCCAGTACGGTCTTACCATGGTGCGGCCTTGCCTTACCAAGTGGAGTACGGCCTAGCCGTACCAACTTGGTACGGGCCCGTACCACTAGAGGCAGATCACAGATGAAATCTGAAACCCTGGAAACGCCTTTTATCCATAATCAAAACACAATTTATCATTTCTTCTAGCATTTTATTCATTGTTGAATTGCTTGAATTGACCTTTTAGGACTTAAATACCAAACCAAATCTTTCTCACTTCTAGTTTTAATTGAGTTTGGTAGATTCTAACCTAGTAATTGCCCGTCCCTGTGGATCGATACCCGATTATACTACTCGATAGGGGTTGTGCACTTGCAACCCTTACTCGTGAAGTGTAAACGCGGTTTTAAAAGGTACGCCCTCAAGCGTACCGAAACTTGCGTTGCGCTTTCGCGCGAACAGTGAACTCGGGATTGGCCTGCCAGGTAGGAGCTTCATCCTTCATGTAAACAATGTTAGTATTGCTACATACAAATAGCTAGTAAGTTAATTAAATAATACAGAAAATCACTAAAACATATCATAATTATGATTTCTGTTGATTATGATTTCTTGTTGTTTAATTGAAATGTCTTTGTGATTTATTATCCTTTCACCTAATATCGATGATCTAGTTTAATCCGTTAGGGTAGTTGATCAGAGTCAAAATAATGATGATTTACGTATGGTTTTGGCTTAGGTTTTGCATATTTTCTCACACTTATGTTTAATTAATTAGAAAAAGGCTACTGTCACCCTTCTTTATGTTTTATTACAGAAAACAGGTTTTGGGACTATTTTACACCAAATGGAGCTAGAATCGGGTCAATCGGATCAGCGACGCTCATCGACTAAGTCTCTGTTACGGCCAGTATTGCCTAATACGGACCAGGCCTAGCACAGACCAGAAGATAGCGCTGGAAGCATTAAACCCTAACTGTCAAGGTCCTAATACGGACCGTATCACTTGATACGGTCCGTATCCGAAGGCGTCTCTTGGGGAATAACTACCGACAGCTGTTTCCAGATCAGTTTCTTAGCCCCTACTCAACCTCCAGACATCCCTCCACTCTATATAAGGCCCCTGGGCAGAAGGAATAGTTATCTTTGTAATTAGAGTTAGATTTGATTAAAGAGAGAAGAGAGGAGTGCTTGTAACAATGCTGTTCCGCGGCTAAGTTCCTTTTCTTAGAGCTAGGCAGTAAACCTTGTTACTCTTGATATTTTGATAATATATTTCTGTTGATTGTGATTTCTTGTTGTTGAAACAAAATGCTTTTGTGATTTATTATCTCTTCATCTAACTTCAATGATCTAGTTTGAGTCCGTTAGGTAGTGACAGTACTTTAATGGTAAGAGAAACTATTTGTATGAATTAGTCTCGTTGAGATCTATTAGGTTTATGTGAAGAAAACCTTAGCGGAGAAACATAAACCAGACCAACAAAACGCGTACCAAATTCCATCACTTGCGTAAGGAAATCGCAGTGATCTGTGTAGTAATTTGGGGTATTTGAGAGATCAGACATTTGCGTAAGGAAAATCACAGTGTCCTATGTAGAATCTCGATGAAAGATCTGTCATTCTTGCGTAACATAAATCGCACAGTGACCTATGTGGTTATCTTTATAAAACAACAACAGGAAATCAGACGCAACAGGAATATATTGTCAAAACGGATTGAGTGGCAATGGTATGTCGAAACCCTAGGAATCCTCATCTCTATCTTTATTTTAATTACTTTTAATTGCTTCCTAATTTACATTGATCATAAAACATCTCTCAATTTTCAGATTTCGTCTAGCCTTTCGAAAGATTGTGATTCGATCGCTCAAAGCATTGAACCAATATTCCCTGTGGATCGACCTCGAATATACTACCGATAGGATGTGCGCTTGCAGTCTGAACCGATAGCATTTCCGAGTTTATAAATATTAAAAGAAACATTGCTCTCTTTTGAGTGATCAAGCTTTTTGGCGCCATTGCGGGGAATAACGGTTCATTGTGCAAGGCCTCGCGAGACGCCCTTGCTTTGACCATTGAATCCAATTAATTAGAAATGCTAGATTTCTTTATTTTCTGCATTTTATTTTTCTTTTTTTCAATTTCGGTTTATTTTTTTTTAGTTTAATTTTCAAATTTTTTTTTTAGGACACTACACGCTGGCCGAATCATCCGTACGAAGATCCGAGATGATTGCTAGTAGGAGAGGACAATTCGCTTTCACATCACCGATAAGAACCAATCATAGTTCTTCATCAAGTAATTCTGAAAGCGAAGAAGACTCAAATTCGATCAACATGAATATCCCACCGAACAAACCGATCAACAATGGAAGACAACACAATGGTGATAATGGAGTTCACGATGCAGCAGACCCAAACTTCTACGAGACTATTGCGTACCGCGCGTGAATGATCCTAATTCTAGTATAAACCCGCCAACTGTTACAAACTGTAATTTTGAGATCAAACATGCTCTCATAAATATGGTTTCGCAACAGCAATTTGGAGGATTTCCACATGAAGATCCACATCTTCATTGTCAATTTTCCTAAGGATATGCGAGACGATAAAGATCAACGAAGTTACCGATGAAGCAATCAGGCTAATGCTATTTCATTCTCATTAAAAGATAAAGCAAGAGCATTGTTGTTTTCCTTACCGGCCAATTCCATTCAAACTTGGGACCAATTGTTTAATGTGTTTATTGCAAAATATTTTCCACCATCCAAAACTTCGAGGTTCAGAAATGCAATTACTAATTTCGAACAAGAGATGGTGAAACATTGTGTGAGGCATGGGATAGATATAATGATATGTTAAGGTGTGTCCACATCATGGTCTAGAAAGATGGCTGATTGTCCAACTTTTTATAATGGTCTAAACCCTACGATAGGTTGTCTATTGATGCTTCCGCAGGAGGAGCAATCATGAACAAGGAACCTGACGAGGCTTACAACCTAATTGAAGAGATTGCAATCAACCAACACTACTGGATCCCTGAGTGAAAGAAGCAAAATACCTGGCATGCACGAGTAGATGATATCTCCATGCTGAGCGCAAAGATTGATGCTTTGCAAATGACACTCAACAAGCAAACCAAGCAGCGAACGGTAGCAGCAGTCAATGTCGCAACGCGTGTGGCTATTGTGGAGGAGCGCATGAGATGACCGAATGTATGAATGTGACGGAAACTGAGGAAGAAATGGAGCAAGCAAACGCAATCGACAACAGCTTCGACCTCAGCCCGCCTACAATACATACCATCCGAACAACCAAACCATCCAAATCTCTCATACGCAAACAATCAAAGGCCTGTTGCACCCTAACAGAACTACCAACCACAGCCCAATTATCAACGAGATACAACAATCCCCAACCGAATTACCAACCAAGGCAGTACAACAAACCATAGCAACCTGACATCACATCTTAATGGAGAGATTCCTGAGAAGCAAGATAGGCTAACGCCGAAATCGCGCAAAAGATCGAATCCTTAACAAACCGCAACAAAGACTTAGAAGACAATGTCTCTAAGATGGCAGAGAACTCTCGAGTATTACACGCGGAAAAGATAAATTTCCGGGCCAACCGGAAGAAAACCCGAGAGAGACTTGCAAAAGCATAACATTAAGGAGCGGTACAGCTTATCAGGGACCTCCCATGCCTGATCAAACTTCCGATGAGATGCATGCAGAGCCATCGCATTTCGAAGAATACGAGCCGTAACCACTGGAGCCGCCGTATTTGAACTGCAGACAGACCTTATTGAGGAGCAGAATGACACCGTACTCACATAGGTTTCTAATTAAAGGAGAATTGCATGGATCATAATATATTCATGATGCATAAGGGTGCAAACGGAAGGTCAGTATATACAAAAGAAGGCTTTATATTTATGATAATTCTAGTTCATGTTGATCTTTAGGATTATGTAACATATTAATGAGTTCCTGAAATTGATCAACGTTTAAAATTGTATATGTATATAAATGTTCACATGATTCTATAGGGAGCATATAATATTTAAGTCAATGTAAAACTTGACTGACCAATACCTAGAAATTTGTCTAATTTGAATTAGTAAAAACGTGAGATTGTGATGATAAATTACTTTCTCATTAGTTCAAATTAACTTGATATATATGCTATGTAAAAATGTCAAATTCGGACCTGGCATGCTTAATTTGACTAGAGATCTGATTCAATCGGGCATGTGAAACTATACAAATATTTATTATAGATTAATAGGTAAATAGTTCCACATACTTTAACCATATGGATATATTACACAGTACCAAGGTGTAGTAAATGTGACAATAGGTAACTTGTGGATTTTGCCTAAACCATTGCGTTCACATATTTTGGCTACGACTCCTCTGTTAATGTTGAGACATGAGACTATGTACCAATTATATGAGCATTATTTTATAGACTTGAAGATATACTTGAAAAATAAGTCTCTAAGTTTGCAACATGAGATAGTTTTGTAAGTTGAATGTATGTACCGCTATTTTGAAAATTTTGATTAATTATACATGTTGCAAATCTACATATCCGTTTAAATATATTAATGGTAGAATAATTTTTTTATGCGGTAGTCACATATCAGGTTTCTAATTTGCATCATAGTTGAAAATTGACATACTTTGTTGCTTTGAATTATTCGTAGTGTAATACAGTGCATGGAATTAAGGGACTTAGTATATCAATATATTATTATAGTTCAAACCCAGTGATTTGCACTATATAGCAATAATATAGTACGATATTACTATAGTTAAATAAAGTATGCATTATAGCATCAGAAAGTCTATTATTTCAAAAACAAATATATTTTTCCCATTAGATTTTATGAGATGTATACTTTAGAAATATATTTTCTCATTATATTCTTAGATTTCATTTTAATTTTATGAGATTATACTAATCTAATTTATTTCAAAATCCTAGATAAGTAAATGATTGAAGCCGACAAAAATAAGTAATCCCGTGAATAGAATTATCATTACTGTGGATAGGATTATATTTGAAAAATATGTTTTATAATATTCTCATGCTGAATAATGTTCAACTTGCAGTGAACATATTCAACTTGAAACTAGGCAATAAATAATTGATCCAAAAATTGCAAAGCATACTTTTTTTGCAGACGCCTAGAAATTACATTCTTGATTATCATTGACTTCAGAACTTGCGTTTGGTTGCAAAACACATATTTTGTTTTAAGATTACACAATTTAGGGTGTGTCTACAGCTGCCCCTCTTCAGATAGCTTTGTCTCACAAAGCTATGCTGAAGCAACAGACACCCATACATTCATGAAAATATAACTATTGGCCTGGTGCATAGCTTCTATCCTGACACTAAGTTCATTT